>CAJVGK010000044.1:0-94728 GCA_910950805.1 Acrocephalus scirpaceus scirpaceus | reverse complement strand
GGAGAAATGTGTTTTTAAGCTCTTCTTGCTTGCCAGGATCTCCCTCTGGATGATGAGCTCAGCCCAGCTCATCAGCACAGACACAGCACAAGGACTTTAATGACCCTCTCAGGGCTTTGTGCCTAGGCCCTGAACATCAGTCCCTGAGAGGGAGCTGAAGAAACCTCTCCAGAACTCCAAGGCAGAAGCCAACTCCAAAGTTTCTGGAAGTTTTAATGGGTCCCACTGAGGGACACGACACAGAAAGTGTCCCCAGGCCCCAGGCAGAGCAGAGAACTGCAGGCAGTGATGACAGGTGGGGACAAAGAGAAGCCAAGGCTTGGTGCCCTGGGCCACAGCAGCCTCTGTGCCACCAAGGACACTGAGGAGACCCCTTGTCCTGAGGCCCTGGGGCCTCCTGGCACAGCCCCAGCAAGGCTGGGCACTGTCAGCCCCTTGTGCTGCCCTCAGCATCCCCCTGCCATGCCAGTGGCCTCCAGGATGTGCTGGAAGGAGTCCCTGGGGAAGGAGCCTTGGTCAGCAATGGCCCTGGGGGGCTCCTTCATGCTGCCAGGGGCTGCAGGTTTTTCCAAGGACTTTGGGTTTGGCTTTTGCCTTGGAGTCTCTGAGAGGTTTGTGCAATCCTGGCCTCCAATTCTCTGCTTTAATGAGTCCCTTGAGAGGCTTTGTCAGTAAAAACTCTCAGTGGGGCTCATTAATGCTTCAAGGTACTTCAGTTATTTTAGGATACTTGGTATTTCCTTTTCAAACTATTTCTAGGAAAAGTTTGTACAATCATTGTCCCAACTATGTACTTTATCAGGTCCCATGGGATTCTTGGTCAGTAAAAATACTCAGTAGGGATCATTCATACTTCTGAGTACTCAGGGGTAATTTAAGTACTTCTTTTTTGTCACTGAGTCTCTATGAAGTTTTTGTGCAATTTTGGCCTCCAATTCTCTCTTCCAAGGACTCCATGAGGAGCCTGTGTTGGGCATGGACATCAGTGGGACCCATTATTTCTTTGAGACACTTTTGGGTGTTCTTCTGAATTTGACTCCTGGCAAGGTTTGTGCAATCTCCTCTCAGGCCCTGAGGTTCCAGGGCTCAGCACCAAATGCACCACAAGGCTCATTAGGATCAAGCAAGTCCTGACAAACCATGGCTGTGCCTTGATTTCCCTCTGGTCTGGTGCAGTTCATTTGGAAGTCTTTCCTCCTAGAGTTATGGGAAAGTATTTCAAAAAAACCTGACATTCCTATTTTCAAGGGTGTATTTTTCTCTTCAGAGAAGAGATGACTGAAACATTCAGGGACTGATACTGATCCAAGGTCTCTCCTAAGGAGGTCTGGCCTGCTCAGAGGAGCTGTGCCTTGAGGTCTGACCCAGTGTGGACAACCTTGCTCCACATTCTCCAAACCCCATCCTGTCTGTCCTCACTCACCTGGGTCCTGCTTTGCTTGGAGAACTGGCTGCACACAAACAAGAGGGGTTTTCTTTTTTTATTTTTTTAAGCAATCTAAAACTCCTGAGTTTCCACATTGAAAACAGACACACTCCCCAAGTGTGTGCCAAGCCCAAAGTGCCACCAAGAGCATTCCAGCCCTACCCTGGGCAAGGAGTGAGGGTGATTCATAATCCCAACCTGCACATGGCCATGGCAAGGAGCTGTGGGCATGGACACTGCACTGACCCCACTGCTGGGTTTGGGTGCCAGGGTGTTCAGGGTTAGATTTGTTTCTTTTTTACTTACAGAATTTTTTCCCCTAAGTTGCTAGGAAACTTAATTTCTGGGTATTTACAAGTACTTAAGTAGAACAAAGGGGCCAGAGGAGAGGATTTGTAGCACCTGGCTACACTTCTTGGGCCTCTGGGAGTTTCTCTCAGAGGGGGCAGATAACACGAGTTTATGGGGCACAAAAAGGATGGGGCTGGGGGAAGCTCTGCTGTCTCTTGCTCTTGGCATCGGAGAGAGGACGGCCAGGCTGCTGCTTGCTGCAGGACGAGTTCACTGTCACCACCAAGTCCGGGCCTGGGAAATCTACCACCATCTGCCCGTGTGCCCAGGAATTCTGAGCTCGCCTCCCCCTGCCCTGCTGGAGCTGGGCCGGCCCTGTCCCGCTGCTGCTGCCTCTTTGGAGTTGCTCTGAGGCTTTTGGCTACGCTGTACCCCTGCCCTGCCCTGCCCTGCCCTGCCCTGCCCTGCCCTGCCCTGCCCTGCCCTGCCCTGCCCTGCCCTGCCGGGACATCCCTGCCGTTCCAGCTACCACCCACAGAGCTTCTGATATATCCCATCCACCAGCCCGGGATTTTCCACCCTTCCAGCTTAGTGCTCTCATGATATGGAGGACGTTTATGAATAGAAAAAGACAAGATTTTAGAAGCAGCTTCTGGTGATTTTGTAGAAGTAAAGAAACAGCTTGTACTGAGAACACAGAGAAGATGAGCTATTAAGCTTGGTTGTTAGGTAGTTACTAAGTACAAGTCATATAGGTAAGATGTGTAATGTAAAAACTCAGCAAAGTGGGATCCAGGTATTTGTCAAAAATCGATAAAGCAGAACTTTGTGGCTTTAATCAAGCAAAATCAAGCTCCTAATATTTGGCAAGAGCAAAGTGACCTGAAAAATAGCCAAACCTCTACTGTGCCTGCCCAGAAGTGAAGATCAACCTGAGGAAGACGTTGGCCTTCCTCCCAAGACCCCAACTCACGACCACCAAGAGGTGTGACAGCTCATTAGAATACAAAGTGAGAGAAGGCAAGGAATGGGTGGGCGAGGAGGTTTAGATTGTGGGATCAATGTGTATTTAAACCTGGACCTTGTCCTGACCAGGTATGCACGGTTTGGAAGAGATATCCCCCCGTGTGTCCCAGCTGGAAATAAAACATACCTGGTTTACAATTTCTAATTGTAAAGTCCTTATTCTACGCTTCACTCAGAGTCCTGCAGGGGCACCGAGATCAGGCTGCCCTGGGCTTTGTGAAGCAAAGCCCCTCGAGGTTCCTGGTTCTGTTTTGTTGTCAGTGCTGGAGTTGTTGTTGTTTGTTTGTCTTGTCATACATACTAGTAAAGAACTGTTGTTCCTATCCCCATACCTCTGCCTGAGAGCCCTTTAATTTTCTAAATTATAATAATTTGGGGGGAGGGGGTTTGAATTCTCCAATCCAAGGGAGGCCCTGCCCCTCCCTAGCACATCCCTGTCTTTCAAACCAAGACAGATTTTGATTGCCAATGTGGGGCTCAAGGGCACTGAGAAAAAAAGGGTGAGAAAAGGAATAACAGTTCTTGAATCACCTAATATTTTCTTGTGTGTGTTCTGGATATAGAAACCTCATTAGGTAACACCATGTAGTCTGGCTTACCCTGGTTTGGGTGGCACGTTGTCATGGCTGTATTTGTCCTATTTGCAGGCCCTTATCTAAACATGGGTCCTATAACTGAGGCTACTGTGGCTGTTATTAAGTTTGTTTCATGGGTTAATGAGGTGAGGAGATCATGGATATTTAACTTCCTCTGGAAGGCGGGCACATGGATACATGGCTATCACACACTAAGTGTATGTTTTTGGGGTTTCTTTAAGAATGGTACTTTCTGTGAGGAAATGCCAGTGAGGGAAGTTTTCTCCCAGCCCTTCAATCACTTCTTTGTGCCTACCCCACCAGCTTTTGAAGGGTTTAAATTTCCTTTAGATACTAACCAAGTGTTGCTGATAGTCCTAGTCTATCTAGCTTTCAGAGATAACGTGAGGTCGATTTGGATCACCACACAGACATCTACCTCAGAGAGTAGGGATACTGCCATGGAGCCTCACACTGCCCCACAGAACACAGATGCTTCCATGGAGCCTAACACTGCCCAACAGAATAGGGATGCTGCCCCACCACCTTACCCTGCCTCGCAGCCCACCTCAGAAATGAACCACCCGGATTGGGTGGGGGTTCTGGTGAAGGAGATGGGCCAGATGTTAAAGGAGCACATTTCCCCAGTGGTGGCCTCATTAGCCCCAGCTGGTGGGAAACCATTCCCCTTCCCTGAAAAGGGAGATTCCAATGGTGCAGCAGTGGAACCCACAGACGTTACAACCATCCAGGTTCCAGTTGGACCACAGGGGCAGTCACAGCCAGGTGCAGTCACACCTGTGGAAACAAAGAAGTCTAAGGTGAAATCAGCAAACCCAGGGAATAAGGATAAGAAAGGAGGGCCCTCACAACCTGCAGGGGAGCCAGAAACTGAGATCATCACTGAGTCCCTGTCATATGAAAGTCTCCGTAATCTGCAGAAAAATATTGTGTGATGGGGATGTGAGGTTTATACACTCTGGTTACTTCAGGTGTAGGACCTTATGGGTACAGGTGTTCAACTGGATGGTGGTGAGGCAAGGAATTTGGGACCCTTGTCCCAGGACTCAGGGGTGAATCAGGTATTCTTAAGGGAGCCAGGGCCCCTTTCCCTTTGGGAGAGGCTTTTGATGAGTGTAATGGAGAGGTTTGTCCACAGAGACAGAATGCAGGAGCACCATCATAAAATGTGCTGCAAGACCATTGAGGTCTGATCCAACAGCTGAAGGACGTGGCGGTATTGGAGGTACTCTTTGGCAGGGATGGACAGCATAGTAATGACACCAATGAAGGTCAGGTGCACAGGGCAGATAGTGTGGAATCTTGCAACTCTAGGGCCATCTCAATACACCACCTTCATTGCAATGATAAATTCTGATACCAACCAAGAGACAGTTCTGGGTTCTGTCACCAGCAAGCTCAGAAATGATGAGACTATGATAAATGGCCTGATGCAGGCTCAGGTCTCTGCCACAGTTAAAGAACTTAAAGAGCAAATGAGGGAGGAGATGAGGAGGAACAGTTTCCATATGTCACCAGTGCGAGTTACAGACCCCAGAGTCAGACCCCAACGCCCTCCAGCTAGAGAGAGAGGGTACACCCTAAGAGCTGACCTGTGGTCCTTCCTACATGACCATGGGGAAGACATGGAAAAGTGGGATGCGAAACCCACTTCTGTCCTGGCAGCACGGGTCTGTGAGCTCAAGGAGAGAAACACTCACCGAGGGGGTCCCACTAAAATGAAGGGAGCCTCAGCCTCCCATGACCGAGTCACCAGGTATTACAGAAGTGAGGATGCTGTGTCGGATCCCCTTGAAGGAAGCTCTACGATGTATGCCCAGGAAGGGAATAATAACCAGTGCTAGAGGGGCCCTGCCTCTAGCCAGGAAGAGGCACAGGAAAATCGAGTCTTTTGGACAGTGTGGATTCAATGGCCTGGCACATCAGAGCCACAGAAATATGAAGCTTTGGTACATACTGGTGCACAGTGTACCCTAATACCATCGGGACATGTGGGGGCAGAACCTATTTCCATTGCTGGAGTGACAGGGGGATCACAGCAACTGACTCTGGTGGAAGCTGAGGTGAGCCTGACCAGGAAGGAGTGGCAGAAACATCTGATTGCAACCGGCCCAAAGGCCCCATGTATCCTGGGCATTGACTTCCTCAGGAATGGGTATTACAAAGACCCTAAGGGACTCAGATGGGCTTTTGGAATAGCTGCTGTGGAGGCGGAGGGCGTCAAGAAATTGAACACCTTGCCTGGACTGTCAGAGAACCCATCTGCAGTAGGACTCCTGAAGGTAGAAGAACAACGAGTACCAGTTGCCACCTCGACGGTGCACCGCCGGCAGTATCGGACCAATCGAGATGCCGTGATCCCCATCCACAAGATGATCCGGGAGCTGGAGAGCCAAGGGGTGGTCAGCAAAACCCACTCACCCTTCAACAGCCCCATCTGGCCGTGTGCAAGTCTGATGGAGAATGGAGACTGACTGTAGACTATCATGCATTGAATGAGGTGACTCCACCGCTGAGCACTGCTGTGCCGGACATGCTGGAACTCCAGTACGAGCTGGAGTCCAAGGCAGCGAAGTGGTACGTCACTATTGACATTGCAAATGCATTTTTCTCCATTCCTCTGGCTGCAGAGTGCAGGCCTCAGTTTGCTTTCACATGGAGGGGCATGCAGTACACCTGGAACCGACTGCCCCAGGGGTGGAAACACAGCCCCACCATCTGCCATGGACTGATCCAGGCTGCACTGGAAAAGGGAGAGGCTCCAGAACATCTGCAGTACATCGATGACATCATTGTGTGGGGGAACACGGCAATGGAAGTGTTTGAGAAAGGGGAGAAGATCATCCAGATTCTCCTGGAAGCTGGCTTTGCCATCAAGAAGAGCAAGGTCAAGGGACCTGCCTGAGAGATCCAGTTCTTAGGGGTAAAGTGGCAAGATGGACGTCGCCAGATACCCACAGAGGTAATCAACAAGATCACCGCAATGTCTCCACTAACCAGCAAGAAGGAAACACAAGCTTTCCTAGGCGCCATAGGCTTTTGGAGAATGCACATTCCCGAGTACAGCCAGATTGTGAGCCCTCTCTACCTGGTTACCCGCAAGAAGAATGATTTCCACTGGGGCCCTGAACAGCAGCAAGCCTTTGCCCAGATCAAGCAGGAGATCGCTCATGCGGTAGCCCTTGGCCCAGTCAGGACGGGACCAGAGGTAAAGAACGTGCTCTACTCAGCAGCTGGGAACAATGGCCTGTCCTGGAGCCTTTGGCAGAAGGTGCCTGGTGAGACTCGAGGCCAACCACTGGGATTCTGGAGCCGAAGTTACAGAGGGTCTGAAGCCAACTACACTCCCACAGAGAAGGAAATCTTGGCTGCCTATGAAGGAGTTCAAGCTGCCTCAGAGGTGATTGGCACAGAAGCACAACTCCTCCTGGCACCCCGACTGCCTGTGCTGGGGTGGATGTTTAAAGGAAAGGTTCCCTCTACCCACCATGCCACCAACGCCACATGGAGCAAATGGATTGCCCTCATCACACAGCACACCAGTATTGGAAACCTGAATCGCCCTGGGATTTTAGGAAATAATTACAACTGGCCTAGAAGTGAAAACTTTGGTCTACAGGACGAAAAGGAGCAGGAACAAGTGACACGGGCTGAAGAATCTCCACCGTACAACCAACTGCCAGCAGAAGAAACACGCTATGCTCTTTTTACAGATGGTTCCTGTTGCATTGTAGGGATGAAACAGAAGTGGAAAGCAGCCATATGGAGCCCCACATGACAGGCTGCACAAGCCACTGAAGGAGAAGGTGGATCGAGTCAACTTGCTGAACTCAAGGCCGTTCAGCTGGCCCTGGACATTGCTGAAATAGAGAAGTGGCCAAAGCTCTACCTCTACACTGATTCATGGATGGTAGCCAATGCTCTGTGGGGTTGGCTGGAAAGGTGGAAAAGGCCAACTGGAAGTGTAAGGGAAAACCAATCTGGGCTGATAAGAGATTGAGCCTGCGGAGTTTCACCCACAGCAAGGACTTCCTCAATTTTGCCATCTCTCTTTGGAGCAGCGAGAGGTTTTGTTGTTTCATGTTATTAATTTTTGTGCTTGTGGGCATTTTGTTTGTTAAAGAAATAGTTTTTTCCACTTTTCTGCGAGGAAGTTCTTTCCCAGACCAGTTGGGGGAGAGGCTGTTTGGGTTTGCTTCCCAGAGGGACCCTATTCAGGGGGTTTCTCCCAAATTTGCCCTAAACCAGAACACAGCTCTACTAAGCACAAATCATCAGCTTTGATAGCAATGGGATTCTAAGTCACTCTGACTAAATTCAAATGGGCTGATTCAAGTATACTGCAAGTTGCTTAATTAGATATTACCCCTGGCTACTATCAGGAAGCAATGTTCTCTCTGCAAAACTGGGCTTTTAGTTCTTTTAAAGCTCTGAAATGGAAAATTAGGAAATAGCCAGTGATGCCTTTGCTCTTGCTGCTGCTAACACAGCAATGGATTTTCTTTCAGCCTACTCAGCTGGCCCTCTACACTCTACTGCCACAAGCCAAGCTCACAGCTTGATCCACAATTCTTAAACACCAGGAACATCAAATGTTCCTTTCTCACTCACCTCTGGATCGGCACCTCTGAGTACACGGGTCAGGTGAGCTGCAGTGGGCAAGAGAAAATTAAGCTGATTCTTGGAGAAAACTGGAAAGAACCCTAGCATTTTTAGAAAGTCTTCCAAGAAGGTCTCCCAGTCCACATTTTTAAAGTTGTCCTGCTTGACTCGGCAAATGGAGGAAATGACAGACTCTGCTGCCACAGACTCTCCCATGGAGGGAACACAACCTCTGCAAGTTCCCTTGCAAATCCTGCCCTCAGAGCCCTGGCTACAGACACCCCCTTTTGAGCTGATTGTGTTGACAGGAGCTTTAGCCAAGTGGCATCGAAATGGTCTTTCTGTTTCCAAATCAAGTCAGTCACTAAGAAAGAGCAGGAAGACATGCAAAAGCCAGCTTAGGTTACACCCAGGGAAAACCTCTACTTACATATTAGGTTAGTCAGGTAAAAGAAGTTATTAAAAAAAAATTTAAAAATTATATATGAATTTAAAATTATATATAAATGATACATAAAAGAGATATAAATAATATAATTTTAAAAAGATTTTTTTAAAATTATCGATAAGCAATGTCATAAACAGAGTAAACTGCAGGAGCGAGTTGCTCAATCCTTGTGGCACTGCTGTGCAAGTTTGCAGACTGTCCTCTAACACAAGAGAAAAACCAGGCTCCTGTCAGTGTGCAGCTGCCCACTGACAAAAGCCTCAAGCAGGAGGAGCTCCTGCCCTGAGCAAGCCCAAGAGTTGCTCTGCCACTGAGGCTTCCGTGCACCAAGGCAACCTTGTGATGTCACCAGGACGGCGTGGCAGCCGTGCCCTGACATCACAAAGCAAACGCTCTGTGCTGGTCTGTGAATTTTTGCAGATGGACAGAGTGATGTTTGTTGGTGTCAGGGGGCCGGGGTGGGGGTGGCTGGCTCTCTCCCTGGCCACGCTGGTCAGGAGTGGCCGTTTCCCAGACTGCAAGCAGTGCCAGTAACGGCAGAGAGCAGAGCTGTTTCCTGCTCTCTGGATCCTGTATATCCTCCATGTCTAGGTACAGAGCAAAGGTCTCAGAGAAGGCTCTCTCTTACAGAGGTCTTTGTTCCTCCAGGTGTTACAGGAGAGAGAGAGCGAGCAGGGTCCTGTGCTTAACATTTAAACCAGGGGGCAGAGGGGTGGGGCAGGTGGGTGATTGGCCCCAGGTTAACACAGGGCAGGGTCAGGAAAGGGGACAAAGGGATGGGGGAGGGGAAAATCTGGGGTAAACCAGACACCAGGAACCAGGTTTTGGGGAGGTAACAGGAGCAAACCATAACTTATCAAACCTCTCAAAAACCCACCACCACATCTCCCTCTTTTCTGTTTAATTTTGAAGGGAAGGAGGGAGGAGACAAACTCCTTAAACTGCTCTCTCTGGCCTCTTCCACCATCTCTCGACAGCAGCCACAGTTACATTGGAAGTGGCTGGATTTTTCTTAGTACACCCTGTAATGACTCTTTTAGAGTCCTAAAGGCTATGTAAATTAAAATGACAACCAGAACAGCCAGTAAGGCATCCTTTACAAATGATGACATTCCTCCTGGCAACCCTTGGTCTTTAAAGATGCTCTCCAGCCAGTCTCCTGCTCCTCACTTGATTTCCTCCATCATGCCTTTCATTTTCTGCATGGAGTTCTGGATGCTCTGGATTTTGCTGGATAGATTGGAGCAGTGTATCCCTTGAGTGTCCTCACATTCATGTCCCTGTCCTACTGACTGAGTCAGAAGCAACAGCAAACACAGGAGTTCTGGCCTCATCTTGGGGGTCAGGAGGATGCTCTTAAAAGAAATCTAAAAAGAACATCCACAGGTAAGCACAGTTTAACACAATCTATTTAAGGCACTGAGTTAGGGATAACACGGGGTTTGGGTTCCCCACTTCCTTTGCACCGTTGCCTAGAAGAAGCAATTGCCACGTCATCGGGTCAGGAAGGTGGAATTGGGGCCACATTCTGGGCCTTCTTTTCCCTGGGTGGAACATAGGGTTTGACCCATTTTTGTGTAACCCATTTCAAACCTGTGGGGGTGGATATGCAGGTGTATCCTTGCCCCCAAGTGACCAAATCAAAAGGCCCCTGGACCTTCCAAGTCTCAGGGTCCTTCACCAGGACCAGCGGTTTCTCCTCAAACTTCAACCAATGATTTTGATTGAAGTGCCCAGCTACAGGTGGATTAAGGTTTTCCAATGAACAGTTAAGGAAGTTCATGGTAAACAGAGCCTTACAAAGTTGTTGTTGTGGACTGTTTACCCTGACATCTCCTCTCTGCTGTCCCAAGGTCTTCTTCAATGTCTGGTGAGTTCTTTCTATCACTGCCTGGCCAGTGGGGGAGTACGGGATCCCCTTGTTATGTTTCACCCCCACTCTTGCAGGAAACCATCAAATTCCTTGGAAACATAAGCTCGACCATGATCAGTTTTGATCTCTTTGGGGATCCCCAGCGTGGAGAAGGCCTGCCCAAGGTGTTTCTGTGCATCTCTGGTCTTCTCCCCTGTGTGGGCTGAGGCATAAACAGCACCAGAGAAGGAATCAACTGACACATGAACATATTTGAACCTTCCAAACTCGGGAATGTGTGTGACATCTGTCTGCCACAGCTCACAACTGCCAAGCCCTCTGGGGTTGACCCCTGATCCCAGCGAGGGTAAGGAAAACTTTTGGCAGCTTGGGCATGTGTCTGTGATTGCCTTGGCTTGGTCCTGCCTTAGGTGGAATTGGCGCACCAGGCCTGGGACATTCTGATGGAATTGCTGATGGCTGAGTTTGGCCTGCTGGAAAATGTTAGGTTGGCCACCCAGCTGCACAGGAGCAGCTGGGGCATCTGCTCTGTGGTTACCCTCTGCAATGAAACCAGGAAGGTCAGTGTGTGATCTCACATGCATAACGCAGTAAGGATGCTCTCTGTGGGACACTGGGTGTGTCAGCTCTGAGAGCAGCTTGAAAATGGCCGGATTTGAGACTTCTTTGAGAACTGCATTCTCTGCTCTGGACACTACCCCTGCTACATATGCTGAATCAGTAATCAAATTAATGGGTTCTGAAAACTTCTCAAAAGCCCTGATGACTGCGGCCAACTCAGCCACCTGAGGTGAACCTTTGACTACCTCGATGTCAGCCTCCCACTGCTGAGTCTGAGGGTCCTTCCAAGTCACCACTGACTTGTGTGACCCTCCGGATGCATCAGTAAAAACTGTCAGAGCTTTGAGGGGTTTTCCACTCTGTTTCTCTTTTGGAATCAATTTGAATTCCGAATGAAATAATTTGTGGCCTGGCAATGGATTGAAATTTTCCCTGGGTAGCTATCCAGAGAAAACTGCAACATCTTGTTCTCATGGAGCAACTGCTCCAAAGCCTCCTTTGTTAACCTTCCAGCTGACAATTGGATTGGCACATGAATGCATGCAAACTCACACCCTGCCAGCAGTCCCATCCTGACCCTTGCTTTGCTGATCAGCTGAGCCATCAGCTCCTGTGGTTTAGTGATACTTTTGGACAGCTGATGACCTAGGAACACCCACTCTATGATCAAGAGGGGATCCTTCTGGTCCTTGTCCCACTGAAAAATCAGCCCATGCAAGTGTGGCAGTTTTCCCAAAATGATGACATTAAATGGAAGTTCTGGCTGGCAGCGATGGCCCTGCTGGCTGGACATTGCCAATTGAACCCTCTCCAATGCCTGCCGAGCCTCCTGAGTCAGAGCCCTTGGAGAATCCAGCTCCTCTCCTTCCTTTAACAAATTGAAGAGAGGGGCTAGGTCCTCTGTAGTAAGCCCAAGCCAGGGCCTGACCCAATTCAAAGATCCACACAGCTGCTGGAGATCCTTCAAAGTCTCAGGTCTCTCACTGATTACCAACTTCTGGGCTGTTCTGGTCTGGTTGGCAATCTCAAGCCCCAGGTATTTCCAAGGTGGCAGTCTCTGCACTTTTTCCTGCTGCAACTCAAATCCCACAGCAGCCAAAGCAGTGATAGTCTCATCCAGAATTTGTGTAAGTCCATTGTCACTGGGGGCACACACAAGCACGTCATCCATATAATGAAGGGTGACGGCCTCTCCAGCCTTGGCACACACCAGGGACAGTATTTTGGCCATGTACCACTGGCAAATACTTGGTGAGTTCTTTAACCCTTGCAGCAAAACTCTCCAGTGGTCACACACGCTTCATGGGTGCCTCCCTGCTGATGGAAGGCACAGAGAATGCAAACTGCGGGGCATTGGCTGGATCTAGGGGAATCTGGAAAAAACAATCTTTTCTATCAATGACAGCCAAATTCCAGTTTTGGGGGAGCATTGAAGGGGATGGCATACCTGGCTGAAGAGACCCCATGCCCTTGATGACCTCATTAATTTTTTGCAAATCATGGAGGAAGTGCCACCTTTCCTTTCCCTGGCTTTTTGATCACAAACACCAGAGAATTCCAGGGACTATTAGTTTCCACAATGTGACCTTTAGCCAATTGCTCCTCCACGAGTTATTTGAGTGCCTTCAATTTCTGTTTGTTCTGCTGCCACTGATCCTCCCAAATTGGGGTATCCATCAGCCAATTTAGGTTTTGGAAGAGGTGCTCCTCAGTGGAGGCAATTAAAAATCTTTTGGGTTTTTTGGGATTTCTAGTTTAACTGCCCACTGGGACATGGCTTCTCTTCCCCACAAGGTAAATTTGGAATCTAGAACAAACAAAGAAGCCAATTGCCCATCTGGTCCCTCAATTTGCACAATGCTCTTGGATTGTTTTGCCAATTGTGTGCCCCCTATACCTGTAACCTTACCAGCCATGGGTTGCAACTCCCAATGTGATGGCCACTTGTGTGGTGGTATGACTGTCACATCTGATCCTGTGTCCATCATTCTCTGGAGTTGGATGAAATCCCCCTCCCTCTTGAGCCCACACCAAATTATGGGTTTGTTCTCTCCCACCATTTCTGTCCAAGAGACCAAAAGGTCCAGACCATCCTAGGGCAGTTTGGGCAGTGGTATGGCCTGGGCAATGACTCGGCCCTTTGGTAGGAAGAGGGGAGGATGGACACAATGTGCCAAGAGAGCTCGTTGCTCTGGATCTGATGGCAAAAGTGCTGGACTAATCTTGATCTCAGAGGGAGTGTGCTTAGAATCCCTGATAACAAGGCACTTACTATCAGTCTGCTGTAGGTTGGTCACGTGTCCAGGGTCAACGGTGACCACTTGCCAGTCTGGTGTGTTGAAAGGCAAACCTGTTGTTAACTCAAGCCTAAATGGCTTCCATATCCTCTTGGTTGTTACCAACCCTGAGGGTTCCTTAGGGTCCCATACCTTCCCAGAATTGGGTTGCCCCACAACCCCAACAACCCGGTGACCTGTCCCATTTTTCTCATCAGGTGGGAGAAGCTCATGCTCCTCCCCTAGTTTTTTGGAACTGGAATGTTCCCTTTCTCTCCCTCCCCCACTGCTCCCACCAGTGTGTGTGATGTTTTATTCTTAAAGGGACAAAAGCACATCACATATCCCTCCCGCCCACACTGGAAACATTTGACCCTCCCAGCCACTGGTGGTCCAGCTGGAATGGTGGCTGGTGCTGCAATCCGGCCTCTGAGCCCAGACCCTTTCCGCTGTTCATCTGGGTCCCTTATGGCTCACTTGGTGCAGGTCTCAGTGAGGAGGTCCAGGGTTGGAGGTGGAGCAACCAGAAGCCCGGAGATGATCCTCTTGCAGACATCACTGGCATTGCTTTGTGCCACTTCCAGGCACCAAGTGGCTTTGTGCCACTTCCAGGATCATCTTCTGTTGCAACTCCTGCTCCTCTCTCTGGTTTTCCACCACTGCATGAAGTCTATCTATAAAATCTAGGAAAGGCTCAGAAGGGGATTGTTTAATTGAGATAGAACTCTGCCTAGGATCTTTAGTGAGCATGATCTGAAATACCCTTTGGGCAGCATCCTTCACGTGATTTAACACAGCAGGGGTTACTGGGTTACACTGGGTTTTACTGGTTTGCACTGGTTTACACTCATTTTTACAGAAATGATGTGCTGGGGGAATTGGTTTTTACTGGGTTATACTGGGATGTACTGGGTTATATTGGGATGTACTGGTTTATACTGGGATGGGGCTTGGGACCTACTGGGAGTGACTTCATGTTTTGCTGACCTTACTGGTTTATACTGGGAGCTCTCCCCCCACGGCTCAGGGGATCAGGGGTGGCTCCCAGTGTTTACTGGTATATACTGGATCCCTCCCAGTAGAAACCTGGTAAAAGTGGGAGCCCCAAGACCATACTGGGAGCCCTTAGACCCACCTTTCATGGGTAGACCTGATGTCCCAAAATTCCCATTGGCTTGAATGGGTAGACTTTATGTTCCCAAAATCCCCATTGGCTTGAGTTAATAGACCTGATGTTCCTAAATTCCTACTTGTTTGAATGGGTAGACCTGATGTCCCTAAATCCCTATTCACTTCAATAGGGTAGACCACCAGGTCCTAAACCCTGTACTGGAAATGGGTTTGGGTGCAATAACCCTTACTGGGTTTATACTGGGAGCTGCCACCTCAGGCCTCAGGGGCTTGGGGGCAGCTCCCAGGGCTTACTGGTTTGTACTGGTGCTCTCCCAGTCCACACCTGGGACCCCTGGCAGACACTGGTGGCTGGGCAGCACCCCGAGGCCAAGCTGGCCTTTGCCAGGGCCCTGCTGAGCCACGACTTCTCCCACTTTTTGGCCTGGCATCACCAGCTGCGGCTCCTGGCACCCAACAGGAACTGCAGGAATGGAGAGGCCAGGACACTGTCCCCCAAAAGGCTGAAGGAAGGTAAAAGAATCTCCCAGAAAAATTCCCAGAATTTTGGTGGGATCCTATCCCAAAATTTTTCCAGCCTCTTGCCTGAAGTTGAAATCTGTTGGGTTGGATGGGAAGACCGAGTGTCCCAAAAATCCCCATTGACTTTAATGAGTAGACCTGATGTCCTTACAGTCATTAATGGATAGACCCAGTGTCCCCAGATCACTATTTCCATTGATGGGTAGACCTGTTTTCCTGAAATCCCCATTGGTTTCAATGGGTAGACCTGGTGTCCTAAATCCCCCAATTGACTATAATGGAGGTAGACCTGATGTCCCATATTTCCAATGCACATCAATGGCAGGACCTGATTTTCTAAATTCCCCACATTAAGGGGTAGACCCGGTGTCCCACTGAGCCCATGGGTTTCAGTGGGTAGACCTCATGACCCCAAATCCCCTTTGTCCCTAATGGGTAGACCAGATGTTCTTAAATCCCTGTTGTTTTTAATGGATAGACCTGGTGTCCCTAAATCCCCATTGTCCTTAAAGGGTAGACTTGGTTTTTTCAATGGGTAGACCTGATGTCCCTAAATTCCCATTAATGCCTGCACCCAATTTTCTCAATTCCCTACATTAGTGGCTAGACCAGGTGTCCCAAAATTCCCTTTGACTTTAAGAAGGAAAATCTGGTGTCCCTAAATCTCCATTGCCTTGAATGGGTAGACCTGGTTTCCCCAAATCTTCATTGCCCTTATTAGACATGTCTCCAAAAACTCCCTATTGATTTGAATGCGTAGACCCCATGTCCATAATTCCCCATTGGTTTCAATGGCTAGACCTGTTGTCCCTAAAAATCCCCATTTGAGTTCAATGGCTAGATTGATTAACCTCAAATCCCCATTGATTTCAAAGGGTACACCTGGTGTCCCTAAAAATCCCCATTGGTTTCAATGGATATACCTGAGCACCTACACACCTGGGTGCCCCCATTAGGATCTCAGGGTGTCCCCTGGCTGCACCCCTGAGATTTTGGGGTGCCCTCTTTGCCCCTCCCCAGAGCTGGAGCTGGTGCAGAACGCCGTCTTTACCCACGGACCAAAGTGCCTGGGTGTACCTGCACTGCATCCTCTCAAGAGGTAACTCAGGGCTCCCTCCCATCTCTGGGACCCTCCCCTGGAGTTTTGGGGTGCCCCCTGAATGTTGGGGTGCCCCCTTAATGTTGGGGAGTCCCCCCACAGCCCCCCTTCTGCGGAGGGTCATCTGCATCCACATTGACTGCGAGGACAAAAGTGGCCGTCATCTTCTCCCAGCCCATCAGGTCGAGTGGGGACCCCTGGAGCCCCAAAAAATCACCTGGATTCCCCCCCCCAAATCACCCTGGTACCCCAAAAACCATCCGGATAATCCTGGGAACTCAAAAAAAATCACCTGTGTACCCCCAAAAATCACCTGGATACACCTGGGTACTCCCCAAAATCACCTGAGTACCACAGAAAGTTACATGGGAACCCATCAAAAGTCATCTCGATACACGTGGGTACCCCCAAAAATCTCCAGACCATCCAAACTGGTGGTTGTGAAACCCATTGCTTTGACTGGGTAGACCTGGTGTCCCTAAATCCCTGTTGACTTTAATGGGTAGACCTGGTGTCCCATTTATCCCATTGACTTGGATAGGTGGACCTGTCCTGTCTACCCCCATTTATCCCCAATAACCCTTCTCAGTGCTCCCAGTAATGTCCCAGTTCTCCCAGTAACTTCAGTGCCCACCCTCAGCCACTGCCAGTGCTCCCAGGAATAGCTCCCAGTTTGCCTTCCCAATCCTCCCAGTAACCCCTACCAGTGCTCCCAGTTTGCTCAGTTTCCCCCATTCCTCCCTCCCAGTGCTTCCAGTTCCCCACCAGTGCTTCCCCTTAGCCTTTCCCAGTGCTCCCAGTTTAACCAGTAACCCTTCCCAATCAAGCCGTATTAATAGACAGCCCTGGTGTCCCTAAATCCCCATTGACTTTAATTGGGTAGACCTGGTGTCCTGTGATAGTTGGACTAGGAGAAAAAAAAAGTAAAACAGGCCTGAACTTTAAAACTTACACAGAGAGTTTATTTACACACTCAAAAGAAAAAAGGGAAAAATAAAAAGAAAAAAATTGAAATTTCAAAACACTTCTCTTTCTCCCACAAACTTGTTCACTTTTCCCACAACCTAACATAGAGAGACAAAACCTCTGATTTCCAGTCAGTTTCAACTATTTAAACATAATCTTTCATCACCTTGGGAGAGGAGTCTCACTAGATGTCCCATGAAGACATTCGCCACAAGAAACAGTCTGGTGGCTCCCAATGTCACAAACCTGCAACCGCCTGGAATTTTGCAGATTGTGCCATCTCACCCATGAGCAGCCTTTCTCTTGGCTACTCATGGGCCTCTCAGCATATTTGGGGTATTTGTTTAAGAATGCTTTTTTTAGTATTTCACAAAGATCCTCTTCTTCTATCTTTAAAATCGTCTCTCTCTCAAGAGACCTCCTTTTACTAGAGCTAAAGGGCCAAATCTGCATCTCAGACAGCTGAGACCTCTTTTTATCTCAGGAGCTGGGGAACTTACTCTACAACATTCTCAATGAAATCTCAATTACATCAGTCTATTACCTTCAGCTAGAACAGCATTCCCCCAAAACAGCATCAATAGATTACAAGAAATAGTCCATTTCTCCATGGTTTACATCTAGAGAAGTTCAGTCAAAAATGTCCACTTCCTCAATCCTTTCTTCCAGATAACCTTTATCAGTTCTTTTGCTGACTGTATCATGCTGTCTCTCTACATTTTAAATCACTCTGGTCTTCTACTCTCCCTCTGGGAAAGGGTTGGAGTTCTGAAAGCTTCATGTTGCCAGGAAAGGGTTAAATCTGTCCAAGGTCTTTCTCTCTCTCTCTCTGCAGCTCACAGATGTCAGAATGCAAGGCCCACATGGTCGTGGTGATGGGGGTCGTGGGGGGGAACAGGCTCAGGAAGGGCTGATGGATCACTTCCCCCACCCCTGCTCTGATCCAAAGCAGACCCAGCATCAGACTCGCTTCTTGGGGCCCAGGGGTGGTGGTGGGGGAGAGATCTTCTCCTCCCCTGGGCCAGCAGCACCAGCAAACCAGGGACCCAGGCCACAGCCCGGCCAGTGCTGCAGCTTTCTCTCTCTTTCCCTCCCTGCAGAGGCTGGCAGGGGAAGGAGCCCCCCAGCACAGGCCAGGCTCTGCGGACCCGGCCGGGCTCAGCCCCGGCCACCCAGAGGGCAGCGGGGCCTGGCCCGGGGTCCCCTGCTGCCTAGGGAGTGTTACCTGTGTTCTTGACCAGAAGGAAAAAGGGAGTTTCTCCTGATCTCCCTGATATTTAAACCCTGTACATCCACAGAGATGTACCTACTTTCAATTGGTTCTTTCCTGAACTTCCTGAAAACTCACTTGCTGGTCAAAACCACCACAGCATGGGAACCGATTAAAAAAGATACATGAAAATTTCTGTAAGTTAGACTACGAGCATAAGTAAAAGTGTATACATGCCTTATTAACTTTATGTAAAACTTTTGCCAATTATATCCATTTATAACATATTCAGTGGTGCTAATTGCTTTGCACCAATGAATATGTTATAAATGGATATGGTTTCTGCTAACTAAATTGTATTTATATTAGTATTTTAGAAAATAATTTATAAAGTAGAAAATGAAAAAGTAAAAGTAATTAGTGTTACAGAACAAACGGGCCTCTTTTGCAGATGTTCCATGGGAAAATGGGATACAGGATATAGTACTGAGATAAGTAGTCCTCTCAAATTAGAGGATTGGCCTTGAAATAGTCAAATTTGGGATTAGTCCAGGTATGGAACCTAAGCTGTTCCTTTAATAGAGCTTGTTTTTGGAACAATGTTTAGTTATATAAGACAATGCTTGGTACGCACGTGCAATTGGTGGGGTTGTTCAGAGGACAGTGATGAAGAGCGGGGGTCTTCATCCCAAAGACCACCAAAAGAAGACAGAAGACCCCCTAGCAACAACTGAAGCATGCACCATGAAGAATGGTGATGTAGATTTCTAGAATCAAAAACAGGTGGAGATTTACTGGAAGTATTGATGAATATATATAGACATATCATAAAAGTTTTGTTTGAGGTAATCCTGCTTTGTATGTTAGGTAGGGTGGGAATCCCCCTCCGTACCCTGGTCAGTTTTGCTTATGCGTTATCCAAACCTTAATTATACTTAATTAATCACTGCCAAATTTTATATTGTATTTCATCTCAATTAATTTTTTTGCAAAATTTAACTTTGTGGTTTGTCGAATTAAAAATACAGATCTCCATTTATAACAAATATAATAAGTTATTGTAATATAGTCAATGACTTAAGTTCACACTTTGTTAAGAGTATATAAGCTAGGGAACATGCAGAATAAAAATTTCTTCCATTTTGTATCCTGATCATTTGTGTGTGTGCATGTCATGTCCGACCTAACAGTAACAGCCAGGGTAGAGCTGTCCAGCATTGCCCTCAGCTCCGGGCACTGTGGGTTCACCTGTGTGGGAAAAAAAAAATTTGGGGCGTTTTCCCACCCCAAATTGGGAATTTCCAACCCTAAAAGTGGTGGGTTTAACCCCCAAATATTTGGGATATCACGTCTACCCATTGACACAAATGGAGTTTTTTTGACATCATTACCTATTGAAATGAATAAGGGAGAAAGACATCAGGTCTACCCATTAAAATCAATGGATGGAGAAGGACACCAGGTCTATCCTGATAACATCCATAGAATTTAGGGACAACAGGTCTACCTTTTTAAGTCAATGGTGATTTAAGGACACCAGGTCTACCTATTAAAGTCAATGGGAATAAATGAGACACCAAATCTACCCAGTCGAAGCAGTGGGGAATCACAACCACCAGTTTGGGCAGGGGCCCAAGAATTTTGGGAGGTACCCAGGTGTATCCACGTGAATTTGCAGGGTATGCAGGCAATTTTTGGGGGGATCCAGGTGATTTCTGGGGGTACACAGGTGATTTTTTTGAAGGTACCCAGGTGATTTTTAGGCTACCCAGGTGTACCCAGGTGATTTGGGGTAGATTCAGGTGATTTTGGAGGTAGCTACGTAATTTTTGAGGGGTAACCAGATGAATTTGGAGGGGTACTCAGGTGTATCCAGGTTGAGGGGGTACCCAGGTGATTTTTGTGGGGTATCCAGGTGTCCTCACTCACCTTGACGGGCCGGAAGAAGATGACAGCCACTGTCATCTCCTCCGGGTGGACGTGGACACAGATGACCCTCAGTGGCAGGGGGCCTGTGCAAGGACACCCTGACATTAAGGGGGAACCCCACCATTTGGGGGGTCTGAATCATGATTCTAAAGAGTTAAGATTTTAGCTAAGTGATGGAAGTAATTTATATGGATCAGGTGTAAATTAGATAAGCAAAGGACAGGTTAATGATTATTAGATGCCTAAACTAGAGATAATTGTTTTATTGTAAGCCATTATGAGCTTGTGTATAGAAGGAAGGGGAGTAAGTGAACCGTTCGAGGAACAGATTGAAACCACTAAAAACAATGACCTGCACCTGGACTTTATATCAATCAATCACAGAGCAGGGGACCTTGGATTGTGCCAGAGGGTCACAGAGACCTGATGAAGACTCTCCTGACTTCATCCTTTGAGAACACTGACCCAATTCAAGAGAAGAATTGCACACACATGAAGGACTAATAGCCTCATTTTAATACAGAGTGGGGATGGAAGGTGCTGGGGTTATGCACATGTATTGTATGTAAGATCTTGGGAAATAAACAGAGGGCAAAGAACCTTGTACGGGGCGGTCATGCCTTCTGGAGATGACTCCTGTGCTGCCGGCTGGTGTTAATAAACATACCACTTTCTAACATTATCTAGTTAGAGTTTCCCTGTCCATGATCACATCTGTTTTTAATGATTCACACTTGCAGAGACTGTCTGAAACTCTGGAGTTTTAGATTGAAAAAAAAGGAAGAGAACCCCTCTTTGCCAGAGTGCAGCCAGTTCTCTGAGCAAAGCAGGTCCCAGATGAGTGAGGAGACACAGGATGGGGTTGGGGGATGTGGAGCAAGGTTGTCCACAGTGGGTCAGACCTCAAGGCACAGATTTTCTGTTCAGACCAGATCTCCTGAGGAGAGACCCTGGATCAATATCAATCACTGAATGGTGCAATCGTCTCTTCTTTGAAGAGAAAAGTACACCCTTGAAAATAGGAATAAGGGTTTTTTTGAAATATTTCCCAATAACTCTAGGTGAAAAGACTTCCTAATCAATTGCACAAGACTAGAGGGAAATCAAGGCACAGCCATGGTTTGTCAGGACTTGCTTGATCCTAATGAGCCCCGTGGTGCATTTGGTGCTGAGCCCTGGAACCTCAGGGCCTGAGAGGAGATTGCACAAACCTTTCCAGGAGACAAAGTCAGAGGAAACACCCAAAGTGTCTTGAGGCATTAATGGGTTGCACTGATGTCCATGTCCAACACAGGCTCTTCATGAGGTCTGTAGAGGAGAGAACTGGAAACCAGGACTGCACAAAAACCTCTCAGAGACTCAGCGTGGGATGGAAAATCCAAAGGAAAATCCAAAGTATCTTAAAAATCTTGAGTATCTCAAAGCATTACTGAGCCCCACTGTGTGTCAGTGCAAAGCTCTCAAGGGACTCATTAAAGCAGATAATTGGAGGTCAGAATGGCACAAAAACTTTTCAGAGACTCAGTGGCAAAAAGAAGTATTTAAACTAACCCTGAGTACCTTGAAGTATTAATAAACCTCCCTGAGAGTTTTTACTGACTAAGAATCCCAAGGGCCTCATTAAAGCAGATAATTGGAGGTCACGATTGCACAAACTTTTCCTAGAGTCAGTTTTAAAACGGAAACACCAAGTACCCTAAAAGAACTGAAGTACCTTGAAGCATTAATGAGCCCCACTGAGTGTTGTTACTGACAAAGCCTCTCAAGGGACTCATTACAGCAGAGAATTGGAGGCCAGGATTGCACAAACCTCTCAGAGACTCCAAGGCAAAAGCCAAACCCAAAGGCCTTGGAAAAACCT
Source organism: Acrocephalus scirpaceus scirpaceus (assembly GCA_910950805.1). Classification (NCBI taxonomy): domain Eukaryota; kingdom Metazoa; phylum Chordata; class Aves; order Passeriformes; family Sylviidae; genus Acrocephalus; species Acrocephalus scirpaceus. Next base: position 72,911 of record CAJVGK010000044.1, on the reverse strand, counting down.
GCAGTCCCTGGCAGCATGAAGGAGCCCCCCAGGGCCATTGCTGACCAAGGCTCCTTCCCCAGGGACTCCTTCCAGCACATCCTGGAGGCCACTGGCATGGCAGGGGGATGCTGAGGGCAGCACAAGGGGCTGACAGTGCCCAGCCTTGCTGGGGCTGTGCCAGGAGGCCCCAGGGCCTCAGGACAAGGGGTCTCCTCAGTGTCCTTGGTGGCACAGAGGCTGCTGTGGCCCAGGGCACCAAGCCTTGGCTTCTCTTTGTCCCCACCTGTCATCACTGCCTGCAGTTCTCTGCTCTGCCTGGGGCCTGGGGACACTTTCTGTGTCGTGTCCCTCAGTGGGACCCATTAAAACTTCCAGAAACTTTGGAGTTGGCTTCTGACCTGGAGTTCTGGAGAGGTTTCTTCATTGCCCTCTCAGGGACTGATGTTCAGGGCCTCAGCACAAAGCCCCGAGAGGGTCATTAAAGTCCTTGTGCTGTGTCTGTGCTGATGAGCTGGGCTGAGCTCATCATCCAGAGGCAGCTCCTGGCAAGCAAGAAGAGCTTAAAAACACATTTCTCTGGATGAGCAGCTCTTCTGCCAGCCCAGCAGGGCTGGGGCACTGCCTGCAGCCACCCCAGGCACAGCACAGAGGCACAGAGAGCTTCAATCACTCAGGGCTGGGAAGGAGCTGAGAAGGGACTGGGGGAGAATCACTGCCAGCCCTTGGCACAGGAACCTCTGGCTGCAGGACAATGCAGCTGCAGCTCCTGCAGTGATCTCCTCAAGCTGCAACATCCCAATGCCTACAGACTCTGTGAGTACATTCTCTGATGATCTTTTGTGTAGAGCAGCCAGGGGTGCCCAGGGCTGTGGTGCAGAGCAGGGTCCTGCAGCCCAGGGTGCTGTGCTGGCCCAGGGACTCTGCTGCCTGCCAGGGACAGCTCTCAGCCAGCCCTGGGAGCTGCTGCCAGCACTGGGGGACAAGATCTGGGTGGAAGGAGACAGCTGGTAAGGCTTGAAAATTTCTCCTTGTGTGCTGAGGATGCTGCATTGTTCAGGACTGCTCCCAGCATTATATTTAACTCTAGAATATTTCCAAGTAGATTCTACAGGGAGCACAGCAAGGCAGGGGCTGCATAAAAGGAAAAATCCTGCTTTTTAAACTAATGCTCTGTGTTGCCTGGATTGAAAATTGCTCATAGATATTCATCTCTCAGTTAGGTTAGGAAAAATAAACAAGTTCTCTCTCAGATCCTAATAAACAAGGCACTGACAGAAATCAGCACAGGAGTCCCTTGCAGGCAGCACCTAGTGTCACTTTTTCCAGCCTCCTCAGGGTTGCTCTGACGTTGCCATCAGAGCCTGCAGAGCCAGAGCTGGCCCTGGGCAGTGCCTGAGCTGGGAGGGGTCTGCAGGGCAGAGCTGAGCCCCCAGGGCTGGGCTGGGCTCTGGCAGCACTGGCAGGGCCCAGCCCTGGGCACAGGGAAGCAGCTGCAGGCAGGGACAGCTGCAGGCAGCAGAGCCCTGGGCAGGCAGTGGGGGGAAAGTGCCACCAAGCTGTGCTGGGATATTGAAAGTCCTCTCCAAACTGAACTATTCCATGATTACTTTTTTTACAGATCCTCATGTCCAGCCACAGCAAATGTCCAACAGCAGCTCCATCAGCCACTTCCTCCTGCTGGCATTGGCAGACACGCGGCAGCTGCAGCTCCTGCACTTCTGCCTCTTCCTGGGCATCTCCCTGGCTGCCCTCCTGGGCAACGGCCTCATCATCAGCGCCGTAGCCTGCGGCCACCTCCTGCACAGCCCCATGTTCTTCTTCCTGCTCCACCTGGCCCTCACCGACCTGGGCTCCATCTGCACCACTGTCCCCAAAGCCATGCACAATTCCCTCTGGGACAGCAGGACAATCTCGTATGCAGGATGTGCTGCTCAAGTTTTTTATTTTGTCTTTTTCATTTCAGCAGAGTTTTATCTTCTGACCATCATGTGCTACGACCGCTACGTGTCCATCTGCAAACCCCTGCACTACGGGACCCTCCTGGGCAGCAGAGCTTGTGCCCACATGGCAGCAGCTGCCTGGGCCAGTGCCTTTCTCCACGCTCTGCTGCACACAGCCAGCACATTTTCCCTTCCCCTGTGCCATGGCAATGCCCTGGGCCAGTTCTTTTGTGAAATCCCACACATCCTTAAGCTCTCCTGCTCACACTCCAATTTCAGGGAATTTTGCCTCCTTGTGTTTTCCATTTCAATAGTGTTTGGTTGTTTTCTGTTTATGGTTTTCTCCTATGTGCAGATCTTCAGGGCTGTGCTGAGAATCCCCTCTGAGCAGGGACGGCACAAAGCCTTTTCCACCTGCCTCCCTCACCTGGCTGTGGTCTCCCTGTATATTAGCACTGGCACATTTGCTAACCTGAAGCCCCCCTCCATCTCCTCCCCATCCCTGGACCTGGCCCTGTCAGTTCTGTACTCGGTGGTGCCTCCAGCCCTGAACCCCCTCATCTACAGCCTGAGGAACCAGGAGCTCAAGGCTGCAGTGTGGAGACTGATGACTGGATGGTTTAAAAAATATTAAGCTGCTGGCCAATTTCTGAAAATCACTTGTAATAAAAGCCATGTTTGATACTTCATGTTTGTTAATTTGGAGGTTCTATTTCTTTGGTTTTTTTTTTTAATCTTGTTTACAAATAAATATAATTTTTTGTGCCATTTCTCATTTTGTTTCTCTCCACTTTCCCTGTGGCCTCAGACTGTGTCAATGAGGGGCTGCACTCTTGATGTCTTTGAATGAACTAAAGGATCTCCCAGCGAAATTTTCTGCAGAGATCCCCCTTTGGTTCCCTTCTCTGCAGCTGCAGCAGCAATGTCTGTGTGCAGAGCTGGGGGCAGATCAGTGCTGGCACAGCAGCTGTGCCCAGCAGCAGCAGCAGCAGCCCTTGGTGTTGGCAGTGCTGCTGCCGTGGCCCTGCCCCGCTGCCCTGCTGGCCCTGGTGTTGCTGTAGGGCCTGAGTGCTCTCGGGGCCGGGCACAGGGCTGGGGGTGGCAGTGCCGGGGCTGCAGCAGGGACAGGCCATGGGCACTGCTGGGGCAGCGCTGACGCCTCAGGCCAGGGCCTGGGGGCTGCAGGCTCCTTGCCCAGGCTCTCTCCAGAACACTTTGCCCAGGCCAATGCTGAGCACAGAAAAGCCCCGGGAGCAGCCCCAGGCTGGCCGTGGGCAGGCTGGGAGCAAACAGCATGGCTGGGGCTCTGCAAGGTGCCTGGGGGCAGCAGGGATCCTACTGGGATCACAGTGGAAGAGGCTGGGACCATGCTGGAGGAGACTGGGATCATCCTGGATCACACTGGCAGCAACTGGGACTGCACTGAGGGTGACTGGGAGTGGCTGTGAGCAACTGGAATCAGGCTGGAAGAAACTGAGGACAACTGGGAGTTACTGGGAACATGCTGGGAGAAACTGGGATACACTGGGACAGACTGAAACCACAGTGGGGGTAAATGGGAGCAGCTGTGCCCATGCTGGCATCATACTGGGATTTTACTGGAACCAGACTGGGAGTGACTGGAAAGGTGCTGGCTGGGACTGGAACCATGCTGGAGGTGACTGGGAGCAACTGGGCTCAAACTGGGAGTGACAGGCAGTCCCTCAGGGCATGACTGGAATAATACTGGGGGTTACTGGAACCAAACTGGGGGTGACTGGGTCCTACTGGATTCATCCAGGGAGCCACTGGGATTACAATGGGTGTGAACAGATCTTGACTGTGGGTTACTGGGAGCTTCTGTTGGGAGGAAAATGTGGACACATTGGGAGTAACTGGGATCAACTGGAAGGGACTGGGGCCATGCTGCGGGGACTGAGACCACAATTGGGAAAACTGGGATCATCTGGGAGCATTTGGGACCATACTTTGGACAACTGGTAGAAACTGGGAGCAATTGGGAGTAACTGGGAATAATCAGGATCATTCTGAGGTAACCAAAACCTTTCTGAGGAAACTGGGATGCACTGGAAGTGCCTGTAACTACACTGGGGACAATGGAACCACACTGGGAGGAACTGGGAACAACTGGAACTATTCTGGCAGCAGCTGGGATAACACTGAGGGTGACTGGACTCCTACTGGGATTGACTGGGAGTGGCTGTGAGTAACTGAAATCACACTGAAAGCAACTGGGAGGAACTGGAAATGACTGGGAGCATGATGGGAGTGACTGGGATATACTTGGGGAAACTGGGAGCCATGAGGATCATACTGGAGGCTACTGGGGTCATGCTGGTATTTACAGAGAGCAACTGGGATCACACTGGAGGCCACTGGAATCTTACTGGGAGTGACTGGCATCTGACTGGGATTATAGTTGGTGTTAATGGACCTTGACTGGGGGTTACTGGGAGCTCCCAGGCCCATGCTGGGAGCCTACTGGGGATACACTGGGAGCAACTGGGAACAACGGGGAATGACAGGATGCATGCTGATGAGAACTGGGATGTACTGGCAGTGACTGGGATAAAACTGGGGGCAACTGAACCATGCTGAAGTAATTGGGAGTGCCTGGCAATGGCTACGAGAGTCTTCAGGGCAACTGGGATATACTGGGAGTTTCTGAGACCATTCAGGTGGTGACTGGGACCACACTGGGAGCCACTGGGAATGTGCTGGGGGAACTGGGGGAATGCTGGGGGGAGCTGGGACCCTGTTGGGGGCAACTAGGAACAAGTGTGAGTGACCGGGGCCCTTCTGGGAGAGACTGGCATCATACTGGGAATTACTGGGAGTGTACTAGGGGCAACTGGGAGAACAGTATGCAAGTGGGAGCAACTGGGAGCAACTAAGACTGAGCTAAGGCCAAATGGCATCATAATGGGGAATGACTGGGAGTGACTGGGCTCATACTGGGAGCAACAGGGGTCCTACAGGGACTAAGAGGAAGTTACCAGGATCATACTGGGTATGACCAGACTCATACTGGGAGTGCCAAGGAATCTGGAACCACATGGGAGGGACAACTGAGATTATACTGGTAGCAGCCACGTCTGGCACCAGGACCCCCAAACCCCTGTCCTGGCCATCCCACCCCTCCAGCCCCAGCACCCCCTGCCAGGGTCCTGGCAATCCCAGGGTTCCTCCCAGGTGATTTTGGGGAAGATTGAGGAAATTTTAGGGACTACCCAGATGCATCCAGATTTTGAGGGTACTCAGGTGATTTTTCGGTGCATCCAGGTGACTTTTGGGGGTACCCAGATGATTTCGGGGGGGTATCAAGGTGATTTTGGGAGTACCCAGGTGATTTGGGGGCTTCTCAAATGTCCCCACTTACCCTGACAGGCCAGGAGAAGATGACAGCAACAGTCATGTCCACCTGGTCGACATGGACGCAGATGACCCTCGGCAGCGGGAGGGGCTGTGGGGAGACACCCCGACATTCAGGGTTTTTTGCCCTCCATTTATTTCCCAAGATCTTACATACAATACATGTGCATAATCCCAGCACCTCCCATCCCTGCTCTGTATTAAATGAGGCTATTAGTCCTTCATGTGTGCGCAATTCTTCTCTTGAATTGGGTCAGTGGTCTCAAAGGATGAAGTCAGGAGAGTCTTCATCAGGTCTCTGTGACCTTCTGGCATGATCCAAGGTCCCCTGCTTTGTGATTGATTGATATAAAGTCCAGGTGCTGGTCATTGTTCTTACTGGTTTCAATCTGTTCTTATAACAATCCACTTACTCCATTTCCTTCTATACACAAGCTCATAATGGCAAACAATACAACAAGTAGCTCTAGCTTAAGCATCTAATAGTCATTAACCTATCATATGCTTATCCAACTCACACCCTGATCCATTTAAAATACTTCTATCCCTTAGATAAAATCTTAACTCTTTAAAATCATGATTCAGTGCCCTCCAAATGTTGGGGTGCCCCTGCATGTTGAGGTGTCCCCACACAACCCCCCCCACCGCCGAGGGTCATCTGTGTCCACGTCGATTGGGAGGATGCGATGGTGGCCGTCATCTTCTCCCGGCCTGTCAGGGTGAGTGGGGACACCTGGGATCCCCAAAATCACCTGGGTACTCCCCCAAAATCACCTGGATACATCTTGGTACCCCCCCCCAAAATCACCTAGGTGCCCCCAAGACTTCTCTCAATCCTCCCAAATAATCACCTGGCTACCCCCAAAAAGCACCTGGATACACCTGAGTACCCCCCCAAATGTCCTGAGTAACCCCCCAAATCATCTGGATTCCCCCCAAAATCACCTGGATACAGAATTTTGGGTATCCCCAAAAATTCTTGGGCCCCTGCCCAAACTGGTGGTCGTGAATCCCCACTGCTTTTCCTGGGTAGATGCAGTGTCCCATTTTTCCCTATTGACTTTATGGGTAGACCTGGTGTCCTGTTTATCCCCATTTACGTACAGTAACCCTTCCCAGTGCTCCCAGTAATGCCATGGAGCTCCCAGTAACCTCAGTGCTCCCCCTTTTGAGGAGTTCCCAGGTAATTTTTGGGGGGTATTCAAGTGATTTGGGGGAGAACCCAGGTGTATCCAGGTATTTTTGATGGAACCCAGGTGATTTTTATGGGGTTCCCAGGGTTATCCAGGTGGTTTTGGGGAGTACCAGGGTGGTTTTGGGGGGGGATCCAGGTGATTTTTTGGGGTTCTCAGGGGTCCCCAGTCACCCTGATGGGCTGGGAGAAGATGACGGCCACCATCATGTTCTCCCAGTCAACGTGGACTCAGATGACCCTCAGTAGCAGATGGGCTGTGGGGAGACACCCCAACATTCAGGGGGCACTCCAACATTCAGGGGGCACCCCAAAACTCCAGGGGAGGGCCCCAGGGATGGGAGGGAGCCCCGAGTTACCTCAGGAGAGGATGCAGTGCAGGTACACCCAGGCGCTTTGGTCCGTGGGGTCGGTGAAGACGGCGTTCTGCAGCAGCTCCAGCTCTGGGGGGGACAAAGGGGGCAGCCCAAAATCTCAGGGGGGCAGCCAGGGGACACCCCAAGATCTGAATGGGAGCACCCAGGTTTGTGGGGGCTCAGGTCTACCCAATAAAACCAATGAGGATTATTAGGGACACCAGCTCTATCCATTGAAATCAATGGGAATTTGGGGTTAACAGATTTCCCCATTGAACCCAATGAAGATTTTTAGGGACAAGAGGTCCACCCATAATAACCAATGGAGATTTTTAGGGCCAACAGGTCCAACCTCTTGATCCAATGAGGATTTAGGGAGAAGAAGTCTACCAATTGAAACCAGTAATGTTTAAGGACAACAGGTCTAGCCTTTAAAACCAATGGGGATTTAGGGACATGGGGTCTACCCATTAAAATCAATAGGGATTTTTTGGAAATCATGTCTACTAGGGGCAATGGGGATTTGGGGAAACCAGGTCTACCCATTCAAGGCAATGGAGATTTAGGGACTCCAGATTTGCCTTATTAAAGTCAAAGGGAATTTTGGGAGATCTGGTCTACCCACTAATGTAGGGAATTTGGAAAATTGGTCCAGGCATTATTGGGAATTTAGGGACACCAGGTCTGCCTATTAGGGACAAAGGGGATTTGGGGTCATCAGGTCTACCCACTGAAACCCATGGGCTCAGTGGGACACTGGGTCTACCCCTTAATGTGGGGAGTTAATGGAATCAGGTTCAGCCATTGATGTGAATGGGAATTTCGGGAAATCAGGTCTACCTCCGTTAAAGTCAATTGGGGGATTTAGGACACCAGGGCTATGCATTGAAACCAATGGGGATTTCAGGAAAACAGGTCGGCCCATGAATGGAAATGGTGATCTGGGGACACCAGGTCTACCCATCAACAACTGTAAGGACATCAGGTCTACCATTGAAGTCATTGGGGATTTAGGAACACCAGGTCTACTCATGGAAGTCAGTAGGAATTCTTGGGACACCAGATCTACCCATCCAACCCAACAGGGCTCAACTTCAAGCAAGGGACAGGAGAATTTTGGGGACAGTATCTCGCAAAAATTCTGGGAATATTTCAAGGGGAATCTCTCACCTTTCTTCAGCCTTTTGGGGGGGCAGCGACCTGGCCTTGCCCTTCCTGCAGTTCCTGGTGGGTGCCAGGAGCCACAGCCAGTGGTGCCACGGTGAGAAGTTGGAGAAGTCACGGCTCAGCAGGGCCCTGGCAATGGCCAGCTGGGTCTTGGGGTCCTGCCCGACCACCAGTTCCTGCTGGTGGTCCCAGGTGTGGACTGGGAGGGCAACAGTACAAACCAGTAAGCCCTGGAAGCTGCCCCCAAGACCCTGCAGCCTGAGATGGCAGCTCCCAGTATAAACTAATAAGGGTAATACACTCAAACCCATTTCCAGTATGGGGTTTAGGGGCACCTGGTCTACCCTATTGAAGTCAATGGGGATTTAGGGACATCAGGTCTACCCATGAAAGGCAGGTGTACCCATGTAAGGCATGGAAGGCTCCCAGAATGGTCTTGGGGCTCCCACTTGTACCAGGTTTATACAGGAAGGGCACCAGTATAAACCAGTAAGCACTGGGAGCCACCCCCAAACCCCTGAGCCCTGTGGGGGCAGCTCCCAGTATAAATCAGTAAGGCCAGCACAACCTGAAGTCACTCCCAGTAGGTCCCAAGCCCCATCCCAGTATAAAACAGTACATCTCAATAGAACCCAGTACATCCCAGTGTAACCCAGTACAAAACAATGCCCCCAGCATGCCATCCCTGTAGAAATGAGTATGAGCCAGTGCAAACCAGAATAACCCAGTATAACCCAGTAACTCCTAGCACCCATCCACGTACAAACCAGCACAACCCAGTACAAACCAGTATAACCCAGTAACTCCCAGCATCCCATCCAAGTACAAATGAGTATATCCCAGTAGAACCCAGTATAAACCAATGACCCCAACATCCCATCTCAGTAAAAACCAGTATAACTCACAGTCAGCCACCAGGTCCTCCCCACCAGCAGGGGGCGCTCACTCATATGCTGCTCCCTCTCCCAGTATATCCCAGTATAACGCAGTAACCCCAAGCACCCCATCCCAGTATAAACCAGTAAAACCCAGTAATTCCCAGCATGCCATCCAGTACATCCCATACAAACCAGTAAAACCCAGTGTAACCCAGTAACCCCCCCTGTGTTAAATCGTGTGAAGGATGCTTCCAAAAGGGCATTTCAGATCATGCCCACTAAAGATCCTAGGCAGAGTTCTAGCTCAATTCAACAATCCTCTTCTGAACCTTTCCCAGATTTTATAGATAGACTTCATGCAGTGGTGGAAAACCAGAGAGAAGACCAGGAGTTGCAACAGAAGATGATCCTGGAAGTGGCACAAAGCCACTTGGTGCCTGGAAGTGGCACAAAGCAATGCCAATGATGTCTGCAGGAGGATCATATCCCCTTGGGCTGGGGGAGCTGTCCCAGCAGAAGGAGGGAAGGAGCTTGGGAGGGAAGGAGGGATGGTTGTGGCACTGCCTGCTGCAGTTTTCCCCAGGACTTTAGGGAGGCTTTCCTCTGGGAAGGAGAGAGCCCCAGGGGGCCTGGGCTGCTCCTACTGCCCCTCCAGGGATGTTGCAAAGGGCAGGGAAAGAGTGTGGAGGGTGACCAGAGCCAGCCCAGAGCTTCCCAGGCCCCTCTGCAGCTTTGGCCATGTCCAGTGACATCAGACTTCCACAGCCTTACCCAACTCCCTGGCAGTGCCCAGTCCCCTAAGGCAGAAGGGGATCCCAGCCCACCCTGAAAAAGGTTCTCATCTGTGCTCCCTTCTAGATCAGGCTGCTAGGAAGGCTTCTCCAGCAGCTTGGCTCAATGAAGTCTTGCAGCCTCTGGAGCCTCCTGCAGGTATGTTGTCAATGTTCCTAAATGAATGATCATTGACAACCTGGCAGGAACCAGGTGACAGAAGTTTCTGTGGCTGTGGAGTTACAGGGGTGTCTGCAGAGAGGACTGTTCACACTCCTTTGTTGGTTGCTGCAGGCAAGCCCAGCTCCCATCGCAGGCGTGAGTAGTGTGTCCCTGCTGACCCCACAGGCTGAGCTCTGAAGTTTGTGGAGCACAGCACGGGCTCACGCTCCCCATTGCTCCCACAGATGCAGCCGGCACCACAACAGAGGATGACAAGATCTGGAAAAGCAGGAGAAGAGTTTTCTGCTGGGGACCACGATGTTTGATGAAGTTAATGGGCATTGTGGCTGGTGGGGCACTTTTCCAGACAATGTGTTTTGCCGGCATCTGGTATTGCTGGAAGAAAAAATGGTGAGTCTTTTGCTGATCTTTGCCTCAAACAGCTTCCTTTAAAGGCTGCTGGTTGTTAGGGAACATTCCCAGTGGTGCTGCTGTGGCCCTGTGGATAGTCAGTGGTTGTCCAAAGAATTCTGCTGAAGGTTGTGCTGCTGCCCAGTGCTTTCATTGGCCTCTTCATTGCTGGCCCTTGTCCTGGGGAGCCCGCTGGGGCTGCAGCCAGTGCTGGCTCCCACTGAGGCTGCCTGGCCAAGAGCAGCCCTGGGGGCAGCGGGCAGAGGCAGAGCAAGGTGGGCAGGAGAAAGAGCAGGGCCCAGCTTGCCCCTGCAAGGCAGAGGCGCTCTGGGGCCTGCTCCTGGCCAGGGCCCCTGCCCAGAGCCAGGCCCTGCTGGCCGGGGCCTGGAGGGGCAGCTGTGCACCTGGGCCAAGCTGTGCCAGCAGCTGCAGCCGTGCTGGGGAGCCGTGCCAGCTCTGGGCCCTGCTGTGCACAAGGGTCCCTGTGTGCCAGCGCCAGCGGGGGCCTCAGACACCTCCTCTCTCCACAGGAGCGCCTCTGCAGCTTCACCAGAGCAGTCGAACACCGCAGTCAAGGACAACTGGACCTGTCCTTCCCCATCTCCAATCCAGTTTCCACCGTCCCTGCCAAAGCTCCATTATAAGCTGATTGCTCTCCCGCCACGACCCAGCCTCTGGCCCTGAAGGTGCTGGCCCTGGTGTCCAGCCAGAACAGGACTTGCAGCCCTCCTGTCAGGGCAGGTCTTGAGCAACATCATCACCTTTGGCCTTCAGCCCTGGTGTTTCTGGGGTACCACCTGGAGCACTGGCGCAGCTCCTCCTCAGGACACAACCAGGGCTGGGCAAGAAGCAGCCAAGCATTGGGCTCCTGTAACAGCATGTAGTATTTGTTTTACATTTATAGAAATTAGACATTTTTAGAACTAGTTACAATTCTTTTGTAGAAACAAACCCTAAAATGTTCCTTCATTTTTTGAAAAATTGCTCCAAATTATTCAAATTAGTTTTAGAATTCTTTTATACTTCTAGAATAAAAATAAAAATCTTTTACCCTTCTGGAATAAAAAAATATAATTGCATTGAATTGGTAATCTTTACTCGAGGAAGAAATAAGACACCCAGCCTGCTGCAGAAGCACTTTTCCCACTGGACATTTTTACCTATAGTCACGACCAAATTACCTAAAACCATTTCCCAGATATTTTCTGGGATTTCTGACAAGCTCACCTCTTAGTCTTCAGAGGCAAACTTTGAGCACAGTGGGAGTCCAAGTCACTATCTTTGCTTCTGGAAGAACTCCCTCTGTTCCAGGGCAGGGGGTTCTCTCAGCTTCCTGCTTCCCTCGGGATCTCCTCCCGGCCTCTGGGCTCTGTTGGGTGGCACAGCCTGTGCCAAGGGGTGCCAAGGTGCCTGCAGGCCCCAGCTCTGGGGGAACAGAGAACGTCCTGGCCGTGTGCACCGTGCTGCCAGCTCAGCAGTGGAGCACAGCACGGGCTCACCCTGCCCATTGCTCCCGCAGATGCAGCCAGAATCACAACACGTGTTCCCAGCTCCCACAAGGGCATTGGTTTCTGTCAGGGAGCACGCTGCTGGCTATTGGTAATGCCAGACCTGCCTTTTCTATGGCCTGCAGGTGATGAGGGACCCCTGTAAGGCTGGCAGAAAACTGGGGTCTGTCCTGAGGCACATGGGCGGGCTGTTGGTTTTTGCAGTAAGACATGCAGGGTTTGGGTGCTTTGTAAGTGCTGCTCGTGTGGTTCTGTGGGGATTTGGGGTCTCTCCTATGGCACACAGGTGACTGGAGACCTCTGTAAGGCTGGCAGGGGCTTGAGTTCCTTGTGATTTACATGGCAGTCTAGTGGTTCTTGTCAAGGCCTGGAGAGGAGCTGAGTCCTTCCCAGGGTGGGCAAGGGGCTGGATCCTTTTGTGAGGCACACAAGGCTGTTGGGGGGTCTCTCCAAAGGTGTGCACGAATTCCTTTGTGGGGTACAAAGGGATATTTTGGGCTCTCCTAAGGTGTGCATGGATCCCTCATGAGGCACAAAGGGATAGTTATGTTTTCTCCAAAGGTGTGCGAGGATCCCTCGTGAGGCACAAAGGGATATTTTGGGCTCTCTCCAGAGCTGTGCAGGGATCCTCGTGAGGCACAAAGACAAAGATATTTATGGGCTCTCTGCTAAAGGTATGCAGGGATCCCTCATAATGCACTAAGGGATCTTTTGGGCTCTCCTAAGGTATGCAGGGATCTCTTATGAGGCACAAAGGGATATTTTGGGCTCTCTGCTGAAGTGTGCAGGGATCCCCCATGAGGTGTGCGGCAGGGTTTAACCAAAGGGGCTTTGTTATTCTCCTCAGCACAGCAAAGGGCCACTGTGGGTGGAGGTTGCACAAAGGCCGAGTTCCGGCCCGCGGGCCCGGCGGCGGGCGGAGCCCATCCCTCGGGGGCCGGGCGGGCCCTCAGCAGCCGCGGCGCCCTTGTCGGGCCGGGCCCCGGCGGGGAAGGGCCGCGGCCCCGGCCTCGGCGGGGGCTGCCGAGCAGCGCCGGGGGCCCAACAAGGGCCTCGCTGCGCCCTGGCCCTGCGCTGCAGCCAAACGCACACAGAACTTTCGTCTCCATGCACGTGTGCATTGTCCCTGCCACTGCTGCACTACCAGCTCCCTGCTGTGCGCAGGCTGCCACCAGCACGCACAACAGGAGCCTCTGTCCCCAAAGGGAGCGGCCCTGGTGTCCGGCCAGGACAGGAGGTGCAGCCCTCGGGCCAAGTCAGGGTCCGGCAACAGCTCTGGGCCTCAGCTCTGCTGTTTGTGTGGTACCATCAGCGCTGGCGCAGCTCCTTGTCTGGGCACAGCCTGGGGTGGGCAGGCAGCAGCCAGGCACGGGGCTCTTGAGAAAAAGCCACGCCTTTTTGTCTTTGCTTTCCATTTGTCAAAATTAGAAACTTTAAGAAATACGTAGAAATATTTTTTTGTAGAAAGAAATCCCCAAATATGACATCTGTATTTCCACAGTAGTTAAGGATTTTCAAAACGTAGCTTTATAATGCCAAAAAAGCCACACTGTTTTGTCTTTGTTTTACATTTTTAGAAAATAAAGATTTTTAGAAATATGTAGGGGTTTTTGTTTGTTTGTTTGGGTTTGTTTGTGGTTTTTTGGGGGGTTTGTTTGTTTGTTTGTTTGTTTTGTAGCAAGAAATCTCCAAATATGTCTTCCTTATTTTCATAGCAGTTTAGGATTTTTCAGAGTAGTTTTAGAATTCAAAAAACTTAGAAGAATTTTATACTCATAGAATAAAAAATAGAGCTGCTTTTAATTGGTAATCTTTACTCAAGGAAGAACTGAGACACCCTAAGGCAGCCAGGCTAGAGCAGGGGCTCTTTTCCCACTGGAGATTTGTACCTAGTCACAACCAAATGACCTAAAACCTTTTCCCAGATATTTTCCGGGATTTCTGACAAGCTCACCTCTTAGTCTTCAGAGGCAAACTTTGAGCACAGTGGCAATCTCCTGCTGTGCAGAAGGGTTCCTGTGTGCCAGCTGCAGCCGCAGCCGCCTCCTCTGCTGGTGCTCCTCTGCAGCTTCACAAGTAGGGCCAAGCACCTCAGTCTGGAAAACCTGGACCAGACATTTCACATCTCCATGCCCAATGTCCCTGTCACAGCTGCTTGACCAGCTTGTTGCTGTGCAGATGCTGCCACCACCCAAAACAAGACCCTGTGTCCCTGAAGGCACTGGCCCTGCTCTCTGGCCCGGACTGAAGGTGGGTCCATCCTGCCAGGGCAAGGCTTGGCTTAGCCCCCCTTTGTTCCAAGAAAGAGATGGAGCTGTCACCCCAGTGTCCGTGTGCTCCCCCCAGCCAAGCCCACAGGGCAGCAGCACTGGCTGAGCTCTGTGGCCGGGAGCAGCCGTGGATGCCCATGGTGTGGGCAGGCAGGAGCCAGGCAGGGGCTGCTGTCGCTGCTGGACACAAAATAAAGAGTACAGACTCCAATTCTTCTCAGAAGGCAGAGAGAATAGAAGGCTTTCTTTACAATTCATTCCGCCCTTTTATAACACCCTGAGCTACAAAGGCACATTATTGGTGTATAGGATTGAAACCTCTCAAATTTTATTGGTTACTTTACAGAAGTAGCAAACAACACCTGGAAAGAGGTGGTTCTGAGAAAAACAATATTGTTTACTTTCAATGCTATGAGAACAGAGTTATATACCAAAGGTTATTATAAAAAAAATTGTTGAGGGTTTTCCCTTAAGAACAAGCTAGCAGTTGTTAGCAAGCTAAAAAATTTTCTCAGACTCAAGAATATCAGGCCCACAGGCTGCAGTGACCAGCAGCGGGTCCCCGAAGGGCTGGGGGAGCCCATGCTGAGCATCCCTGGGCTGAGGGCACATTTCCTGCAGTGCCATCACCTGGGCCTGCACCTCCTCCAGAGGCATGGCCCGGAAAACAGGGAAGCCATCGGGAGCATCTCCAGGGGCACAGCCTGACCAGCAATGGCACCAGGCAAAACAAAGGTTTTGCTGAGCCATGGCCCTTTGATGAAGCCAAACATTTACAATCAAGGCAGGCCATGGGTACAGATGGGGGAACACTCTGGGGCTACAGCTAAGGCCATGAGGTCACAGCAGGCTCTGAGGTGAGAGCAGGCTGAGGTCACAGCAGGCTCTGAGGTGACAGCAGGCTGAGGTCACAGCAGGCTCTGAGGTCACAGAGGTGCCAGAGCCCCGTGGCTGCACAGCCCCACAGCCACCGAGCAGTCGGTCCTTGGGCACAACTGCAGCGGCAGCAGCGGCGGCGGCAGCAGTGGTGCTGACTTTGGGACAGCGAACTCAGGACAGTGGTGGCAGCAGGACTGGCAGAGGGCAAGGCAACATGGCCCTTGCTCTGCGCCTCTTCCTCCTGCTGCTCCTGGCAGTGGCCCTGCCTGGCAGGGCTGCCCAGGCTGCTCCGTGGCAAGCAGGTGAGCCGGCGGCCTGGCTGCCCTTTGCCGGGACAGCGCTCCCTTCTCCCCGGGAAGCCTTGGGGATGGTTTTCCCCAGGCCTTTAGGGCGGGTTTCCTCTGGGGGAGGGAGGGATGGGGGAAGAGAGCCCCCAGGGGCCCTGGGCTGCTCCAGCTGTCCCTCTAGGGATGTTGCACAGGGCATGGAAAGAGTGTGCAGAGTGACCAGAACCAGCCCAGAGCTCCCCAGGCCCCTGTGCAGCTTTGGTCATGCCCAGTGACATCTGGCTCCCACAGCCTTACCCAAGCCCTGGCAGTTCCCAGTTCCCTCTGGCAGAAGGGGATCCCAGCACTGCATGGAAATGGTTCTCATCTGTGCTCCCTTTTAGATCTGGTTCACAAGGTGGAATATTTCCAAGGGCTGGTGAATGATACTATGAAGAAATTGCAGAATGCTGGAGGCAAGTTATGAATTTCCCTTTTTACTGAAAGAATAATCAATCTCAAGCTGGCAAGAGCTCTCTCATGTGCCATTTTCATTAAGGACAACACAGGCTGGAAGGACTCTGCAAACCTTTCCCTAATCCCTTCTCGAGCCCTGAGTGATCCCCCAGGATGGCTGTCAGTGGGAGGGAGGAAGGAGCATTTAGCTGTCAATGCCCTTCCCGTGTGCAAGGCCAGGGTGTCCTTGCGTGTGCTCTGTGCAGCCACAGAGAAGAGCAGAGAGGGAAGGGGCCGGGCCCAGGGCTGTGCCCCGGGGCTGTGCCTTGTGCGCCTCCTCGGCCGGCCCCAGGAGCCTGAGGCTCTCCCGCAGTGCCACTGGAGCTCTTCTGTCCTGCCTTTCTTTGCAGCCAAACCTGTTGCTGAAGGTGATCTGGCTTCTCAAACCATGCCCAATACTGGGGCTCTGGGCGATGGTGAGGGTAGGTCAAGGCCTTTCCCCCTGGCAGAGCTGCCAGCTCAGAGCCCAAGCTGGCCCAGGGGGGCAGCGCTGCAGGTGCCAGCACAGAGCCGTGCACGTGTGTGCCCTCGCCCTGCGCGCTCCCCTCACCGCTCCAGCGGCTCCGAGCTGCCCGTGCACATCAGCACAGGTGACAGAAGCGTCTGTGCCTGTTGAGTTACAGGTGTGTCTGCAGGGAGGAATTCTCCAGCTCCTTTGGTGGATGTTGCATGCAAGCCCAGCTCCCATCGCAGGGGTGAGTAGTGTGTCCCTGCTGATCCCACAGGCTGAGCTCCTGGGCTTGTGCGATCCGTTCCTGGAAAATGCAAATACTTTGCCCTCAGGTCCTCCAACAGGGAAGTACAAAGCCACAGGACAGAAGAAACCCCATGACCCATCTGAACTGGTGAGGCAAACGCTGAAGGAAATGACAGAACAAGGTGGGTGCATGTCCCTGAGCCTTGTGCTGAGACTCAGCAGCCGGGCCCTTTCTCTGCACATCTGGACACGCCGTGCCCGGCACAGCGGGAAGGGATCCATGGCAGCCTGGCTGCCCCGCTGCTGCTTTCACACCCTGCAGGGCTGTTTGCCAGCCTGGCCTGGCTGCAGCTTCTCCCCAAGCCTCTGCAGGAAGGCATTTGGCATCAGCTGCCAGGGAGCCCAACCTGCCCCAGGGGCCATGCACACCCTTAGAAGATCCCTGCAATTTCCCAGTCTCTGGGTAGATCAGGAAGGGTGGCTGTTTGGAGATGGAGGGACCTGGCCATACCAAAGAGTTTTTAGGGAGTCCTGACCCACAACCATGTCTTTGACAAGTATTGCCTCCTGAAGAAGCCACCTCCTCTCTGTGGATATGTTTCCTCTGATCCAGCCGTACAACTTTTGTTCTCCAGAAGACAAAAAAGCTGTGCTGGAAGCTGCATTTCCTGGAGGTAGCAATGGATCCGTGACAGCCTCTGCTGCAGGAAGGGAGGTGATGCCAGGCACAGGCACAGGCACAGGAGGTAATTGCCTCTGGGCCTGAGCCCAGCTGAGGCTGGAGCTGCCATCTCTGCTGCTTGGCAGTGCCTGCCCTCCAGGGATGTTGCACAGGGCATGGAAAGAGTGTGGCGAGTGTCCA
Organism: Acrocephalus scirpaceus scirpaceus; assembly: GCA_910950805.1. Classification (NCBI taxonomy): domain Eukaryota; kingdom Metazoa; phylum Chordata; class Aves; order Passeriformes; family Sylviidae; genus Acrocephalus; species Acrocephalus scirpaceus. The sequence goes on along the minus strand of CAJVGK010000044.1, from coordinate 55,682 downwards.
GAGCCAGCCCAGAGCTCCCCAGGCCCCTGTGCAGCTTTGGCCATGCCCAGTGACATCTGGCTGCCATGGCCTTACCCGAGCCCTGGCTGTTCCCAGTTCCCTAAGGCAGAAGGGGATCCCAGCACTGCATGGAAATGGTTCTCATCTGTGCTCCCTTTTAGATCTGGTTCACAAGGTGGAATATTTCCAAGGGCTGGTGAATGATACTATGAAGAAATTGCAGAATGCTGGAGGCAAGTTATGAATTTCCCTTTTTACTGAAAGAATAATCAATCTCAAGCTGGCAAGAGCTCTCTCATGTGCCATTTTCATTAAGGACAACACAGGCTGGAAGGACTCTGCAAACCTTTCCCTAATCCCTTCTCGAGCCCTGAGTGATCCCCCAGGATGGCTGTCAGTGGGAGGGAGGAAGGAGCATTTAGCTGTCAATGCCCTTCCCGTGTGCAAGGCCAGGGTGTCCTTGCGTGTGCTCTGTGCAGCCACAGAGAAGAGCAGAGAGGGAAGGGGCCGGGCCCAGGGCTGTGCTCCGGGGCTGTGCCTTGTGCACATCCTTGGCCAGCCCCAGGAGCCTGAGGCTCTCCCGCAGTGCCACTGGAGCTCTTCTGTCCTGCCTTTCTTTGCAGCCAAACCTGTTGCTGAAGGTGATCAGGCTCCCCAACCCACATCCAAAGCTGAGGCTCTGGGCGATGGTGAGGGTAGGTCAAGGCCTTTCTCCCTGGCAGAGCTGCCAGCTCAGAGCCCAAGCTGGCCCAGGGGGGCAGCGCTGCAGGTGCCAGCACAGAGCCGTGCACGTGTGTGCCCTCGCCCTGCGCGCTCCCCTCACCGCTCCAGCGGCTCCGTGCTGCCCGTGCACATCAGCACAGGTGACAGAAGCTTCTGTGCCTGTTGAGTTACAGGTGTGTCTGCAGGGAGGAATTCTCCAGCTCCTTTGGTGGATGTTGCATGCAAGCCCAGCTCCCATCGCAGGGGTGAGTAGTGTGTCCCTGCTGACCCCACAGGCTGAGCCCTGGGCTTGTGGGATCCCTTCCTGGAAAATGCAAATACTTTGCCCTCAGGACCTCCAACAGGAAAGTACAAAGCCACAGGACAGAAGAAACCCCACGAGCCATCTGAACTGGTGAGGCAAACGCTGAAGGAAATGACAGAACAAGGTGGGTGCATGTCCCTGAGCCTTGTGCTGAGACTCAGCAGCCGGGCCCTTTCTCTGCACATCTGGACACACCGTGCCCGGCACAGCGGGAAGGGATCCATGGCAGCCTCGCTGCCCCGCTGCTGCTTTCACACCCTGCAGGGCTGTTTGCCAGTCTGGCCTGGCTGCAGCTTCTCCCCAGCCTCTGCAGGAAGGCATTTGGCATCAGCTGCCAGGGAGCCCCAACTGCCCCAGGGGTCATGCACACCCTGCGAAGATCCCTGCAATTTCCCAGTCTCTGGGTAGATCAGGAAGGGTGGCTGTTTGGAAATGGAGGGACCTGGCCAGCCCAAAGAGTTTTTAGGGAGTCCTGACCCACAACCATGTCTTTGACAAGTATTGCCTCCTCAAGAAGCCACTTCCTCTCTGTGGATATGTTTCCTCTGATCCAGCCGTACAACTTTTGTTCTCCAGAAGACAAAAAAGCTGTGCTGGAAGCTGCATTTCCTGGAGGTAGCAATGGATCCGTGACATCCTCTGCTGCAGGAAGGGAGGTGATGCCAGGCACAGGCACAGGCACAGGAGGTAATTGCCTCTGGGCCTGAGCCCAGCTGAGGCTGGAGCTGCCATCACTGCTGCTTGGCAGTGCCTGCCCCTCCAGGGATGTTGCACAGGGCATGGAAAGAGTGTGGCGAGTGTCCAGAGCCAGCCCAGAGCTCCCAGGGCCCCTGTGCAGCTTTGGCCATGCCCAGTGACATCGGGCTCCCACGGCCTTACCCGAGCCCTGGCAGTTCCCAGTTCCCTAAGGCAGAAGGGGACACCAGCACGGCATGGAAATGGTTCTGACCTGTGCTCCTTTCTAGATGATGTTTCTGAGAATGCCTCTCCATTAGAGTGGCTGCATAAAGTTTTGAAGCTCTGGGAGCCCCGTGTAGGTATGTTCTCACTGTCCCACCAAGGAATACTCTTTGACAACATGGCAGGAACCAGATGCCAGAAGTTTCTGTGGCTGTTCAGTTCCAGGTGTGTCTGCAGAGAGGACTGCTCAAGCTCCTTTGCTCATTCATGCAGGCAAGTGTAGCGGCGCGTTTTCTAGTTCTTACTTATTGTTAATAATCTTTTTTTCTATAATGGTTCTTCCCAAGTTCCCCCCTGTACTTCTCCCCATTTGGTACAATCTCCTGCCTGGGAAATTCCCTTCGTTCCCCTCTGTTGCAATATGTTGTCAATCATCCATTGGTCTCCTCCCAGTGCCTGCCCCCCTCCGGGAAGCCTCTCCCCCTCATTCCAGAGGCTTCGGAGGGGCTCGGTCCCGGATTGGAGCAGGCTGGGGTGCCCCACCCCTCGTTTCCTATTTGCTGGCTGTGTGCCCTCCCCGTTTCCCTGATTGGTTTTCCCTCTTGTGTCCACCCCCTTCCCCTGGTCCCTGATAAGCAGTGAGCCTCCCCCTGCTCGCTCTCTTCCTCTCAGCCTCTGCCTCGGGCTGGGGCTTCGCTCAGGGCCCAGGCCCCTGGGCCTGGGCCTGGCTCTGGCCTTGGCCCTCTTAGCTCTCTCTCTCCTGGGACACGTGAGTGCCTGCACCATGGGGTGCATGTGACAATAAACTCCATCTTGCCACGAAGCCTCCTTCTTCTTACCTTCGTCGAGCCTCACTAACAGCTCTCGTGCATCTTCTGAACTACTAAGGAGGTAGTGGCCGGTCTGCTAGCCACTGCCCAACCGGACTTGAAACAATTCCCTGCCAGGGCAGCCGGGATTCGCTGGAACACCATCTCCAGCAGGAACAGGGAATTATTTCAGGCAAGCCCAGCTCCCACAGCAGGGGTGAGTAGTGTGTCCCTGCTGACCCCACAGGCTGAGCCCTGGGCTTGTGGGTTCCACTCAGAAATGGAACTATTTTCTGTTCAGGGCCTCCAACAGGGAAGTACAAAGCCACAGGACAGAAGAAATCGCTTGAGTCAAACGACAACCTGAAACAAATTGTGAAGGAACTGCACAAAGGGTTTGGTGGGTGCATGTCCCTGAGCCTTGTGCTGACACTCAGCAGCCGGGCCCTTTCTCTGCACATCTGGACACATCGTGCCCGGCACAGTGGGAAGGGATCCATGGCAGCCTGGCTGCTCCACTGCTGCTTTCACACCCTGCAGGGCTGTTTGCCAGCCTGGCCTGGCTGCAGCTTCTCCCCAGCCTCTGCAGGAAGGCATTTGGCATCAGCTGCCAGGGAGCCCCAACTGCCCCATGGGCCATGCACACCCTGCAATTTCCTGGTCTCTGGGTAGATCAGCAGGGGTGTCTGTTTGAACAAGAGAGAGCCCTGTCGCAGCCTGGGCCTTTTCCTTATCCTCATCCATGTCTTTGGCAAGAATTGCCTCCTGAAGAGGCCACCTCCCCAGCGTGTCATGGTTCCATCTGATCCAGCTGTGCCTCTTCCTTTCTCAAGGGATGGACAGAGACGTTCTGTGGAAGGCAGCATTTCGGGAAGGAGGGAAGGCAAAGCCAGGCACAGGCACAGGCAGAGGAGGTAATTGCTGTGCCAGGCTCAGCCCTCACCAGGGCTCTGTGGCAGCAGCTCTTCCCCCAGCACCCACCCTTACACGGCCCGGCAGCAGCCAAAGCTGGAAGCACCTCGGCTTGCAGGCCTCTGGAACTCGTTCCCAGCCCCTGAGCAAGGGCACTGGTGCCCCAAGGTCCCTCCCGCTGCAGCTGCTCCCGGAGCTGCCCTGAGTGCCCAGAGGCCCAAGGCACAGGAGCAGCCCCGAGCGGGAGCCCTGCCACGAGCCCAGGGCCAGAGCCAGCCCTGGCTCCCGACTGGGCAAGGCTTTGGGAAACCTCTTCCCCTCCTGTGTCCTCTGGGCCTGATCCCTGCTGAGGCTGGAGCTGCCACGTCTGCTGCTTGGCAGTGCGGGCACAGCCTGGACAAGAGCGGCACAGCCCAGAGGAATTATCCCCAGCAGGCTCAGGGCACTCGGGTACTGAGCAGCCCTGCTGGGCTCCCTGCGTGGGAGACACGGCCCCAAACCTGGGAGGGGTTGCAAGGGGTGCCCGTGGTGGGGAAAGGGCAGAGGGGCAGAACAAGGCTGCAGTGTGTCCTGAGAGGGCCTGGCTGTGTCCCCTTGGGCTGGGGGAACTATCCCAGCAGAAGGAAGGAGGGAATTTGAGAGGGAAGGAGAGAGGGTTGTGACACTGCCTGCTGCGGATTTTCCCCAGTGGTTTAGCTAGAGTTTCGCTGGGGGAGGGACAGAGCCCCCAGGGGCCCTGGGCTGCTCCAGCTGCCCCTCCAGGGATGTTGCACAGGGCAGGGAAAGAGTGTGGAGAGTGAGCAGAGCCAGCCCAGAGCTCCCCAGGCCCCTGTGCAGCTTTGGCCATGTCCAGTGACATCTGGCTCCCATGGCCTTACCCGACCGCCTGGCAGTGCCCAGTTCCCTAAGGCAGAAGGGGATCCCAGCACAGCATGGAAATTTACCTATCAATGCCCTTCCCGTGTGCAAGGCCAGGGTGTCCTTGCGTGTGCTCTGTGCGTCCACTGAGAAGAGCAGAGAGGGAGGGGGCCGGGCCCAGGGCTGTGCCCGGGGGCTGTCCCTTGTGCGCCTCCTTGGCCAGCCCCAGGAGCCTGAGGCTCTCCTGCAGTGCCACGGGAGCTCTTCTGTCCTGCCTTTCTTTGCAGCCAAACCTGTTGCTGAAGGTGATCTGGCTTCACAACCAACATTCAGGATGATGCCTCTGGGAGATGATGAAGGTAGGACAAGGCCTCTTCCCCTGGCAGAGCTGCCAGCTCAGAGCCCAAGCTGGCCCAGGGGGGCATCGCTGCAGGTGCCAGGACAGAGCCGTGCACGTGTGTGCCCTTGCCATGCCCTGAAGATGCCAATACCAAAATAGGGAATTGTTCTTTCTGATTTACCTGTCCTTTTTCCTTTCTCAAGTGATGGACGAATATGCTCTAGAAATACTGTTTCCCAGAAGAAACAGTGGCTCATTTAAAGCCGCTGCTTCAGAAAGGACGGCCATGAGAGACAGAAACACAGGCACAGGCAGAGGAGGTAATTGCTGTGCCAGGCTCAGCCCTCGCTGGTGCCCTGTGGCAGGAGCTCTTCCCCCTGCACCCACCCTTGCATGGCCCGGCAGCAGCTAAAGCTGGAAGCACCTCGGCTTGCAGGCCTCTGGAACTCGTTCCCAGGCCCTGGGCAAGGTCCCTCCCGCTGCAGCTGCTCCCGGAGCTGCCCTGAGCACCCAGAGGCCCAAGGCACAGGAGCAGCCCTGAGCGGGAGCCATGCCACGAGCCCAGGGCCAGAGCCAGCCCTGGCTCCCAACTGGGCAGGGGCTGCACTGGGTCCTGGCAGGGCCTGACTCCCTCTCCTGGGCCTGGGGGAGCTGTCGGGGCTGGCAGTGGCTGCTCAGGGATGGCTTTGGCCCGTGTCCCTCGCAGGAGCCACTGCTCAAAGAGCTGCGCTGCCCCTGGGCTCTCCTCCCGGCCTCTGGGCTCTGTTGGGTGGCACAGCCTGTGCCAAGGGGTGCCAAGGTGCCTGCAGGCCCCAGCTCTGGGGGAACAGAGAACGTCCTGGCCGTGTGCACCGTGCTGCCAGCTCAGCAGTGGAGCACAGCACAGGCTCACACTCCCCATTGCTCCCGCAGGTGCAGCCAGCACCACAACTCATGTTCCTGAGTCCCAGGAGGGCCTCAGAACAGGTCTCTGTCAGGGAGCACTCTGCTGGCTAGCATTTATAGTAGACCTGCTTGCTTTGGGAATTGTATTCATTTTGTGCTGCATCAAAATCTGGTATTGCTGGAAGAGAAAACGGTGAGTGTTTTGCTCACCTTTCCCTCAAAAAGCTTCCTTTAAAGGCTGCTGGTTGTTAGGGAACATTCCCAGTGGTGCTGCTGTGGAGCTGTGCATAGTCAGTGGTTGCCCAAATAACTCTGCTCAGGGTTCTGCTGCTGCCCAGTGCTTTCATTGGCCTCTTCATTGCTGGCCCTTGTCCTGGGGAGCCCGCTGGGGCTGTAGCCAGTGCTGGCTCCCACTGAGGCTGCCTGGCCAAGAGCAGCCCCGGGGGCACCGGGCAGAGGCAGAGCAAGGTGGGCAGAGGAAAGAGCGGGGCCCAGCTTGCCCTTGCAAGGCAGAGGCGCTCTGGGGCTCTCTCCTGGCCAGGGCCCCTGCCCAGAGCCAGGCCCTGCTGGCCGGGGCCTGGAGGGGCAGCTGTGCAGCTGGGCCAAGCTGTGCCAGCAGCTGCAGCCGTGCTGGGGAGCCGCGCCAGGTCTGGGCCCTGCTGTGCACGAGGGTCCCTGTGTGCCAGCGCCATCGGGGGCCTCAGACACCTCCTCTCTCTACAGGAGCGCCTCTGCAACTTCACCAGAGCAGCCAAACACCGCAGTCAAGGACAACTGGACCTGTGCTTCCCCATCTCCAATCCAGTTTCCACCGTTCCTGCCAAAGCTCCATTATAAGCTGATTGCTGTCCCGCCACGACCCAGCCTCTGGCCCTGAAGGTGCTGGCCCTGGTGTCTGGCCAGAACAGGAGTTGCAGCCCTCCTGCCAGGGCAGGTCTTGAGCATCACTGTCACCTTTGGCCTTCAGCCCTGGTGTTTCTGGGGTACCACCTGGAGCACTGGCGCAGCTCCTTGTCTGGGCACAGCCTGTGCTGGGCAAGAAGCGGCCAAGCATTGGGCTCCTGTAACATCATGTAGTATTTGTTTTACATTTATAGAAAATAGACATTTTTAGAACTAGTTACAACTTTTTTGTAGAAACAAAGCCTAAAATGTTCCTTCATTTTTTGCAAAATTGCTCCAAATTATTCAAATTAGTTTTAGAATTCTTTTACACTTCTAGAATAAAAATAAAAATCTTTTACCCTTCTGGAAACAAAAAAATATAATTGCATTGAATTGGTAATCTTTACTCGAGGAAGAAATAAGACACCCAGCCTGCTGCAGAAGCAGTTTTCCCAGTGGACCTTTGTACCTATAGTCACAAGCAAATTACATAAAACCTTTTCCCAGATATTTTCTGGGATTTTTGACAAGCTCACTTCTTAGTCTTCAGAGGCAAACTTCGAGCACAGTGGGAGTCCAAGTCACCCTCTTTGCTTCTGGAAGAACTCCCTCTGTTCCAGGGCAGGGGGTTCTCTCAGCTTCCTGCTGCCCCCGGGCTCTCCTCCCGGCCTCTGGGCTCTGTTGGGTGGCACAGCCTGTGCCAAGGGGTGCCAAGGTGCCTGCAGGCCCCAGCTCTGGGGGAACAGAGAATGTCCTGGCCGTGTGCACCGTGCTGCCAGCTCAGCAGTGGAGCACAGCACGGGCTCACCCTGCCCATTGCTCCTGCAGACGCAGCCAGAATCACAACACGTGTTCCCAGCACCCACAAGGGCATTGGTTTCTGTCAGGGAGCACGCTGCTGGCTATTGGTAATGCCAGACCTGCCTTTTCTTTGGCCTGCAGGTGATGAGGGACCCCTGTAAGGCTGGCAGAAAACTGGGGTCTGTCCTGAGGCACATGGGCGGGCTGTTGGCTTTTGCAGTAAGACATGCAGGGTTTGGGTGCTTTGTAAGTGCTGCATGTGGCTGAGGCTGCTCGTGAGGTTCTGTGGGGATTTGGGGTCTCTCCTATGGCACACTGGAGACCTCTGTAAGGCTGGCAGGGGGCTTGAGTTCCTTGTGATTTACATGGCAGTCTAGTGGTTCTTGTCAAGGCCTGGAGAGGAGTTGAGTCCTTCCCAGGGTGGGCAAGGGGCTGGATCCTTTTGTGAGGCACACAAGGCTGTTGGAGGGTCTCTCCAAAAGTGTGCACAAATTCCTTTGTGGGGTACAAAGGGATATTTTGGGCTCTCCTAAGGTGTGCATGGATCCGTCATGAGGCACAAAGGGATATTTTGGACTCTCTCCAAAGCTGTACAGGGATCCCTCATGAGGCACAAAGGGATAGTTATGGTTTCTCCAAAGGTGTGCGAGGATCCCTCGTGAGGCACAAAGGGATATTTTGGGCTCTCTCCAGAGCTGTGCAGGGATCCTCGTGAGGCACAAAGACAAAGACATTTATGGGCTCTCTTCTAAAGGTATGCAGGGATCCCTCATAATGCACTAAGGGATCTTTTGGGCTCTCCTAACGTAAGCAGGGATCTCTTATGAGGCACAAAGGGATATTTATGGTTTCTCGTAAAGTGTGCATGGATCCCTCATGAGGCACAAAGGGATATTTTGGGCTCTCTGCTGAAGTGTGCAGGGATCCCCCATGAGGTGTGCGGCAGGGTTTAACCAAAGGGGCTTTGTTATTCTCCTCAGCACAGCAAAGGGCCACTGTGGGTGGAGGTTGCACAAAGGCCGAGTTCCGGCCCGCGGGCCCGGCGGCGGGCGGAGCCCATCCCTCGGGGGCCGGGCGGGCCCTCAGCAGCCGCGGCGCCCTTGTCGGGCCGGGCCCCGGCGGGGAAGGGCCGCGGCCCCGGCCTCGGCGGGGGCTGCCGAGCAGCGCCGGAGGCCCAACAAGGGCCTCGCTGCGCCCTGGCCCTGCGCTGCAGCCAAACGCACACAGAACTTTCGTCTCCATGCACGTGTGCATTGTCCCTGCCACTGCTGCACTACCAGCTCCCTGCTGTGCGCAGGCTGCCACCAGCACGCACAACAGGAGCCTCTGTCCCCAAAGGGAGCGGCCCTGGTGTCCGGCCAGGACAGGAGGTGCAGCCCTCGGGCCAAGTCAGGGTCCGGCAACAGCTCTGGGCCTCAGCTCTGCTGTTTGTGTGGTACCATCAGCGCTGGCGCAGCTCCTTGTCTGGGCACAGCCTGGGGTGGGCAGGCAGCAGCCAGGCACGGGGCTCTTGAGAAAAAGCCACGCCTTTTTGTCTTTGCTTTCCATTTGTAGAAATTAAAATTTTAGAAATCTGTAGAAATGCTTTTTGTAGAAAGAAATCCCCAAATATGTCTTCTCTATTTCCATAGCAGTTTAGGACTTTTCAGAGTAGTTTTAGAATTCCAAAAAACTTAGAAGAATTTTATACTTCTAGAATAAAAATAAAAAATAGAATTGCTTTTAATTGGTAATCTTTACTCAAGGAAGAACTGAGTGTTATAAATAAAGAGCTTGACTCGGCCAACATATCAAGCAGCAATCAATTTATTAATTAATACAGAATGGTAAAGTGTGAGCAAACAGCGCTGGGTACAGTGGGGGTTTCCCCTCCAACTGCACACCGACCGTTGATTTTCTACTGGTATTTATTGAGGTTTTCCATAATCACTTCTCAGCAACCTTTTTTTCTAGTTTCCTCCTAATTTCTGTTTTTGAAATATAATTTCTATACCCATTGTGATCAATTTCTATTGATGATGTTAAATTTTCTATACTTCAAAAGGTATGAAATCTTTGAGGTCAGAAATAACATCTTGTGATGCTGAGGTTCCCAGGACATAAATCAGTGGTGGTGGCGGCATCTAGATTTCCTTTTTCTGAAGAAAAACACCAAAGATGAGAGATTCGGTCTTCCTCTTGAAGTCTATAAATCAGTCTTATTGGTGCCGTCCAGCTTCCAGATGGTGGTTTACCTCTTGTTTTTTTTCCAGGATCCTTAATTTTAGTTTGGAATAGCTCACTTCCTTCTATTTGGGTGATTACAATTCTTTCTATATATATGTTAAGGCTATAGCTGTAGTTCAAACCTTCTATTAAAAACCTTATAGGCTCACATGATTCACTTATAAGCAAGCAAAATATTACTTCCAAAGCCCCTTTCCATGCTTTTTCCGTTTTGTTCATTAAACAGATGTTTTTATAATTACCCTATGGCCTTTTCCACAAATTTCATAACCATAACTACAAAGGCCACCTTTTTCTACTTGACACGAAACACAACCCCACATTTCACAAGGAGAAGCTCTGGGGGAAGAACTGGAAGCACTGGGGAGGAGTTGGAAGCACTGGGAGGGAGAAACAGGGGAAACTGAGCAAACTGGGAGCACTGGGAGGGGTTACTGGGAGCACTGGGAGTGTCCTAGGGGAGGAATTGGGGTTGCTGGAAGATCCAGGACATTACAGGAAACACTAGGAAGGGTTACTGAGGATAAATGGAGGTAAACAGGAACCAAGGTCTACCCCAATAACGTCAATAGGGATTTAAGGAAACCAGGTCTACCCCAATAATGTCAATAGGGATTTAGGGACACCAGGTCTACCCATTCAAGTCAATGGGATAAGTGGGACACCGCGTCTACCCAGTCAAATCAGGGGGGAATCACGACCACGAGTTTGTGCAGGGGCCCAAGAATTTTGGGAGGTACCCAGGTGTATCCAAATGATTTTGAGGGGAAATCCAGGTTATTTTGGGGGGTATGCAGGCAATTTTGGGGGGGATCCAGGTGATTTCTGGGGGTACCCAGGTGATTTTTGAGGGTACCCAGGTGATTTTTGGGCTACCCAGGTGTACCCAGGTGATTTGGGGGAGATCCAGGTGATTTTGGAGGTACCTAGGTAATTTTGGGGGGGTATCCAGATGATTTTGAGGAGTATCCAGGTACTTTTGGGGGGTTCCCAAGTGATTTGGGGGGGATCCAGGAGATTTGGGGGGGTATCCAGGTGATTTTTGGGGGGTACCCAGGTCACTTTTGAGGGTATCTAGGTGATTTTTGGGGGTGCCCAGGTGATTTTGAGGGTACCCAAGTGATTTGGGGGTTCCCAGGTGTCCTCAATCAACCTGAAAGGCCGGGACAATGTGACGGCCACCATTGTGTCCTCTTGTTCAACGTGGACAGAGATGACCCTCAGTGGTGGGGGGGCTCTCAGTGGACACCCCAACATTCAGGGGGCACCCCAACGTTTGGGGGCACTGAATCATGATTTTATAGAGTTAAGATTATAGCTATACAATGGAAGTAATTTATATGGATAAGAGTTTAAATTAGATAGGTAAATGATAGGTTAATGATTATTAGATGCCTAAACTAGAGCTAATTACTGTATTGTTTGCCATTATGAGCTTGTTTATAGAAGAAAATGCAGTAAGTGAACCATTAGAAGAACAGACTGAAACCAGTAAGAACAATGAACAGCACCTGGACTTTATATCAATCAATCACTCACAAAGCAGGAGACCTTGGGCTGTGCCAGAGGGTCACAGAGACCTGATGAAGACTCTCCTGACTTCATCCTTTGAGGCCACTGACTGAATTCAAGAGAATTGCTCACAGATGAAGGACTAATAGCCTCATTTAATACAGAGCGGGGATGGGAGATGCTGGGGTTATGCACATGTATTGTATGTAAGATCTTGGGAAATAAACAGAGGGCAAAAACCTTGTACGGGGTGGTCACGCCTTTCGAAGATAACTCCTGTGCCACCCGCTGGTGTTAATAAAAATACCACTTTCTAACTTTAACTAGTTAGAGTCTCTGTCCATGATCATATCTGTTTTTAAGGATTCCCACTTGAGGAGACTGTCTGAAACTTAGGAGTTTAGATTGCTAAAGAAGGAAGAAAACCCCTCTTTGCATGAGTGCAGCCAGTTCTCTGAGCAAAGCAGGTCTCAGATGAGTGAGAAGACAAAGGATGGGGTTAGGTAATGTGGAGCAAGGTTGTCCACACTGGGTCAGACCTCAAGGCACAGCTTTTCTCTGATAAGGCCAGACCTCCTGAGGAGAGACCCTGGGTCAATATCAATCACTGAATGCATCAATCACCTCTGCTCAAAAGAGAACAGTAATAAAATACACCCTTTAAAACAGGAATACATATTTCCTAGGTCTTTGAAATATTTCTCCATAACTCTAGGAAAAAAAACTTACATATGAACAGCACCAGACCAGAGGGAAATCAAGGCACAGCCATGGTTTGTCAGGGCTTGCTTGATCCTAATGAGCCCCGTGGTGCATTTGGTGCTGAGCCCTGGAACCACAGGACCTGAGAGGAGATTGCACAAACCTTGCCAGGAGTCCAAGTCAAAAGAAAAACCCAAAGTGTCTTGAGGCATTAATGGGTTACACTGAGGTCCATGTCCAACACAGACTCCTCATGGAGTCCTTGGAGGAGAGCACAGGAGGCCAGGATATCACAAAAACCTCTTAGAGATTCAGTGTGGGAAGGAAAATCCAAAGTACCTTAAATTTTTTGAGTATCTCAACATATTAATGAGCCCCACTGAGTGTTGTTACTAGCTAAGAATCTCAAGGGACTCATTAAAGCAGATGATTGGGGCCATGATTGCGCAAAGTTTTCTTAGAGTCAGTTTTCAAACAGAAACACCAAGTACCCTAAAATACCTGAAGTGCCTTGAAGCATTAATGAGCCCCACTGAGTGTTGTTACTGACAAAGCCTCTCAAGGGAGTAATTAAAGTAAATAATTGGAGGCTGTGATTGCACAAACCTCTCAGAGACTCCAAGGCAAAAGCCAAACCCAAAGTCCTTGGAAAAACCTGCAGTCCCTGGCAGCATGAAGGAGCCCCCCAGGGCCACTCCTGACCAAGGCTCCTTCCCCAGGGACTCCTTCCAGCACATCCTGGAGGCCACTGGCATGGCAGGGGGATGCTGAGGGCAGCACAAGGGGCTGACAGTGCCCAGCCTTGCTGGGGCTGTGCCAGGAGGCCCCAGGGCCTCAGGACAAGGTGTCTCCTCAGTGTCCTTGGTGGCACAGAGGCTGCTGTGGCCCAGGGCACCAAGCCTTGGCTTCTCTTTGTCCCCACCTGTCATCACTGCCTGCAGTTCTCTGCTCTGCCTGGGGCCTGGGGACACTTTCTGTGTCGTGTCCCTCAGTGGGACCCATTAAAACTTCCAGAAACTTTGGATTTTGAATCTCACTTTGAGTTCTGGAGAAGTTTTTGATAACACCCTGAGGGACTGAGTCTGACGCAAACAGAACCAAAGCCCTGAGAGGGTCATTAAAGTCCTTGTGCTGTGTCTGTGCTGTGAGCTGAGACACCTGGCACAGCGGCAGCTCCTGGCAACCAAGAAGAGCTTAAAAACACATTTCTCTGGATGAGCAGCTTTTCTGCCAGCCCAGCAGGGCTGGGGCACTGCCTGCAGCCACCCCGGGCACAGCACAGAGGCACAGAGAGCTTCAATCACTCAGGGCTGGGAAGGTGCTGAGAAGGGACTGGGGGAGAATCACTGCCAGCCCTTGGCACAGGAACCTCTGGCTGCAGGACAATGCAGCTGCAGCTCCTGCAGTGATCTCCTCAAGCTGCAACATCCCAATGCCTACAGACTCTGTGAGTACATTCTCTGATGATCTCTTGTGTAGAGCAGCCAGGGGTGCCCAGGGCTGTGGTGCAGAGCAGGGTCCTGCAGCCCAGGGCGCTGTGCTGGCCCAGGGACTCTGCTGCCTGCCAGGGACAGCTCTCAGCCGGCCCTGGGAGCTGCTGCCAGCACTGGGGGACAAGATCTGGGTGGAAGGAGACAGCTGGTAAGGTGTGGAAGTGTTCTCCTTGTGTGGTGAGGATGCTGCATTGTTAAGGACTGCTCCCAGCATGAGATTTAACTCCAGAACATTTCCAAGTAGATTATACAGGGAGCACAATGAGGCAGGGGCTGCATAAAAGGAAAAATCCTGCTTTTATAATCTACTGCTCTGTGTTGCCTGGATGGGAAATTGCACATAGATATTCACCTCTCAGTTCAGGTTGAGAATAATAAAACAATTTTCTCTCAGATCTTAATAAACCAGGCAGTGACAGAAATCAGCACAGGGTCCCTTGCAGGCAGTACTGGTGTCGCTTTTCCAGCCTCCTCAGGGTTGCTCTGACGTTGCCATCAGAGCCTGCAGAGCCAGAGCTGGCCCTGGGCAGTGCCTGAGCTGGGAGGGGTCTGCAGGGCAGAGCTGAGCCCCCAGGGCTGGGCTGGGCTCTGGCAGCACTGGCAGGGCCCAGCCCTGGGCACAGGGAAGCAGCTGCAGGCAGGGACAGCTGCAGGCAGCAGAGCCCTGGGCAGGCAGTGGGGGGAAAGTGCCACCAAGCTGTGCTGGGATATTGAAAGTCCTCTCCAAACTGAACTATTCCATGGTTTCATTTTTTTACAGATCCTCATGCCAAGACAGCACAAATGTCCAACAGCAGCTCCATCAGCCACTTCCTCCTGCTGGCATTGGCAGACACGCGGCAGCTGCAGCTCCTGCACTTCTGCCTCTTCCTGGGCATCTCCCTGGCTGCCCTCCTGGGCAACGGCCTCATCATCAGCGCCGTAGCCTGCGGCCACCTCCTGCACAGCCCCATGTTCTTCTTCCTGCTCAACCTGGCCCTCACCGACCTGGGCTCCATCTGCACCACTGTCCCCAAAGCCATGCACAATTCCCTCTGGGACACCACAACCATCTCCTATGCAGGATGTGCTGCCCAACTATTTTTTTTTGTTTTTTTCTTTGCAGCAGAGGTTTCCCTGCTGACCATCATGTGCTACGACCGCTACGTGTCCATCTGCAAACCCCTGCACTACGGGACCCTCCTGGGCAGCAGAGCTTGTGCCCACATGGCAGCAGCTGCCTGGGCCAGTGCCTTTCTCTATTCACTGCTGCACACAGCCAATACATTTTCCCTACCCCTGTGCCATGGCAATGCCCTGGGACAGTTCTTCTGTGAAATCCCACACATCCTCAAGCTTATCCTGCTCCAAATCCTATGTCAGAGAACTGGTACTTCATTGCTGTTAAGTGTCCTGTTTAGTATTTGGTTGTTTTGTGTTCATTGTTTTCTCCTATGTGCAGATCTTCAGGGCCTGTGCTGAGGATCCCCTCTGAGCAAGGGACAGCACAAAGCCTTTTCCACCTGCCTCCCTCACCTGGCTGTGGTATCTTTGTTTATCATCCCTGGCATATTTGCTCACCTGAAGCCCCCCTCCATCTCGTCCCCATCCCTGGATCTGGCCCTGTCAGTTCTGTACTCGGTGGTGCCTCCAGCCCTGAACCCTCTCATCTACAGCCTGAGGAACCAGGAGCTCAAGGCTGCAGTGTGGAGAATGGTAACTGGATGTTTTCAGGAACATTAAACTGCTGGCCAATTTCTGCAAATCACTTGTAATAAATGTAATTTTTGATACTTATTGTGGGTTTCATTTTAGAAGTTCTTTTTATTTATTTTTTTTTTTTTAAATTTTGTCCACAAAGACAGGTTATTTAATGTGCCATTTCTCATTTTGTTACTCTCTTCACCTCCCCTGTGGCCACAGACTGTGTCAATGAGGGGCTGCGCCCTTAGTGGCTTTGAAAGAACTCAAGGATCTCCCAGCCAAGTTTTCTGCAGAGATGCCCCTTTGGTTCCCTTCTCTGCAGCTGCAGCAGCAATGTCTGTGTGCAGAGCTGGGGGCAGATCAGTGCTGGCACAGCAGCTGTGCCCAGCAGCAGCAGCAGCAGCCCTTGGTGTTGGCAGTGCTGCTGCCGTGGCCCTGCCCCGCTGCCCTGCTGGCCCTGGTGTTGCTGTAGGGCCTGAGTGCTCTCGGGGCCGGGCACAGTGCTGGGGGTGGCAGTGCCGGGGCTGCAGCAGGGACAGGCCATGGGCACTGCTGGGGCAGCGCTGACGCCTCAGGCCAGGGCCTGGGGGCTGCAGGCTCCTTGCCCAGGCTCTCTCCAGAACACTTTGCCCAGGCCAATGCTGAGCACAGAAAAGCCCCGGGAGCAGCCCCAGGCTGGCCGTGGGCAGGCTGGGGGCAAACAGCATGGCTGGGGCTCTGCAAGGTGCCTGGGGGAGACAAGGGGAAGGAGCAGCAGAGCAGGGGCTGATCCATCCCCACTGCGCTGGACACCCCAGGGCAGCGTCCCACAGCGTCCTCATGCACCTGCCAACAACATCCCCCCTCTGCAGCCCTGGCCTCTCCCCCAGCTCACACAGGTGCCGCATCCTTGCAGGCACAGACACGGCAGCACTGCCTCAGGAGCCCCTGTTTGCACTGCCCAGAGCAGGCGTCAGCACCCCCATGGTGTTGGTGTGGGGAGATGAAGCTGAGGGAGCACAAATGCCATCAGCCCCTGGGGCCAGCAAGGGCTGGGGGGCAGCAGGGAAACCCCTCAGGTTTGTGGTGGCCTCTGAAGTCACACAGAAAGTTTGTTTCCATCAGCTGGGAGTTTCCTTTTCCACTGCAGACATTGTTGCTCAGAGACAGGGCTGCCTGGCAGCCACCCCCAAACTGCCCTGAGCATTTCCTTCGCTTCACCTTGGCTTTCTTTACTCTTCCTGCAACAAATTTCTTGCTCTTGCCAATTTCTATTCTCTGCCCTGCAAACATCCCATCCCTGGTTATCCTTTCCTCTCTGGCCCCACTCTCCATTGCCGTTCCTTACTGGGCACCATGGGAACGTCCCTTGAGGAGCAGGATCATCCTCCAAGTGTTTCAGGAATTGTCTGCAGGCTCTTGCAGTGCCTCGTGCTGCTCCTTTGCCAGAGGCACCCCAGGCCAGGGGGGCCCATCTGGGCTGGTGTGTCTGGCTGTGGGGCTCCCTGTTCTGAGCAATGAGGAGGAGCTGCAGAGGCTCTGCAGGACTGACAGGATGGGCTTGGGGGCTGTGAGGAGAAGCTGAGGGATCTGGGCTGCTGCACCTTGTGAAGAGGAGGCCCAGGGCTCATCCTGCAGCTGCTGCAAGGGTGGTTTCAGAGAATCTCAGAATCAGGAAGGTTGGAAAAGACCTTGGACATCATGAAGTCTTACCTGTGTCCTGACACTGCCTTGTCTCCTCTGGGCCTCCTCTTCTCCAGGATAAACAACCCCAGCTCCCTCAGCCACTCCTCACAGGACTTGTGCTCCAGACCCCTCCCCAGCCTTGTTGCCCTTCTCTGGACACGCTCCAGCCCCTCCATGTCCTTCCTAAATTGGGGGCCCAGAACTGGACACAGCACTCGAGGTGCTGCCCAACCTTTTCTGAGCACAGGGGAAGAATCACTGCCCTGCTCCTGCTGGCCACACTGTTCCTGATCCAGGCCACGAGCCATTGGCCTTCGTGGCCACCTGGGCACACTGCTGCCTCATGTCCAGCCTGCTGTCCATCAGTCCCTGCAGGTCCCTTTCTGCCTGGCTGCTGTCCAGCCACTCTGTCCCCAGCCTGTAGCACTGCAGGGGTTGTTGTGGCCAAAGTGCAGGACCCAGCACTTAGACCTGTTAAACCTCACATTGTTGGATTTGGCCCCTGCATCCAGCCTGTCCAGGGCCCTGTGCAGAGCCCTCCTACCCTCCAGGAGATCAACACCCAACTTGGTGTCATCTGCTTATTTTCTGATGGTTGCCTCAATCCCCTCATTCAGATCATCAATGCAGATATATAAATCCATGCTGGCTGGCTCTGATCCCTTGGCCATCCTTTGGGTGCCGTGTGATGGCACTCAAGGTGGTCTGTTCCATAATCTTGCCAGGCTGACAGGCCTGAAGTTTCCCAGATCCTCCTTCCAGCCCTTCTTGGGGTGGGCTCACACTGGCACCTCCAGGCCTCTGGGATCACCATGGTGAGCCAGGACTGATGAGAAATGATGGGAGAGCACCTTGGGGAGCTCACCCACCAGCCCCCTCATACTCCTAGGACAGATCCCATCTGGTCCCAGAAATACCTGTGAGCATCTGAGCGGCTCAGCAGGTCACCAGCTGCTTCCTCCTGGATCACAGGGGGGCTCCTCGGCCACTGTGCCTATCTACCAGCTCAGGAGAACACTTGTCCTGAGGACAACCTGGCTTACTCAGTTGAAAACTGAGGCAAAGAAGGGGTTAAGCAGCTCTGCCTTTTCTGTATCTTTAGTTATTTTATTCCCACTGTATCCAATAAAGAGTAGAGGTTCTCCTTATCCCCCACTTTGCTATGAATTTATTTATTGAAACATTTTCTCTTTTTTTTTTACAGAAGTGGTCAGGTTAGACTCTAATTGATCTTTCACCTCTCTAATTTTCTTTCCACATGACGTAACAACTTCCTTAAACATTTCCTGAGCAGCCTTCCCCTCTTTCCAAAGGCGATGTTACCTCTTTCTTGCCCTGAGTTTCTGCAAAAGTTCCTTGCCCATCCTTGCCAGCTCGTCTTTCAGTACATAAGCACAGCCCTGTGCCTTCAAGATTTCTTTCTTGAAGTATGTCAGTGCTTTCTGGACCCTTTTGCTGAAGGGCTCCTTCCCTTAAAAAAAACCAGTACCTGTTTCAGTAGACTCCAAATCAACATCTTTAACAAGCCGAAGTCTGCCCTCTGGAAGTCCAGCGAAGAATTTTGTTGCTGCCTCCTCCGTATTTAACTGAATGCTGAAAACTCGATTATTTCATGGTCACTGTACCCCAGATGGCCTCCGACCTTCACATCCCCCAGCAGCCCTTCTCTGTTTGTGAACAGCAGGAGACAGAGCTTTTCTTGCCAGTAGGAAGAGAAGGAAACCTCCCCCAAGTGCAGCTTGGAAGGTTCAGCCTGGAGGTGAGGAGAAAGAAAAGTCCCTCCCGGGGTAGAATTTTGGTGCAGGAGGTGTCCCAGCGTGAGCCTGGGCCATGGCCTGGCCCTGTGTGCCAGGAGCCGGCAGCGCTGGGTGCAGGGAGCCCAGGGAGGGCCCAGAAATGCTGGGCTGAGAAATGCTGGGGGCACAGCCAGATGGGCGTGTGCAGCCGGCCAGGGCACAGCAGCAGCACGCACAGGGGGCACAGCCTGCAGGACACATGGCCAAGGGCTGGGCACGGCTGGCAGGGCCACAGGCACCCAGGCCTTTGTCCCCTGGGCTCTGGCAGCGCCTCTGGAGGCCCCACAGAAGGAACTTTCCTTTCAGGGGCTGCACTTTGGTCCTCCCTGGCCCCTCCCTGAGGAGGCTGGCAGGGGTTGCAGTTTGATGCCATTTGTCCTTGCTGCCCCTCCCATCCCAGTGCCCCACAAACAGCCCCGAGCCACCCGTGAGGGACAGGCCCTGCTGTGCCAGGCCTGGGCTCAGGGCTTGGCCTTTCTGCTTCCTCCAGCCAGCCCAGGCCTTGCTCAGCATTGCAGTTCCTGCTGCTGTGCCCCAAGCTCGCTCGGCTGGTGTAGGAAAGAGACTTGAGACACCTCAATCCCCTTGGGGGACACATAAGAGAAAACAACAAACTTCTCAGGAAGGTGGAGAATAAACTTTTAGTTGCAAACTTCATAGAATGAGGTACTTGGGAAATCTTAAAGCAACATATAATTACAGTAAATCTCTTCACAAAGCACTGGTAGAACAAACTGTAACCTGTCCAACTTCCAGTTCTACAGATTTCGAGAAGAAGAAATCAGAGAAGAGAGAGAGAGTGAGAGAGATCCACAGTCACCCTTAGATCCAGCACCATCTCAGCTGCTGTGAGCTCCAGGGCTGTGGAACGTGTCAGTGTCACACCCGTGTCACAGCCTCACCTGCCCTGGTCCCTCTCACAGGTGGGGTTTTTGGGGTGCCAGGGGCTTGGCAGCCTCTTTGGGGCTGGACCAGAGGCTGCAGTGGCTGGGGCTGGGGCAATGACCGCTCCACCTACGCAGAACATGCCCTGCCCCCCAAACACACACTGCAGATGTCTTGGGCCATTCATCATTTCTCTGCTCTCCAGCACTGAGGCAACGGACTCTGGCTGCAGCTCTGAGCTCGTGCCCAAGGCAACCACCCCTGGCAATGGGGCTCCATGGAGCTGCTCTCAGGAAACTTCCCAATAGTTAGGGAGTGCCCCAAAACTGCCTCAGAGATGTGAGATACTCCAAAATTTCTTCAGGAATGTGGAATATCCAAAAAATCACTCAGTAATGGGCTCCCTCTTCCTTCATCATCCCCAAACTTTGGCTGTCTCATTCCAGACCCCGCCCCACCTCCCCAGTCCCAACCCCTGCTGGACATCAACACCCCCTTCCCAAGCTGTATTTCACCCATTTCACACCTCCCAAACCCCATCCCACCCATCCTGCCCCAACCAATGCCCACCTCACCCCTCCTGATTTACATCCCACTTCACCCAATCCCCTTCCAACCCCATTCCCCCCTGAGGGGCTGTGGAATCAAGTCATTTTGGGGTGGGATTGAGTGGTTTTCAGGTGACAGATCAAACCCTCTTGTCTCTTTGAGAGCCAAGAAATGCAGACAACTGCACCAAATATCTCCCAAACCCCCAAATCCTTCCAAGTATCTCTCTGAATCCCAGATTCCATTGAAACACTAGTTAAAAGTGAGACTTTGGATGCCTTTGATGAATTTGTTGATTTTAACCCCAATTATTTCTGCTTTAAAATAATGAAGGTGAATCAAAAAATATTATGGACCACCCAGCTAAAGGACCACCTCTCCAGTGTCTTTCCCAAAGCAGATCACTCGGAATGTGGATCACCAGGATTCTGCCCATTGTGGATCCTCTGACGCTGGATGAAGTTGGAACAGTGCAGGGAGCTCTTCCTGCAGTCGGGGCGCTCGAAGGGCTTCCCCTACCGGTGCCTCCGTTGGTGTTGGGTCAAGTCAGAGCTCTGGGTGAAGCTCTTCCCACACTGGGGACACTCGTAGGGCCTCTCCCCAGTGTGGATGCGCCGGTGCCTGATGAGGTGGGAGTTTCGCTTGAAGCCCTTCCCACAGTCAGGGCAGCGGAAGGGCCTCTCCTCTGTGTGAATGCGCTCGTGCACAAGGAGATGGTAGCTGCTCCGAAACCACTTCCCACATTGGGGACACTCATAGGGCCTCTCTCCAGTGTGGATCATTTGGTGGATGATCAGTTGAGACCTCTGGTTGAAGCCTTTCCCACATTCCCCACACTTGTACGGCCTTTCCTCAGCGTGGATGTTCTGGTGGCGGATCAAGTTGGATCTCTGGCTGAAGCTCTTCCCACACTGGGGACACTCGTAGGGTTGTTCCTTGGTGTGGATCCTCTGGTGGCAGATCAGGCTGCATCTCTGGCTGAAGCTCATCCCACATTCCCCACACTCGTAGGGCCTGTCCCCTGTGTGGATGCGCTGGTGGGTGACAAGGGTGGACTTCTGTTTGAAGCCCTTCCTGCAGTGGGGGCAGCAGAAAGGCCTCTCCTTTGTGTGAATCCATTGATGTGCAAGGAGATCTGAGCTGGTCTGAAACTCTTTCCGACACTTGGGACACTTGTAGGGCCTCTCCCCAGTGTGGATCATCTGGTGCTGAATAAGATTGAAGCTCCGGCTGAAGCTCTTCCCACACTCCAAGCACTTGTAGGGCTTCTCCCCATCATGAAGCTGCTCATGGACCACCAGCTCCGAGCCCCAGATGAAGCTCTGTCCTCCTTCCTTGAACAGAGTGGGTATTTCCTCCTCAGAGCCACCTGGGATGGGTTTGGAGCCCCTCCTCATGCCAGATCTCTGGGGCTCTTCCTTACCGTGGGAGTTCTGTCCCATGGAGCTGCTCAAAACGGCCTCTTCGACAAGGTTCTTCCGAGGGGATTTGTCCTCCCTGGTCTCCATCCTCAGCTCCTTGTCTGGGGTAGGAAGGACAAGGAGAGGATGGGATTTGCCTCCCTTCCAGAGGGAAGGAGAAGGAGATCCCCCCAATGCATTCCCGGCAAGACGGTGTTGGCAGTGGGGTTGTCCTTCAGCTGGGGGCCATGCTGGGCTGGGAGATGGAGCAGAAGTGAGGGAGAAAGGGGCAGTGACTTCCTCCTCACCTGCCTGGCTCTCCTGAGACATCTTCCTCTTCCTCACAGCCTAAACTAAACAAATAAAATTAAACTAAAAATGCAAAAGTAAACAAAAAAAACTACTGACAGAGTCAGAATACAACCTGACACCCGGTTAGGCAGGGTGTTGGTAGCAGTCCAATCAAATCGTGGCTGCAGTCCTCCTGGAGTCACAGATGTGGTTTTGTTGAAGCAATGATCCTGTAGAAGGGTGCAGTTTTCCTCTGAAGGTCCAGTGGTGGTGTAGATGGGTCTGGTCTTCCTCTGGGAATCCAGTGGAAACAGGCTGCTTCTGGTGTGTTAAATCTCTGGTTATATCCAGGTAGGAATGCTTGGCTCCTCCCCCTGGGTGGAGCATCTCACAATGGGATGATGGAATTTGATCAGTCATGCAGTGAGACACAATGGCCCATTAACAGAAGATATCTCCCTGGAGGGAGTGTGGGTGGTGGAAGAGATAAAGAACACTGCCCCACCTGGTTTTAACAGCTGGCCCATTAACAGAAGATATCCCCCCAGAGTTATGAGAAATGGGTCATGGAAGAGATAAAGAACACTGCCCCACCTGGTTTTAACAGAGGGTAATAGAATTCAAAGTTTTGGTTACATCTTGCATTGCAACCCAAGACAATTGGTCAAATGCATATTCACGAAGATTTTACATATTTAAGCATTCATTTGAGTTCACATTTTCAGGAAATTCTTTATCTTAGTTCAACCCCTGACCTCATCTTCTTAGAGTACATGCCACAATGCAGATGTGATTTGGAGACTTTTGTATTTTATTTCTTCAAAAGACCTCCTGGTCTGTGGTTTGACAGTTATTAATTGCCAAAGGGTCGGTGGTGGATTCCTCCTGGCTCTTTCGGTGTTATTTGCCCGGTTCTTTTCAATGTTATCATCCAGATGTTTTAGCCATTTTTACTTTCAATCAACATTAGCTATTTTGCTATCATCAGTCAGTTACAGAAATAAAGGCACTAGTTCTTATTTCACAACCACACTCACTTTTGCAAAAGTTTGTTATAATACACAGCACATTTTAATATTTTAATATAATATAGTCTATTTTATAATAAAATTTTATAATATACTCTCTTTTAATATTTTGCAAAAACCTAAACTATAATTTATATATAACATAATATAAATAAATAATTAAAAATATAATAATAAATACATAATTTAAATAGATTTTTTTTTCCACACTAAAATATGCAATCTCCCCAGGGATCAGAGTATTAACCATAAAAGGCCAACAAATTATACTATATCAAAAGCAGTTCAAAAGAGATTACAAACTGTACTATATCCAAATAATTTGCAAAAGCCAATATATAACAGCCAAAGTCAAGAACTACACAATTATTTCTAACAGGTCTCCTGGCCTAACAGAACACCAGGACTGTGCTAAATTATCAGATTTAAGGAATTACAAGTATGCATGGTAGGACTACTGAGAATGCATGAAAAGTATCTAAAAGAAAAGGCAAAAATCATCTTGACAGGTTAAGATTGTCTTGGGTTAAAAAGTCACATAAAGGTGTAAAACAGAAAAATCCTCAATCTGTGCTCTGCAATATTCCACCAACCCCAAAAACTGCCGTAAATACTTCTTTTTTTGGTCTGGGGTAATGGTACTTGTCAAATTCCTTGTATTCTTTCAGGATCGATGCGCCGTAACCCTCCAGTCAAAACATGTCCCAGACATTTCCCCAAATATTCCCAAATATTTCACCTTTTTCTCTACCATCTGTGCCTTCTT
Source organism: Acrocephalus scirpaceus scirpaceus (assembly GCA_910950805.1). Taxonomy (NCBI): domain Eukaryota; kingdom Metazoa; phylum Chordata; class Aves; order Passeriformes; family Sylviidae; genus Acrocephalus; species Acrocephalus scirpaceus. Next base: position 32,269 of record CAJVGK010000044.1, on the reverse strand, counting down.
TTCAGACACTCCAAGTCCCCTTTTTAGCAAGGAAATTAAGCAGCTTCACAAAAAAAAGCGCTTCATCAGCCACCTTTTCCTGCTCCCCCAATAAAAGCAAATCTAATTCAAATTCTACTTCAAAATCTAATTCTAATTCTAAATGCAACATCTGAATTCTCAAGGGTAGGGTAAATTCTCTTCATATTTTCTGTGTCATTTCTCACTGCTATTAATTTGCATTCCCACTTCAGCCATCAAATCCCTTCCCAGTAAATTACACTCAAAATTAGGAACAAAGTGGAATTTGTGCATTTCAAACCTATCCCTCACCTCTGCTAAAGTGCACTCGCTCATCCTTTCCACTCACCCCTTGAATAATCCCAGATCTTTTTGACAATTTTCCCTCTTTAGGGATAAAATTTAAAGTTTCAGGATAAAAATTTAACAATCCATCTCCATTATCCTCTGGACTTCTATCTGTCCATGATCCCATTGTCTCCCCTGTCTACTCCTCTCTCTCCTTTCTCTTTTCTCTTTCTTCCACGCAAACCTAACTTTACACTTTCTACACCTTCCCTCCCAATTTTCTTCCCCAATTTCCCAACTCCAGGGAACTGGCTCCCTTCTTCCACACAACAAGAGATGCTCCTTGTAATTCTCTTCTTATCCTCAGCCACTCTCCTCTTACTCTAGCATTGTCTGCTCCTTCATCATCTCCAAGTTGTTTATCCCTGCTCTTTCCAGTCTAAGACCAACCCCAACCCTGGGGGATTCTAAACACAAGCCTGGGGATTCCAACCCCAACCCTGGGGGCTCCAATCCTGGGAAATCCAGCCCTGGGAGATTCTAAACCCAACCCTGGGTGTCGAGTTTAGGGGGTTGTTATGGGTTAACAATATTTAAATTTTTGTTAAAGAAGACTATAGAATACTGCCCTGTCAGGACTTTGGACTTGCTTTAGAGGGGGCAGATGCCTATCAGAGACTTGTTCTCAGCTATTGGCCTGCGGTCTGGCCACTGAGAGAACTGATGCGACTTTTTTGGGAATTCCCATATACAAAGCAGAGACTTGGGTGGGACCGCCCCCTTGTCCCTCCCTCGACAGAGGTCAGAGGCCTGTCCTGGCTCCCTCCCGGCGGGGATGGGGCCGGGCCGGGCCCGGCCGGGTCTCCGGGAGCCGCTGCCTCGCCTCGGAGCGGTGCCGGGCCGGCTGAGCTCCTTTCTTCCCCCGGCTGCCCGCAAAGGAGAAGCTGCGCTGGTAACACCCAGCCGAGCCTGGGGCTGCCCCACGCTGCCGCAGGGCCGAGGGAGATGCCCCCGGGCCTCCTTCCCCCTCTGGAAGCGGCGCCAAGCCCAGGCTGGCTGTTCCCACCTCTTTGAGACCAAAGGGTAGAGAGAGGGAAGAAAGACCAGCTGAGCAAAGGATTTTTCGCTGCTGTTTCTGAACCTTTCTCTCTCCTGGCTCCGAGATTTTTGCAGTGCCCGCCAGGCAGAGCCCACAGGACTCTCTGCAGTCCTGGCGAGAATGTTAACTCTTCCCTGACACAGATTGAGACTTTTTAAAACTCTAACTCTCTTCACAGAGAGACAAGAGGCTGAATTAAAGAGATGTAAAGGGACAATATGAAGACACCAGAGTCGGTAAAAGAAGAGTGATTTCTTAGGCAGGAGAGATGATGAGTTGCCTCAGTTTTTAGGCATAAAACCCCTAAGTTTTAGTAACAAATTGTATTGTGACTTGCTAGAAATTTCCTTTAAACCGCAGACAATATGACTGGGGAGATGCTTTGTAGATTTTTGAACAAAGGTTTTTATTTTTTTTTTTTGTGATTTACTGAGTGAATGTTGAATTAGAAACTGTAATGTGATCTTAGAAGATGTTTTAACAGAGAAAGGTAAGAAGAAGCCTTTTGTGTCCGTGAAGAATTGAGACAATATCTCTGCTCTTTAAGATAAGAAATCCTTTGCATATGAAAGTGTGCATTTTTAAACAAAGAAACCCCAGTGTGAGCCTACGGCCCATTATGTAGTCATGGGAAGGCTACATGATTTGGGAAGACTACAAAATTGCAGGTTTTGGGCAGGCCACTTTTTGTAGGAGCTAAGAGCCACAAAAGAGACTGCGTTTTTTGTACAAGTCACCTAACACATCAAGAGATATACTTCTCTCTCTCAAAGACTGAATAAAAGATTTATTTTATAAATGGTACTGACCTGAAGCTCTGAGTTTTGTCTCTTATGTTGCATGTAAGAAAGCAGACTGTTGGGGAGGGAGGGGGGGGAGGAGAATGTTTTAAAGGTTTCATTTTTATTCTACTTTTTTAGTTTTTCTTTTCGTGTGTTAATAAATCTACCTGTTTTCATCCTTAAGTTAAGCCTGTTTTACCTCCTGTTCTCATAATCATATTTCACAGAAAAAAAGATATTTAGACCACTACACTAAAATTGGCAAACCAAATTCAGCAAACGTGAAAACACTACACCCTCCCAAACACCAAGATTCAGCCCTGAAAATGCCTCTCAGGAGTTCCCCATCTCTGGTCTCTCCCATCTCTGGTGTTCAGGGTGTTCACCCCGTCCCAGCTGCTGGGGGTCACGCTTGTATTCAGGGACCCCCATTTACTCAGTCCCCACCCTCCCCAGGCTGCTGGGAGTCTTAGCAATCTGAAAAGTTCCCCCCTTTTCCCCCTCCCCTCTTAGGGATGCTGGGGAATTTTGAGGGTCCTGGGTTCCTTCATTCCTTATTCTCTGCTTTGGAGTGCAGGGGGTCCAAGGTGTCCCCCCCTGCTCCTCTCCAGGCTGTTGAGGGTGCCACGAATGACGGAGCTGCCCCCTCTCTGGGCTCCCCACTTTGGGGTCCTGGGGCACACAGGGCTCTGCTCCTCCAGGCTGCCTCTGCTGGCAGCTGCCACTGCGACCCCCAATGTCCCCCCAAGGGGCATTTTCCAGTATAAACAGCTCCCTTACCTTACCAGGGACTGAGGTCAGGCTAACTGGCATATAATTACCAGGATCCTCCTTCCTACCATTTTTGTGAATGGGCGTCACATTGGCCAGCCTCCAGTCACTTGGAACCTCACCAGTGAGCCAGGAACAGACAAGACACATCAATTCCTAAGCAGCAGTAGTCTACAGCCCTGGGTAGCAAAATAAACTACTATAAACTTCGTTTTGCTCTAACATGACCAAGGGCTGTTAGGTTTCCCTGCTCTGGGAAGGACAACCTGTAGTGGAGTGCAAAGCAGCCAGTGGGGGGCAATAAGTGCCTCAGCCATCCCAAAATAACCTCTCACTGCACATGATTCAATGCCATGAAAGCAAATTAGGCCTCCTATGTCTGACAGCTTGTAAATGCATTGCTGGGAGTACAAACAATTTGCAGAAAGGGAAAAATATTACACAGAGCTTGAGGGTAAAATAAAGAAAAGGAGTGAAAAGGGAAAAAGTGCTGTATTTTAGAAAATAAGTTTATCATTGTATAGGCATCTGGGATAAAATAGCCCTGTTAATTTTTCCCCCCCCTCATTTTCCCCACATCAAATGCTTAAAAAAATTAAAACCAACAAAAAATTATCTTCTTGTCACATATAATTTCCATGTAAACTTTTGACTTCAAGGCCATAACTCCAAGTCATAACCTTGCCAAAATTATTTCAAGAAATACGTTCAGCTAACCTTTGGGCTGGCACCTTAGGCTGGCTATTCTCTGCCTTAAGACGTAGAATGCTGCAAAACAAATATCCAAAAGAGAAATTCCAACTTTTTTTTTTCTCTGTAAGGAGGATGGACTTGGCTGTGGTTTTTTATCAACTTGTTACATTCCTGGAGAATTACATACATTCAACATTCAGAGCTTCTCTGAAATAAAAAAAAAATCTGGTACACATTTAAAAATGGAAATACATCAGTATTTCATTATGAGATTTAACAAACATTCTGATACATAACAGTAATTAAATATAATGATGTGATGCTATTCTTATTCAATCAACTAAGGAGCTACTCTTTGTCAAGTTTCATACAGTAAGTAGTTGTAAAAATTCTCATGTTTCATGGTTCAGGTTCAACGTTTCCATCAACAGAACACAAATGCTTTTCTTAAAGACACAGTATCCTTTCATGTAAGTATGGGTATGTATTTTAAATTTAATGCTGTGTCTCCACAGCTCAAACACAAAGGCTTAGCATCTGGATGCTAATTTGAGAGCAATTAAAATTACACCCATTTATATGTATCTGAACATCTGCAACCAATAAACATGTTGGCATACAAATTTACTGGTCATTTTTATAATGTTTAAAAACGTAATGTCATCTAAATTAAAAGTAATACTTAGAAACCTTTCCAGCCCTTGCTACCACACAAAACAAGATATGCAACAAAACCTAAATAAGATGAAAACACAGATATATGTTTCAGGCTATTTGAAATCAATTTATTTGCCAATAAATTTAATGTTAGCAGCATGGCTTGTTAGGCTACACAGCCTTGTGATAGCAGGCTGGGACTTGAGCAACAGCAGTTCTTTGTATTTTAAGTAGTGTGTGACCAACACTTAAGGGTTTTTTATGATTACAACTTATACTAGTTTAAATTAGTTTTAACTAGGAAGTCCCTTAGCTTTGGTTACAGTGGAAGGAAGCTCCTCAGGTTGCTGCTGGACTTTCAGGGATGATGCAATTACAAATATACTACAGTTGTAATTGGTCAAATCATGTTACTGATGATACTTCCTTAGAAAAAAGTGGGCTGCAAAACTACGAATCTGCATATGAAATGCATGAGGAATGCAGTAGGGAAATGGAAAAGGATACTGTATCTTTAACACAGTGAAGTCATGCTTTAAAGGCATAAAGGTTCTAAACTGGAAAAAATCAGAATAAAAATAGCAAAACCTCATTTTTATTCTTGAATAGCAGTGTAAAGCAGTACTGCAATTCTGTATAAAATGCCTTTTCTTTGAAAAGTACTGGGGATGCACAAAAATATCAGTCATTTTACAAGAAGCAGACATGCTTCATATGAGTATTTATTAAACACTGCCAAAGCAATGCATTAATTCAGACTGTGATCTTGCAACCACAAATTCAGTAGCAAAACTCTTACAACCACAAACTCAGCAGCAAAACTCTTACTGACTTTAGGGATGCTTCTGCTAGTGGATCAGCTTCCTAGAAACCAGTATTTTCACAGCTCAGTATTGACACAATCATGGTTTTATTTTTGTGCATCGTGGACTATACAGAATTGCCATTTCCACCGAAAGCAATGCTATGTGCAGGAAACAGAAGTCCTTAGCAGCCCATGGTCTCTTCTCCCATTGATGTGTCGGATGATTTTTATGGGTAAACTCCCATCAACTTCATTGTTAGCTACACAAAATCTCCTCTGCATCAATGAGAGCACAGCCACCGCTTCCTCCCGCTCCCACCACCTCCCACCCCTGTAGGAGATTGCACAGAAAAGGTACACAGCCTTTGAGCTCATTAGGACAGCAGCAGCAGCACAGACACTGCAAGAGCCTTCCCAAGGGTTGGGAGAAGGCAGCAGCATGCACAGTTCCCAGCAAAGCACTCAGTTATGCCTGCATCTGCTATACATCAACTTGCACAAGCTCCTCTCTCTTGCCAAGTCCCCTTTGGAACTTCCTGAAATCATAGGCTTTCTACTAGGTTTGGCTAAATCTAAATGTCAGCCTGACATCCTTCAATTAACACTTTTTTTAATGATGCAAAAGCTAAGGGGAGGTGTAAACTGATGGTTTGACTTGATACATTCTTGACTGTTCTGCCCCTAGGCCTTTAAGCCAATTGTGGTGGGAAACTACTTTGTTGACCTATTCTGGGTTTGCTTCCTAGGTAAAACACTCCAACCTCAGCATGGGGAGATAACCAGATGGAGTTACAACTGATGGGCTCTCTGAAAGAGCACACTCATCTTCACCACCCCTTCTGCAGACAGACTGAATAGATTTTTCTTACTGTTTAAGGAGAATTACACATAGAAATGGGTGAAGTCATCAAATATCACTGTTTATCAAACCCATGTTCAGTTTAAATTTTACTCCTGTTGGTCAAACTTTCTATCCATCACACAAAATGTGCTGGCTCCAACAGTCACATAGACTCAAGTCAAGAGGATCTGACAGTAGATCTGCATTTGTTTATAGAAGCTGCAGATCTAGTCATCTCTTCTGTACCTATGTTAACATAAGCAAAGGGAGCCATTTTTGTCATCACCTCTAGCAAAGGAGTTGTCCAAACTGTAATGCAGAATGAGAATTCAAGCCACTTCATATTGCTTTTCTTTTAAAAATCCTGCTTAACCTTTTAAATCTATGTTAAAGTATTAACTCTTTCTACAGTTTTTTGCTGTTAAACTGCAGCTAAAATTTTGAAACAATCTTTACATCTGTAGTATATCTTGACTACATATAACTGGTGTACAAATCAGTTACTAACAGACACACAGCCAGGTTCAAAGCAGGAATATTTTGTTTATGAAAGATACACACACAGGCAAAAACCATTTTTATAGCTTCTGAAAGAACTAGAGAAACTTGTAAGCCAGCTAAAGAAGAGCCAGACAGACCATTAAGAATAGTTTTGAGGCAACCTGGATAGATAGAGTGGCAAAAATACCCACAAAAATGATTTTTTGCAATTGTGCAAGATGCGTGCAAGGACATATGTCCTGACTTGGTTTTCCCTGTGTCCTTTAAAACCACTTGAACAGGCTCTGGGTTAGGACAACATATTCAGTACCACAAATGCAGTTGCCTTACAATGCAAAAGCATTTAGGAATTAAAAATGATACCTGCTTTCACAAAAAATATTCTGTCACAGAAGTCACTTCCCCTGCTCTGAGAAAAGAAATCCAGAAGAAACCCCTACCCTCACTTTTGCTCTGGGTTATAGCTCAGCTGTGTGCACAACAGTAAGACATAAAGCAAGATAACAACAACCATATTTTTACACGTATTTCATAAGGTACTTTATCAACATACCATCTTTCACAGAGGTAGGCTTTTGTGTGATTACTCCCACTTACAGCTATTACTCCCACTCCTACTAATTAAAGTGTGAGTAAATCCTGCCGGCTGGGCAACAACATTGGATTTTTGGACTAATTTCAAGTGGGATATTTAATATCTAACTTAAGAGCATTGATGCTGTAAGTCCCTCAGTCTAAAGGATCAACTCTATCAATGATGAGGGCACTTCATGGGAGCTAATAGTTGGTGTTTAAACATCATTCCTGTTGCTTCCAAATTAGCCTTTCTACACACTAGGTTTTATTAATTAATCTGGTTTACATACCATTACCAAATCTAAGAAAAGCTACATAGTTATCTTAATGATGGAAGGTATGCACAGTTCTAAATCTGTGCCACTAAACAAGTGTGGATGGATTTTCAATTTATGAGGACTAAGAAATGCCAATGAATTTGAGTTACATTTCTTCAGACCCTTTGAAAACATGCCTATATTTTTATCAATCTCAAAATGCATCTAGTTGCCTAAACATGGATCTCACTTGGGTGTTCAAACCCTGCAAGAAAGAAAAAGAAAAAAAATCCAACCTGTTTCTTGATTATTTCAGTTTGAAGGAAGCCTTCTAAGCACATTTACTGGAATTTGAAAGGGCACTTGGGAAGGGAATTTCATTTCACTGCAGAGTGAATATTTCTACTGGCTGAGATGTTACAGCTGACACTGACAGGCTCTGGAAGCAAGTTTACAGACAGATCAGACCTACGTGCACAAGTCTTGATTGGTGTAAAGGGGAGACAGAGGACGTTGTAAAGAAAGTAGTGTAAATTAAAGGAGGGCCCTATTTCAACTTCTTCCTCCATGTTTGTAAGAGCAGAAGACAGCTGAGTTATGCTGAGTGGTGTTGCTAAGCAACACTAAGCATGATTATGCTCCATGTGCACTCTTTTGCCAGTCAAAAGGACATAAAGGAGTAACTTCACAAAACCAAGTTTAGCTAACACAGTTCAGTTTCCCTCTGCACCTCTTTGGATGGATTATGGATGGAAGATCAGGAGCAGGAGTCACCAAGGCTTAAGGCCCTAACGTCACTCCACCACACTCCTGCTCTGTTAGGGCTGACATATCCAGGCTTAAGCATGTCCCAATTAAACCATTACCTTAATGACACAGCTGGTTGAAATAAACATAGTTTTTTCTCAGTAGCTCAATAGCTTTTTTCAGAGGGCATGCCCACACGTGCTTGGTGGGGCTGCTCAGCTGGACAGCAGAAAGCATATCCAGGTATATGAGGGACCACTTGCCCTTGGCTCATCACAGTTCAGAGGTCTCTGCAAACTCAGACCATGCTGTCGTGTATCTGTGTGCCTGCTCCACTCTGGCTTCAGCATGGCTCTCACCTTACATCTGTTGTCAGAAGGATAAATTCAGAGATAATTAGTGCCCGCATGGTAAATTATGCATGAGTAAGCAGGTGAGAGTCCAAAGGTGCTGTAGCAGTTGCAGGCATACCAAGGATGGCTCAAGTTGGTTTGAAAAACAGCAGCTCCAACTCACTAATAAAGAGCTCAGCACTGCCTAAATATTTGAAGCTTCTCTTTTGGAGACATTTATAAATTGGGTCTCACTACTAATTTTTAAGCCTGATTCTATACTTGTTTTTCTTGCCCAAACAGAACTTATACTAAAACATCCAAGAAAATGTACATCTAGAAGAGAATGCCACATCTGTTAATCTCTAACAGAGAATGTACATCTATTTATGCCACTCATTTTGGGGACAGGGCTAAGAGCTTTACCTTTGATCAGAGAGAATGCAGAAGAAATATGCATGTACTTGGCTTTTTTGGAAAATTTTCAGCGATATTCCTTTGTACAGTGAAATACTCAAGTTTTCCTTTGAGGCCAGGAATGTTGCCTTCTGTGCCAGGTTAATCCTTCATACTGGGTGCCACATTCCCAAGGTAGAGAGTTGACTACAGATTTTCTATTTGGCTGCAAGCACTAGAGAGATTCAATTTAATTTTGTGTAGTCTCCTGCTTTGTGATATGTTTGGAATTTTCACCACCCGCAACCAGGGCAGATTTTCATGTTTTATTTTGCCAATAGTTTGTCTCCCATTTAAAACAAAGAAGGAACTGCTGATGGTTTTAGAAAAATTTTTACCTTAATATCTGAGACTCTTCTGACCCAGCAATTCAAAAATTATCAGTATGTAAAGAAAAAAAAGGAGGAAAATGCTTCTTGACACCTAAGTGATAATTGTATTCTTTTCAAAGTCTGGTCCCAATTACTGGAGATGCATGGAGACAAACTTGTGAATAATGGACTAAAATGCAGTGGAAGGAGGTGAGAATTCACCTAACTTTTGCCTTAAGGAAATAAAAAAAGCACTTACAGTATCTGGAAAAGCTAGCACTAAAAATTATCTTACTGACAAAATTCAAAGAACAAAAAACAAATTATACTTTCTGTGTATTATTACTTTTGTCTCATTTCCAATTTTTAATTGATGAATCTTTTGATCACTTTATGCTATTCCTGTCTCCCAAGATCATAAAAATGCAAACACAAATCAGATTTGGTAATAATGAGAAACTGAATTCCACCTAAACATGAGCTGTAATTTATGGTCACAACATGGGAGACAACTTGTCTAAGAAAAGGGTCAGAGTGACACAGTAGTCTGGGCTCTTTTGGTTTTGTTTTTTTAAACAGTGCAAACTATTGGTATTTGCCAGTTAAGCCTTCATAGCCTCAAACATTTAATCACACTATGAGTTTCAAATAAAACTGTATCATGTAAGGTGGACATAGATCCTATTGCCTCTGGAGTAGCCTCAGTCAACCTACTGAGGTATTTATGAACCTTCTTCATAAATATTCATGCCAAGGAAAGGACCACTTGTTATCAATTAGAGCCCTAAAAACCAAAATTATTCATGGTATGGCCTGAGAGGTATCAACCTGAGAACTCTGCATCAAAGAAACAGTATCAGGGATGTTGTATTCCAGAAATATTTTCCATAGTTTTTTACTAGTCATCTTATGTATCTATTAAACCTTGTGGGCTTCTAACATACTTAGGAAGAGAGAAACCAGTCTTGCTGTTTACAGATTTGAACAAAACCTTTGCCGAGAGTTGCCTTTCCAAAGCTTTTCCTATCTTTTGCCAAATATTTGCCCTGCAGACTATGAAACTTACAGCATTTAACACCTGTTTTACTTTGAAAATGGCTTGGAAGAAAATTATGTCGTCCACATACATTTGTGTCTAAATGTTAAAAAAAGCTAAGGACCAGTGTTTATAGACTTGCTCCTGCAAAAACTTCAGGATGTCCCTCATGTATGAGTGTTAAACACATGAGTAAGCATCCACAGTATCAAAGGCAGTCATTTTAACAAGCTGAGGTCTCTACATCACTCCAAACAATTTCAACTTCTACACAGTACTAGCTCCCTCCACAGAACTCCTATTGAAGGTGTAGTTAATGATGAAGACTTATCTACTGGTTTATGCTGCAGTCATATCAAAGAGTACAGAGAGATGTGAGAATCTCAGAGATGTTTGTCTTCACGTGTGACCCAGTAAAAGGATGCTGTCAGGCAGATTTATTCCCTTAGTTTGGGGTTACTGAAAGAATGCTTGAGCTTAATACATAACTGGAGTACTTCCATCAATTTTCTAAGTAATTTTGGTTTCCTTCTTGGACACAAATATTATCACCCTGCAGTGCCTGTAACATGACACAGTGTAGTTACACCAGGTTATCAGATCAGAGCACGAAATGCAGCAGAAACAAAAAAGAAATTTCCAAATTCTCATTGCCCAAACTCCATTTCACCTTACTTGACTGCAGTAGTTTTTAACACTGCTAAAAAGAGACAGAATTTTAACATGACAGCATCCTTCTAAGTCAGTCAGGTGCACACGTGCAAAAGCCTAGCCCTGCATTGTAAGGATGTGTGTGAACACATCAAGATGCGACTAGGTGTGTACAAGCTTTCTCTACAAGTGACTAGAAGCCCCAGCAGCAGTGATACTCACGTTGGCACTGTCCCCAGGCCACTCGGGCCCAGCCCCAGCAGCAGTCAATTCTGCTTCCAAAGCGACACAGTCCTGCAGATGACACTATCTGTCTGGGCCACCTGCACAAGACAGTTCAACAAAGTCTGGTGAAACATTTTGAAAGTAGCTAAAATTATCCTAGGATTTAAAAAAACCCAAAAACAAACAAACAAAAAATTCAAACAAAAACAAAAACCAACAACAAAAACAAACAAACCAACCCCCCCCACACACCTACCAACCAACCAAAAAACCCCAAAAGAACAGCAAAAATCTCTCCTGCATAGAGATATATTTTTATTATTATTATTATTTTTGAAAAGAGTAACTGCTCTCAGCTGAGCCTGGAATATTTCTGTCATTAATACTTGGTTTCGTTCAAAAAATGCATATGACAATAAGTGAAGAGGGGAAAAGGTAATTAGCATAACTGAGCAAAGCCTGAAAAAGCCGACATGCTTGGCATTACGCTCACTGCTGCCACTCCCAGGCTGGCACTGAACAGAAGTTCACAAGCCTGAAACAGAATTTATACTATGGAATAAACGTCATCATGAAGTTTAAGCACTGTTTTAGTTCACAATATATGGCAAAATCTTACCACTGATACGGCCAAACTTTCTCACTGAAACTTAAAGGAAAAAAAAAGAACGAAAACAAAAACTTCTTGGACTGTTAAACAGAAATTAAATACAAAAGGAGAGCTGTAGTCTTCCCTTGTTCCAAGGAAAAGACACCACGGCCTCACGCAGTTACAAACCGCTGACACGAATCAGTACTGTCTTTTCACGACAGGCTGAAATGCCGTGAGCGCTGCATTTGAAGAAATCCTATTCAACAAGAAGAAACCCTGGGGAGGGCGGGGGTGGCGCTGGCCGCTCGCCCCTCACGGCGCACTGCCCGCTCCCCGCAGCGCCGCCGGTCGCGACACCTGACAGGACACGACACGACACACCGCGACACGGCCGGCGGGCACAGGCGCCCCGAGATTCGTGTTAAAACTTGAATCGCCATCTCCGCCGCCGTCTGTTTCGAGTGCCTCCGGGCGTCAATAAGCTAATTTTATCTCTACGGCACGCGATGCGCTTTGGGTTTAATTCTTGCGGGACGCAGCCCCGCCAGAGCAATGAACTTCTCTCACACCTAAGCCCGTGGTCAGGCTGCCGAGCAACGCGCGGCTCCCGGTAGGGACGGGGAGCTCTGGGGCCGGCAGGGTCCGTGCCGGGGAGCCCCGGGAGCGGCACCGGCGGCCCCGCGCCTCCACCTGCGGCCCCTGGGGCCGGGCCGGGCTGGGCTGGGCCGGCAGCGCCCGCGGGCACCGCTGCCCGCAGCGGGGATAGGGAGCGCCACGGGCGTCCCGCCGAGGGCTCCGGCTGCCCCCGCCTCGCCGGGAGCCAGCCCCAGGGGCCGCTGCCGGGCAGGAGCCCGGGGGCCACCACAGCGTCCCGCGTCAAAAAGGGGAGAGCCCGGGCTCCGTCCGCTCTCCCCGAGGGAACGCCGACTTCGCCCTGCCCGGCCGGTCCCGGCCGCCGCCCCTGCTCTCCCCGCGCCTACCTTCTGTCAAATTCCGCGGCCGCCCCCAGCGAGAGGCAGGACGCCAGGAGCAGCTGCAGGGAGAGCTCCATGGCCTGCGGGGGCTCCGCTGGCCCCGGGCGGGCGGCGGTGGCGGAGGCGCTCCCGCTGCTGGGCGGGCGGGGGTCCGGCTGCCGCCCAGGCCGGCCGCGCTGCCACAGCTCCGGGGCGGCGGTGAGATCGGCGCCCTCCCTTTCCTTCTCCCTCTCCCGGTCCCTGACCGCCCGCCTGGCTGCCAGGCGCAGGAGGCGCGGCGCGGGGAGCGGCAGCGCCGCCCGCCCCCGGCAGAGGCGCCCGCGGCCCGCCCGGGGCCGCCTCCCCCCGCCAGGGGCACCTGGCGTGCGTGGGACACTTGGGGCGGGAGAGAGCCCCAGCTGCGGCAGCGAGCCCCAGCTGCTGCGGACAGCGAGGCACAGAGCGCAGTCTCGGGCCACTGAGAAGGGTGGGATTCCTTGTCGTGAGCTTTTGTATCTTGAACTTCCTGAAGGAAGATGGTTACGCCCTCCTCTCTGCAAAGCTCCCGTGTAAAGCCAAGAGCGTTACAATTAGGCCTTCTTTTACCTACCAAACCTCCCCAGCAACAAAGCTTTTTGAAACACTTACAAGGTGTATATGGCTTTTTCTGTCTCAAACACTCCTATAAATAGCTCTCAGGTGTTGGCGTGTGTGACATCATGTGTCCCAGCCCTTGTCCAGAACAAAAAGTGACAAGTTTAAACACTAACCACACTGCATGTAACGTGCTTGCACCACGACCGACAGCAATGACTGTGTCTGTACTCAACACTAACGTGTTAAAATGCAGCCCTTATTTTTGTTTGGTTTCTATGAACTACGGCTTTGGGACTTACCAAAGGACATTTCTAATAGCAGCCTGTCACCAGTTTAGGGTCAGAGCTGTTCAGAGATCTCTCTGATTACAGACAGATGGGGTTAACCGCTTGGACTGGGTTGAAGCATTTGTTTGATTTGTGCCCACATCAAGGCTAAAGCTCATCAGCTGTTCCTACAAGAGCTGTTCCTGGCTGTAGCTTAGAAGCAGAAAACAAGGATTTTCTCTGGTTTGTGCTGTAACACAAAGCCAAACCTTTCAGGAAGCAGTTGGATGCCAACCACGACTTAAAGCTTCAGATTTCAGCTGGTAGTTCTGTTCAGAGCATTTTCCACCCTCAAAACACTTCACAGATGATTCAAGTAATAGTGCACAAAGGTGGCCATTTTTTGCACAAGATATGAATTGTGCCAGTAAGCCTTCAAAAATTACACCTTTCCTCAGAATGGTTTTACTACTCTCTGCTCACTTTTGAGCAGAACAACCCCTCTAATGCTCCTTCCCCTCTTTTTTCATCTTTCCATGACCATACAATCCCTGTGACAAGCTTTCTGTCTACAGCATGAGCCCAGAACTTTTTAGACACAGAGAAAAAACAACTGTAGAAGCTACAAGGCGATGATTCTGCAAGGTGCTTGTACCTGTGCTCAGATAACATGCAAGCCCCCTTAGAGGCCTCAGATATAAAAACTGCACTGATGACCAAACCTGGTTCCCTCCATTCACATGAGAAGCTGATAGCCAAGCAGTGAATGCAATGACATGGTGCTGTTTGGGAAAGACAGAACAGCATCTGGCTTGTATTAGATCCTTGCTGAAATATAGAGCTGATTGCCAGCTCTTGACTGATTGATAATTGGTTTTCTTCACTTGGACGTGTGATGTGGTATAACAGACCATGCATAGAGAAATCACTGTCAAGATTTTATGGGCAAAAGGGGAGATAACCTATTTGTGATAACCACAGGGATTTCTTTCTGGTAACAGCATCTGCATGTGCCTTTCCAACTTGTAGAAAAAGAGCGTCCACAAATTACACCACGGCCAAGTCCAGGACAAGTGCCAAAACCAACATTTGAACATCACTCTGAATTAAGGTCTAGGGCAACCTGACACTCTCCCTCTCATGTCCAAAGGGACATGTCAGAAAATCAATTCCTTTAATGCAATGCTGCATAATGGTACTTCATGTACATAGCAACTTTAAAACACAAACTATTCCTTTAAAGTATGTTCACTCACAAATGGCAGTAAGATCATTTAATCTCTCCAGACTGCACTGAGTATTTAAGACTTCCTCAGCAGCCTGTTTGGCTCTCTTGTGTGTTACTACTAGTGTGCTGGTCAGACATGGTGCCTACTCTAATTAAGATTGTCTGCTCTTGGTTAACTTCTGCTGCCTTTACAATTTGCTTTGGAACATCAGCCCAAAAAACAAGTTACCAGTCACAGAAAGATCACATATTATGCTTCCATACCCATCAGTGGGACTGAATATCCACTCACTTACGAATTCATTTGTTTTGGCAATGGTTTATTGTCACTAGTAGGGTTTTCTTAAAAAGGCAGTTTCTCATATCCACGACAGTAGAAGAATTACTGAGTGAGCTGTCAAAGAACCAGATGAGTTAAAGGTGTATTAAGTTATGTAGGTATGCATCAAGATACTATATAGAAGATGGAGATGGAGAAGTTGTTGGCAGTATGACAATAAAAAGCACTTTCATGCCTTATGTTTAGTGAAGCAATATGAAAGTCTGGCAAAATGCTGATGCCATTGAGTGGGCTGACCTGATGTCCAGCAAGACTAAACTAACAATAGAAGTCCAGCAGCTGTGCATCAAGCACTCAGATGATTGACTAGAACAAGTGTCCAAGAAAGTTTTTTTAAAGATGCTGGTAGGACACTTGGTTAAGCATAACATGACAGTCAGGTTTTTAGCTGCAAATTAGCAACAACGAAGCAGAAACACAGGGGAAGATAATATTTTGAACAGCATGCTGCTATCCTTTTGTATGAAAAAGTCAAAACTCATAGGAAGGTGGATTTTGCCTGAAAAGGTGTTCATTTTATGCAAGTGTAGGGATTCTTCCTGGGTTTTTTACTCTTCTCCATTCCTCCATAATTACATTTATGTGTCTTCTGCCAAAAAAGCCACACTATCAGTTTTGATTTCATCTCAGGCTTCTAGTCTCATGGGTATATTGAGCTCAGATTGAGACCCTTCTATGCAAATCAAGACCCTAAACTTGACAAGATGCACTGTGTTGAGAGCAGAGGAAGAGTTGAAGATACTTGCAGCTGAAAATACTTGCAGCTGTCCATGCCATTAGCAAGCCCATTAGGTTCTGAATTATCTACAGTTTCCCAGGGAATGAAGTCCCAGGTATATATTCTATTCCTGTATTCTGCACCATAAGTGATGAAGGCACATCTGACTCCACACGAATCTGAATTCTGAAGATAAGGCAGCAGAGAGTGAAGAAATGCTGTGAGAGAGGGTCTTGCTAATTCTGCTGCAGGGAGGGTAGTGACAGAGTGACATCTGGCACAATGCAGTTTAACTACACATGTGGGAATGTGTTCAATGCACTGCTCAGGACAGTAGTGATGTTTCATAAATCCACAACAGTTCACTGCTGAGGATATTTGCAGTGTACACTCCATTAAAAGAATCAAGAATCACTGTCATGAGCCATACATGTAACTGGGAATAAAAGGAACCTCAACTGAAAACACATGTTAACAACAGGAAACCCAGTTCTAAGGAAGACAAGCTTATTTACAGTTTTGTCTTGTGAAATGAACCTTCTCTGTGTGCGTGGGACCTGTTCCTCTCTAACAGTACTACTTACTTTTATTTCACCTGGGGTAGGCTGTGCCCAGCAGTCTCAGTGTTCCAAACTTCTGCTGCAGGATGAAGTCTGGTTTTTGTATGCTCTTTGTCACTGTAACCATTCCCACAGGGGAAAACCAACAGAACAGAAACAGTTTCTGGAATACTCCCTGGCATCTGGACAGGCAATATTTTTTAAAAAAGAGCTATAAAGATACAAGTGGCAGATATTGTAGGCTGACAGATATTGGCAAATATGGAAGATATGACAGAAATTACACAGAAAGAACTTTAAAATTTATCTGCATTGTTACGCGTACCTATGAATTGGACATAAGCACACCAATAGAAGATATTCCTTTCAGGGTGTTCTACTGCCAAGTAACTTTTCTTTGAGGAAGGTATTAAATAAGTTCTTTCAAGTCCATTTTCCTAATATTGACTTTTCCTTGTCTTAAAGCACATTATGAATGTTAATAAATCAAGGTCTCTATTCAGCAGAATCTGTCAATAACACTCCCATTTACATAAGCAGAAATTAAGGAACAGAAAATTATTTTTCCACAAATCAAACCATCTGTCATCAAACCAGGAACAGATCTCCTGTTTTCTGATTTCATACTTAAACCACAAATCCATCTTCCCTCTTTTCTAGGTATTTCACCCTTGTTGAGGCTGAGAAAGTTGACCACAAATCCCACACAATCCCAAGTCACTAATTTACACCACGACTTGTGTAAAAAACACTTGATTTGCAGTTAATGGCAAGGGGGATCACAGTCTGCATTTGTGCTGCTAATGTAGCATGTATACCTCTTACGAAATGGAACAGAAGGAAAGAATCCAAGTCCAAATTTTCTATGAGACTTTCAATGTCACTACTTTTCCTCTGGGGCTATGCAATTCTGTTGTATATTTAAAAGTAAAATTTATTAAGTAAATATTATCTCTGTCACATGGCAGGTAAAAATTCTATGACTCCCATGCTAATAAGAAAACTGTAAGGTATCAAGGAAATACAGCTAATTCAATCAGCTAAATCCCTCTTCTACTCCAGCTCTCTCTTAGTTAACCTTCTTGAAAGGGTAAGAAAGTCATCCAACCAGTCAGACACTGTAGTATCTAATTATCTTCTATACAGATAAACCCTGTGCTTTGGATACTAGTTCAAAAGTTTCCAAATGATTTTTCTGCATGAAGTCTTCCAAATTAATGTGGTTTTTTCCCAGTAAGTTTTTTCCACACATACTTAATCCTTCTTTAAAAACTATGGGTAGTATTTGTGTTGAAGTTTACTGCATTTCATTATAGTGCAAAGAAGTTATCTTCCCCCGTAAATAAACAATAATTTGCCTTTCAAAACCCTGTAAAATTTCATATGAATGAAATATGCATATATAATTTTAAAATTATATATGCATATTTCTAGCTCTCCACATTACCAACTTTGATACCAAACATTTTTTGCACAGGGGATCAGAATGATTATCCCCCAAATTTAACATTACCCTGTTCATTAGAGAGTCAGTCTACTTGCCTCACCTTTTTTCAGGTAATTTTTGTAAGGTTCTACTGTTCACTGAGTCCAATACAACTCCTGTAGCTTTACAGCCTGTGTTTTTCAGATCATGTTACAGCTGTTCATGTCCAGTTTTACACCATGCATCCAATGCCTGTTGCTGCCTCCTTTCCTCAGGAAGGCAAATGCTTGAACACAGGAAGACTGTACTATACATCAATAGTACTTTGCCACTTAAATCATGATCATCTCCATGGTCTGCATGCACATGCATTTAGCAGAGGGAAGAGACCAAAACTGAGGCACAAGCAAGACATTCAGCCCTAGTGGAATTTACCAAAGAAATATTATTATATGGCAAGCAAATACACACTCAGCAACACTTAGGATCAACAGTGCATTGTCTTTTTCATGGACAAGAGGTGCATAAAAACCTTCAGTTGAGCAACATTAGAGACAGATGACAGATTCTTAAAAAAAGAAAAAACAAAAACCAAAAATGTAATCACCAAATTACTCTCCATAACTAAATAAAATATAAAATATAAATAAAACAGGAAAAGCGTCACATACGTCATGCAGAAGATAAAAAGCTTTTAAGAATCAAAAAGCACAACTATGTGAGCTGAAACCAAAGTTAACCTCACAATTTCTGCTATAATTTCAACAGAAGAAAAAGCTAACATTAACAGAAGAGATTTGCATGAAGACATGTTCTTGATCATAATTCTAATAGGAACTGTATTGCATCAAGCAGGCCAGCAAAAACTGCTGTATATTACCTGAAAAAATTATGGACTTCAGCTACTTTTTCTCTTTCATGAGCAAAAACTGCAAGCTAGGACTTCTTGGGTTGCGTAAGAATTTTAATATATAAGGAAGAGCCATAAATCAACTTGAAAAGTTACCAGAATTGTCTTTATGACAAAAGCAGCAAATAAACTGGTGCAGCATGGATTCAATTGTTCCTGCTCATGAATTATGGTCCTTACAGCAAGAAATGCACTGGGAGATGCAGAACCAGAAGAAAATTATTTACAACTGCCTAAGGTACCAGCTTAGACTGTCAAACAGTTTTCATAATTTTGTTTCTCCCTGTGCCTTGGGCTCATTGCCAATACTGGGGGGGGAAGGAGAGGGCAAGTATGGGTGTGCTGCGCAGACTTCCTATATAAATTATAAATTATGACAATGCCTTTCCAAAGAGAAATGATCAAGCAGTACTTTAACATGGTTCTTTAGGCTGTTTTACTTTTTTCATAATGAACCTGAATCTCTACATCAATTCTAGCAAAGATGGAGTAAATTAGCTGAAAATAAATAAATCCCCCTTGGTCCTCCCTCCATTTAATTTAGTTTCAGGTGCTGTATCTTTGCTTGCCTAAGCTCAGCTATAGTTGTGTAATGACATGCATCCTCTGGTACTGGTTGCTGATAAATTGACCTAGAACTGCTTATATAAATGAGTTTAAATTACTATTCTCAAAGGGAAAATGGCTGTGTCTAATGGAATTCTTTATTTAATTTCAATCTTATTTTGACATACAGAAAATTCCTAGTATATTTTGAGATACGAGGGGGAAGTAGTCGGCAGGAAAACCTACTGCAGATGCTCTGAGGAAGAGTTTTCATTTAGTTTTGATATTGATGACCCAGCTTCTCTGTTCAACTTTATATTAAACTGCAAAGTCTGAAAGAATAGTTGAAAGGGCCCGCTGTTGGTCACCTGGTTCAACCTCCCTCCCCGAGCAGGGTCACCTACAGCTGGTTGCCCAGTACCGTGTCCAGGTAGCTTTTGAATAGTTTCAGGGATAAAGACCCCTCAACCTCTCTGGGAAACCCATGCCAGTATTCAGTTACCCTCACAGTGAAAAGGTGTTTCCTCACATTTAGGTGGAATCTCCCGTTTGAGACCATAGCCTCTTGTCTTGTCACTGGACACTATTGGCAAGTACCTGGCTCCATCTGCTTTACAACACCTTCCTTTCAGGTATTCCACATTGATGAAATTCCCCCCAGGCCTTCTCATCTTTCAGGCTAAGGAGTCCTGTTTCTCTCAGCCTTTCCTCCTGGGAGAAATGGTCTTGTCCTTTCAACACTTAGTGCTCCTTTGCTGGACTCCTCTTCAGTAGCTTTGTATCTCTCTTGTATTTGGGAGCCCAGGGCTAGACCCAGCAATCCAGGTATGGCCTTACCAGTGTTGAGTAGAGGGGAAGGATCACCTCCCTTGCCCTGCTGGCAGCAATCCTGCTAATGTAGCCCAGGAAGAAACCAAAAGATATCCACTTAAAGGGTCAGGTTTGCTTGTGCTGTAAATGGTGCTGAAGATGCTAATCTCTGGTTCTTGGCTCCCAGAAGATTACAAATTTTGGATTCAAGCAAACAAACACTGAAGGCAAATGCAGTTGTCCTGAACTTTCAATTCATTTAGTTTTTGAATCATTTCCCCAACATCAATAGTATTGATGAATGAAAAGTTAGGTATGCTCACTTCTAGGGCAACTCTATACAGCATGTGCAACTGCAAGGAATACTGTATTGGTGTGCCCTAGGGATATCTCTCATAGAAATTTCCACAGATTCCTTCTGCACCTCAGAAACTCTCACTGAATTTCTCCCTCCTCACAGAGTGACAGCACAGCAAGGTCTGGAGTATTGATTAGAATTAAACTAGCACCTTCTGGCATTTAATGCTTTGAGTAATTTCTTCTGTTTGGTTTCATGGGTGTCAAATTCAGCTGTGATTTTCTTGGCTCAAATGAGCAAATTACCAAATAAAGGCATTTTCTACTCTTTCTCAATAAATGGAAGGTGCATACATGCATCTAGGAGAGTCAGACAACACTTAGAGAAACCTGCTGTGCTTCATATAAGAAATTAAAGTAGTGGACTTGATCATACAGGCAGAAAGCAGAACTCTTCAAAAGTACAGCTTGAGGACATCACCTGAAAACTTTATCTTACTGTCTTCTGCACTGCACTGACGCTTCTCTGTAGAAGAGGATAAGTATTAATTCCTAACAATTTTGTGCATGTGTGTGCCTATATTTTCATGGTTAACAGATCTTCAGAGAGGCACTAACATTCTTCATGATTAGATTCACAAGGAAAAACATGAAACTGTATTTTCCAGTGATCTCCCCATAGAGTAGCAAATTCTGTATAAGATTGGTAGACACAGAACGGCACTGTGTTCTCCTCAGAACTTGAGTGCTCCCACTTCTTTCAGGTAAGGTAAGTGCTATCATCAAATAGATTAGCTGATTTATGTCTGTCAGGTTGGCAGTGTACATGCCAGTGGTGTTTATTCTTGTAACAGTAGCTATAGTGTATACCAATAGTACACAATACCCTGCTAATGCAAACTTATCAAGAGCTAAAAACAACTGCAGTTGCAAGTTCTCTCAGTAAGGATTATACAGCTGGAACATGTTTTACTTCAGAGGGCTTTTTGGTATTTACTACAGAGCATATAAATATAATCCAATTGTAGTAAAGATTCATAAAGTAACCAAAGGTTTCAAATTGCGTGTTCACTTCAGATCACTTTGAAAAGGATTTTCTTTTCCAGAATCCTACTTTGAATGTAAAATGTCACTCCAACATGGATGAGGTATCTATTTATAACCAAATGTTTGTGTGTAGTGGTCAAATCCAAAAAAAAAGAGGAATTGAATGTTTATTTTAGTCTTGATTTTCTTCCAATACCTTGTGCAATTTATCCTGAAATTCTAATTATATCCCCCTATATAAACACTGCAAATATGAAAACTGAAAGGAAGTGTATTTGCTAGAGCTTTTTTCCTCCTTTTTCCAAAGTAAAGAGATGCTTGTGGTCAAATTACTTAATGAAAAGAATTCAGTGTGTCAGCGAGCATCCCAACAAAGAAAACATGTCCATTTACAGTACTGTTTAACTATTTCTATAGTTGATGACCACATGAAATGGGTATTTGAATGGAAGCATGCCAGATGAATAAAAACAACCTTCACAGGTGCCAAACATTAGCTCTTTCTACAAAATTAGCTTATAGTGTGCAAAATTACACACACCTACTATAACTGCTGACCTCTCAGGCAACTCAGTAGTCTATATCTGATGTGATTTTCTTTGAGAGCAATGCCAATAAAATACACCAGGAGTTATATCAGCCCAACATGTCATCATCCAAGCTTATATTGAACCATAGCAAAATAGATGTCTTATAGCTCAGGAACTGTAACAGTGCAAAATGGGTATAAAAATGGGTATCTATTCATGAGAGAACCTACAGTTTAAGCTGAAAAGTAATGTTAGCTGGACAAACCCCAAAATAACAAGAAGCTCGGCAATTCTACAGTCTTTTCATGGTTGCAGAATAAAATTAAATAAAAGGTAATTTTAGAAAGTCACCCATTGCAGACCTCAGTTGAAGGAGGGTGTCTGGGATTTGCAATGAATAAGAACTTTGATTCTTCTGGTTGCCAACAGTGATCTGGACTGGACACTTCTGGGAAAGGAGCAACAAAGTTTGTAATAAATAGCAGTTGGCTCAATATTCTTGGCCTAATCTATCCCCCATGGTCCATCCCTATCATCTATTTTAACTATGCATAACTTTATCCTCCTTATTTAAAACCCCCTCTATTTAAGAACCCAAATTTAAAACCCGGGTCAATGGTAGTTGTTGTGGGAAATTCCGCTGGCTAAATACAAATACCACAAAGAAATATGCACATTATCAAATGTAATCACTTAATTTTGAGTTTGCAAACTTCTTGGCACCCCAAGAGCTCTACAAGAACTTGGTTATGATATCCCAGACCACCATTTTTGTTTTTTCTTTGCAAAATAGTAGGATTCTTTGCATACAAGCTATTAAAATCATCTACACGATTTTCTTCAGCTTATGCTTCTGTTTTAATGTGTATTTTTTATACAGACTGAATGCAACCAAATTGGAGATCAGCCTGTCACATAAAAGAAAAAACCCAAACACCACGTAAGCAGCTCTTGCCTCTACCAATTCAAACAGCCACAGATAACCCAGAAATGGTCCATAGGACATGTCAGATTAAAAACTTTTCTACGAACATATGGCAGGGGAAGGAAAAATTGCTAGAGGGAGAGAGTTCCACAGCTGGAGTATGTCAAATAACCATGCTCCATCAGCTCACCCTTCCCTCTGCACATTTATACCTCACTGCTCCTCCCCACATGCCTACACCAGAAGCACTCCAGCTATCTGGGGAATATCAGGCTAAAACATCTGATTGGGAGGGTAGTTTCTAGATGGGGGATTTATCATTTTTTTTTTACCCAAGTAAGTTAAAAATTACATTTTAGACTTATTCATGTTTATTTCAGAGGTCAGAAAACTTACTCATTTCCTCCATGTTTGCCATTTCCCATCTTACCACAGCCACAGCCTCTTTTCTCCTACTCGGGCACAGTTCTCTAACTCTCAAGCCCATAGCAGTAGGTAGAACCCATCGGAGAGTCGTGGCAGAGCTGGCTGGTGTCATCATGAGGCTGCTGCTTATTGCCTTTGAAAGGTTATGAGGCCTGGGGAAGTTTCCCAATAATTTCAGAAAGGTAAATCTTTCAGCCAGAAAGACAACTCAAGGACCTACATGGAGGTCACTCTCATTTTCATCCTTGGGAAAATAAGAGGAAGGCCCCTTGGAAGCCAAATACATCTATGATTTCCATCTAACTCTGCAGCTTCCTTGAGAAATGGGTATCACTACCGACCTAGCCTCTAAAACTGTGAATCGTTTCTATCCTTTTTCTTATCTGCAACATAATTTTGAGAACACTTGACCTGTAATTTCCAACGATAGATCAGTGACGGGAGTTCTGCCAAGGCCTTTGAGATGCTACTGTTTAAAAGTGAACAAAATTACAGAAATCCAAAGGGAAAAAACTCTAAAACTGAGAAAGACATAAAAAATTTGGCTTCAAAACAATGCTGGAAGTAAGGAAAGTTTAGTTTTCAGTTTTCTGTTTCATGGCACAATGAATTTACTGTTGCATTGTTTACCTGAGATCTGCCTTTGCCTCTTCATTACTTTTATATAACAGAAGTCTGTCCTCTCTTATGTCCAATTATTATATCTCTGGACAATTGCTTTTCTCTTCAGTGTGACTTAGGATTACACTGCTGTAATTGAAGGAACTGGAGCTACAACACTGTTGGACTGCTAACAGCTCAAAGTCAGTAACCAACTTCATACATTCAAATCCACATTCCTTCAAAAGCCTCCAGATTCTAATTCTAATGAAACCTTACAACACTAAATGCAGCAGTTTGTTTATGTACCCGTTATTCTCACAGAAAATTGCTTTCTTGGGATGTATGCACAACCCACTACTCTTTCCATCTTCTGAGCAATGGAATCGTGACATTTTCACCAAAGTGTCCACCAGCAACTGGCCTGAGAAATCAAATCCCTCACACCCCAAGCAGGGCCTGTTTCTTTTTTCCCGTACAACACGTGCTGGCCACAAGAACTACAAAGCTTATGGATCTAGCACATTTCTCCCAAATGAATGACTACAGTGTGAGGAAAAGAACAAGCTTCTGACTGCTCAAGCCAAGATCCATATTTCCACCTGTTCAACAACATCTCTGTCAGTCAGCAGAGTCCAGCACAGAGGAGCAAACAGGCTCTATTCAAAATCAATCCAAACTTTATTTATAATTGAATTCAACAACAATGAAACTATAAAACAGGAAGAACTATATACACAAAGAAACTAGTCTCTACGCTGCCTATTGTCCAAGATCCATATGAGTCTGTCCTAAGAAGCAGAAGCGCTCATATATAAATGGGAATATATAGATCAGGAGTAAGTTCCGTTCTGCAGGTTGGGCACATGTGAGCAGTCTCCAGGGCAATAGGAAGGCACCTACTGCAGAAGACATGGCCACACATGGTTGCCACTAGCTCTCGTCCACTTTGCACAATCTGGAAGAAAGAAAACCACAACACGTATTGGGAGGAATGAATTTGAGTTTGCTGCTCCATTGGCACCAGGCAAATGAGACTTTAGAGCATCTGGAATCAGTTAGAATAACAAGGGACCCACAGATCTGCCAGTGCCATCTTGGCAAGGGCTTCTCCCACTGCATTTACCACCAAGAAGTGACTTGTGGAGCTTCACAGCAAGGGCTGTGCTTCCAGCCAGCTGCCCACAGCATCCTACATCAGCCAACTGACGTGTGCAGCTCCCCTTCTGGCTGCTTCCTCCTCCCACAAAGCAGAAAGGATGACAACAGGTGGATCCTTACCTCTGGGTAAATATCCATGCAAATGGGACACCTAATAACGACTCCTGGCTGCGCACTAGAGGGAACAGAAGCAGAAGGAACGTGCAGCTGTTAATATCACCACACCTGAATGGCTATTGATACATAAAATCTCACATAATCATGCAACTGCACTGACTAGCCATGACACATTTCCTTTGAAGAACCCTGCTGTCTTTAAGTCTCTGTTTGCTGCAAGTAATGAGGCGTTGGGGTCTCCCTGCCCTGAGGGGTACAGTGTCCCTGTTTTCACTAGGAGAAAGGTGTAGTCAGTCATTCAGCGATGAGATTTGAAGCAGGCAGTCCCCATTATTTGCCATGCCCCACACTTGTCTCTAAGGTTGTGTGCAAGGTTGTACATCTGCCTTGGGCCACCTTTTTCTCCCAAAATGCAAATGGAATCATTTGGTCATCATGCAGCATGAGAGAAGGAGGGAAATAAGTAGAGTAGGGAAGGCTTCAAAGATAAACCAGGCATAGCTGTACAACTTAGTCCTACACAGGAAAGAAAAAAAGGCACAAAACTCCACGTTGGCTAGGGCATGAGCCATACGTACTCTGAACGTGCAGTTCCCTCTGCTGCTCGCTGTTCTGCAGGGGCTGAGTCAGCCACAGGTGCCTCATTAGCTCCTGTTCCATTACCAGAGCCATCCACCCGTTCCTGGCTGTGGCAGGTGGCATTTCTCCTTTGCTGCTCATAAGCTGTAAGTTAATTCTCATAAGTTATATGTGATGCAAAATGTAGAATATGTAGACGAGTTCTTAAGAAAGAGTGCTCTTTGTGTTGATATAGTTGATCTTTGTATACTTTCAAGCCAAATCAACTGGAAGGGAGATTTAATCCATTAAATAGACAGCAACTACCAACAAGCTCTAAGTGATGCCCATGGGGCAGAAACACAAATTCCTTGCTGGTAGAATTGCCTTGGTAAGGTTCAGAGCTTGACACGCTTCAAGGAGCTCAGGCCTAGGGGAAGGTTAACAAAACCTGGGGAGAAGGATGCCCACTGAGAGTGGACACAAAGAATGCAGAATTGCATTTGAGGGGCCAAAAGGACATCAGGCACAACTCCCAAGATAAGGAAGAAACTAAGAAACCCAACTCTCCTGAAATCAGCTCTGCCTGGAAAAAAGGAATTCCTGCACGGGGAGACTGCAACCACCAACTCATGGAGGAGCAGCAACTCAAAAAACTCCCCAGCCCAAAAAAAGAGACAGACTGAGCAATGGACTGAGTGGACTAATTACAGTGAGAAGTGAGACAATCATTAAACCATACAAAACAGAATACTAACTAATAAGATAACCATGTCACTTGTAACCAATTAACGCTAATTCCTTTTTTTGTTAAAAATTTATAAATAAAAGTTTTGATAGTTGGTGTGTCTGATTTGGCAAATACCACTGAGCACCCAGACTTGTGCAACACTGAAATAAACAATCAATGTCCCTCTCAAGTGTGCAATTATTGACCTGCTGTATACACCAGTAACAAATCCAATTTTTGTGGGCAACCTATTGACCAAGTGACAGGGAGATCAGTTTTTAATGGGCTGGTCTGTAACAGCCAAAGGCTCAAGAAATACTGTTTGCTTTTTAAATCCCAGAAACCACAGGCAACAACGACCTCTGCAACTCCAGTGTCCGTGTGACAATAATCAATCACTAATCAAGTAAAACTGTAGAAAGAGTCACCAAATTAAAGTTCCTTCTGCGTAAGTATTCACCTACAACTGTTATTGCAGGGATTTTCCACTGTGACTGATAGAGGCCATCCCACACACATTGGATCCATTCCCTAAGACACTGGCCAGAGGCTAAAGCCCTGTCCTTTGCCTTTTGCTAAAGGCAGTTTCAATCCCTGCTGCTCGAGTTTCTTGGAAAAGAACAACAAAAATGACAATTACATTTTAGATAAAAGTCTGTTACCAACTGTCAAACATCAACTCACCTTGAAGAAGCTTCCGTCAATACACATGGGAAAGGGAGAGAAAAGAAGATACAGTTAGATTTGGTGAGCCCCCTGTGCTGCATGCAAACCTCAGCTCAGAAAGCAGTTACAGCAGGGGAGGTGAAGAAGTGTAGGGTATCACCCTCTGAGTTTGGTTAAGAACATTCAAAGCAGTAGCACAAACAGCTGCTGCCCTGAAAACAAAAAAAAGTGGCTGCTGCTGATTCGGCTCTTGTTGCTGCAACAGGGTGCTGAAACAGAGGCTGCTTAGGAACCACCTGGACACCCTCCTTCCTTGTCCCCTGTTCCTGTGCCCTCTTTGGATTTGACCTGGAGCTGTTTCTTTTCCTCGTTCTCCCCCAAACTGCCAATCCTGCTGTGATAACCCTAAACACTTCAGGTTAGATGAACAGCTGCTGAAGAATGGAAACCACAAGAGAGATTTGCAAGTAAAGAATTCTATCAGTCACTGCTAGAACTCCAAGGAACACACAGATCTGCCAGTGCCATCCTGGCAAGGGCTTCTCCCTCTACGGGCACCACCAAGGAGGGACTTGGAGGGACGTGCAAGTTGGAGCTTCTCAGCAAGGGCTGTGCTTCCAGCAGCCAGCTGCCTGTAGCACCCACCAAAAACAACTGAGTTGTGTAGCTCCCCTCCCCTCCCCAAATCTGAAAGGACAACGTGTGGATCCTTACCTGTGAGTAGCAACTCATACAAAACACGCAGAGGAGAGTACCAGAGGGCCTTGTGTTATAGAGAACAGATGCAGAAAGAACATGCAGCCATTAATTTCACCATGCATGACAGATTACTGATACAGAAATGCCAGAAAATTAAACATCCCTATTCTGATTTAGCAACATCCCAGCCCAACAGCACAATAATTGCCGTTACTTTTATGTTCCTCAGCCTCTTCGTTGTCCCTCCAGTGTTACTAAAATATATATTCAATATTATTTAATGAACAGAGAAGAAAAGCCATAAAGCCTGGCAGAAACCTAGTGCTACCATATATCAGAAATTAGACTTTGGAGAGATGCTTCATCTGTCACATACAGTTCAATATCTTGTGGTTCCTCTTCATTCTCATTTGCCAGTACTTCAGCTGCATTCTCTGCTGCTCTGGAACCAAGTGAGTATTGCTGCCTCTGCTCCCAGCAATGGGGTAAAAATGGAGACAGATTAGGAGTTGCCTGAATATTCCTGAACAACCTGCTCTCCTGAATCAGTTTCCTAAGTGGATTTGTCCGGGAGTATTTTCTTTCCCTCTTTCTCCCCTAAAAGGCCCAACAATTAGTCTGAACATTTTGTGTCAGACGGACAGCTGCTAAACAACAGAAACCACAACAGAGATTTGGAGCTAAGAATTCCAGTCAGCAGCTCTGCTGGCACCAGGAAAACAGGACTTGGAGTATGTGCAGTCTGTCAGTCAATGCTAGAACTGTAAGGAACACACGGATCTGCCAGTGCCATCCTGGCAAGGGCTTCTCCCTCTGTGGACACCACCAGGAAAGGACGTCTAGGGACATGCAAGTTGGAGCTTCCCAGCAAGGACTGTGGATCCTCACCTCTGCATTGTCATCTTCATAAATCGCAGAACTAGGGAGAGTGTCTGCCCACACGCTAGAGGGAGTAGAACAAGAAGAACATGCAGATTAATTTCACAGTGCACAGAGAGCTACCAAGACATAAAATTGCAGAAATGGACACAACCCCTTGCTCTAATTCAGAAACTTCCCAGCCCAGAAACACAATCAAGTGCAAGAGCGTTCATGTATTGCAAGCATTTCAGGGCATTGCAATCTATAATGTAAGAAACATTCAAGAGTGACTTCCTGAATGGAGAAAAAAGGTTTCTCCTGGATTTTGCTGGTTTTTGGGGGGTTTTTCCCTATTAGCTCCCTTCCAGACAGGCCACTATGGTTCAAATCAGATTCCATCACACAGAATCAAGCAGAATCCAGCAGTCTGGCAGAAACCTGTGCCTACCGTATATCAGAAATCACAAATTGGAAAAATGCTTCATCTGTCACATATTCATTGTTATCTCTTGGCTCCTCTTCATTGTCACTCGCCCCCAGCTCAGCTGAATTCTCTGCCTCTCTGGAACCAAGTGGGTACTGCTGGCTCTGCTCCTTGTCCTGCACCTCTGAGTCCTCATCCTCCCTAGCTGGAGGACTCACAGGACCTGCTGCCTGTGCACTAGAGGGAACAGAACCAGAAAGAACATGCAGTCATTTGAACATGGAGCCAAACATTTCACCGGGGACAGAGAGTTTCCAACACGTAACATCTGTTCTGATTAAGAAACATCTCAGTCCAGGACCACAGTTGTTCCCTGAGCTGCTATGTACTGCAAGCATTTTAGCATGTATCAAGCCATACTGTAATAAATACTCCACCATGACTTCATGAAAAGTAAAAAGAGAAAGAAGAGGGAGGAGAGAGGAGAGAGGAGAGGAGAGGAGAGAAAAGAAAACGAAAAAGAAAAAGAAAATGAAAATGAAAATGAAAAAGAAAACAAAAAAGAAAAAGAAAAAGAAAAGGAAAAAGACAAAGAAAACGAAAAAGAAAAAGAAAATGAAAATGAAAACGAAAAAGAAAACAAAAAAGAAAAAGAAAACGAAAAAGAAAAAGAAAATGAAAATGAAAAAGAAAAAGAAAAAGAAAAAGAAAAAGAAAAAGAAAAAGAAAAAGAAAACAAAGATAAAGGAGAAAAAGGAGAAAAGATAGAAAAGAGAAAAGAGGCGAAGAGATATAAAAGAGAAAAGAGAAAAAAGAGAAAAGAGAAAAAGAAAAGTGAAAAGAGAAAAGAGGAGAAAAGAGAAAAGAGAAGAGAAGAGAAAAGAAGAAAGAGAAAAGAGAGAAAAAAGAGAGAAAAAAGAGAGAAGAGAAAAGAGAAAAGGGAAAAGAGGAAAGTTTCAGCTGGATTTTGCTATGTGGTGTTTTGGATTATTTTACTTACTTCTCTGCCACACAGGCCACTATTTTCCAGGCCTGAAGGTTCTGCAAAGACTTCAGCAGAACCCAGAAGCTTGACAAAAACCAGTTCCCACCATCTATCAGAAATCAGAATTTAGAGAGACATTTTACTCTCACATACCCATCATTCTCTCTTGGTTCCTCTTCATCATGAGTTGTCAGTGGCCCAGGTGAATTCTCTGATGCTCTGAAAAGATGTGGCTGCTGCTGGCTCTGCTCCCTGTCCTGAAACAGGGTAGAAATGGAGGCACTTAGGAACCACCTGAACACTGTACTTCATGCTCCCCTGTTTCAATTCCCCAATTGCATTTCGGCTTGACCCGTTTTTTTTTTTCCCTCTTTCTCCCCCAAACTGTGACAGCCTGAACACTACTTACTATATGAACAGCTACCAAAGAGAAAAAACCCCTGCACCCAAACCTGCTCTTGTGGTTGGTGCAAGTGAAGCAGGGTCATGCAACTTCTCTGACAAAATTTGAGGTGTTTTCTTTGCAAAGGTTCAGGAACAACCCTGTCAGGTTATAACTCCCAGGCTATGTTTGCTGCATGCTTCTGCTTTGCACAGCAACGGTGGCATCCCAAATTTGAGCAGATACACTGCACTGTGGGCTGCATCAAAGCATATTCTTTCAGAACAGTAGGGGAAAATTGTGAGGAAAAAGCCCAAATGTGACCCTTTTAAAGACTTCTTGGAATAGGAATCAGAATTAGTGTCTACTCCTGCCAGCTGCAGTTGCATTTTACATCTCAGTGGCAGGGCCACCTTAAACTGATGTTGCAGCAAGAACACTTCTTACTTGGGAAGCCAAAGATTTCCTGTGCTCTCCTTTAAATCACTGAAGCAACAACCTCTTTTAGGTTGTTCACCCAGTCTCTGCAAGCAATTCTCAGGCATGCTGATGTGTTCATGAGTGTGCTTGGGCTAGACTGGGAACTGTGTCTGAAGTGGTAAATCAGAGCCATCTTTCAACCTTTGAGGCCAGGGTACTTAGTAAGATTCCAGAAGACAGGCAAGAAAACTAATTTGAAGGCAAGAAGGAGTGTGTCAGTCACTGCTTACCTTAGCAGACTCATCACCACTGATAGTGATGACTCCAGGCTCAGAAGATTCACCTGGGAGATCTCTGACTTCTTCACCAGTTGAAAAAGAGAACATTAGAGTCAAGGTCAGAGATTGCAGAGGAATGAAATGTGCTGCCACTGTGGAACAGGCTGTGGTTGGATTCACTATGCCCTAGGTCTCTTTTTCTCAGGAAAGTGTCCAACATTTCACTCAAGCTTTGCCCTCAGCAGTCCACAGGGAGCATTGCCAGCCCTGTCCTCTGAAGGGACAGCACAAGAGGAAGAGCAGCTGAGCTCCTCACAAATTCTCTTGGATGACAACAGCTTACAGAAGGTTCACGCCAAGAGATGAATGATCTCAAAGGGCAATCTTTAGCATACAGGAGGAAAAAATAAACTAGCAACACTAGAGGGGCTCTGAATTTTATAGCACCATGCTGTAGACTGGTTCCTTGAAGGATGGGCCACAGCTAATGACCAGCTTTTCCTTATCTTTGTCCAGCTTGGGAGATCCCAAACTCAGCTTGCCACCTCCACTATGGCAACTGCAGTGACTGCCAGCTCATCAGAACACACATTCAGGTGTTTGAGCAGCACTTGAGGACCTTTGCGACACAGCTCATCTCCCACTAGCAGCCAGTGTATCGAGCTCAGTAACCAACCAACACAGTTTTCAGAGGGCTTGTTGTTTGGGGATGCCATACCAGGCTCTCCCTCAACCCCAGGCTTTCCCTTCCTCCCCACTAAAGGGCCTGGGAACTGGCAGAAGCACACGGCCAGCAGGTCCTCACCCTCCAGAAGCAGTTTCTGTCCTTACCAGGCTCAAAAGCAGGGGTAGCCCTTTGCTCAAGCTCTATTGGCTCTGTCTGCGAAGTTTCAGCCGCGCTGGAGAACAGCAGCCTGAACCGCTTCCGAGGTGGTAAGGAATACACTGCTCCTCCAGGGCGCTTTCGCTGATGCTGAGGAGAGAGCAAAGCCTTAGCATTTCCTGTGGCAGTAATATTGACACGCCCCCTCACCTTTTGCAGCACCAATGACAGCACACAAGGATACAGGAACACTCCTGCAAAGGCTGGAAGATGCATCAAATGGTGCTACGGGCCATTCCCACCTGAGCACATCACGTCAGGGATAAGACATCACCCCTGATCTCCAACAAGCCTCCTCCCAGAAAG
>CAJVGK010000043.1:1485970-1585789 GCA_910950805.1 Acrocephalus scirpaceus scirpaceus | reverse complement strand
AAGAAAGAGAAGTATAATACACAAGAGAAAGAAAATATGCACATTTCTTTCCCCATCTGGTTGGGACAGGTATACAACACAGGCCTGATACACAAATATCATGTTTAACATACACAAGACAGTTGCCTGGATCAACCTGCACAAAAAAAGCAAATAATGCCACTTTTGTCATGTTAACCTCTCATCTGCTGTTTAAACCAACCAGTCAACCACACTGTTGGAGATTTTAAAAGTACCTCAAAGTAAAAGGCATTATTTCCTTTCTTCAATCAGCTACAAGCCCTCGAGATTCTTTCCAACTCTGTGCAATGCTGAAAGGACTGGAAAGCACTCAATATCCATGGATGTCTATGCTGTGTAACTGGAGACACTGCTCTTTTTCCTCAGTGAGTCTGCAGCACTACTGGAACAGTCCTGAGCTCTAGCAAACCATTTCCCTAACTTTCCCTGAATAAGAATCTGACCTTCCTAACTGATATTCTTCATGTGAGTTCTGTTTGTCTTCATTTACAGCTAAAATAACCATCTTCATGTCTATGAAGATGACATCTATTTCAGATGCCATTTAGTCCTAACTTGAATCCAAATACTTAGCCTATAAATAACTATCAAACAGATTAATAATGTAAATGCCTATTCAAAGTATTTTTTATTCTTTTATGTTTACAGAATTTTAACCTCAAATACAGTTTTGAATTAGTAATATTCAATTCTATAGAGAGATTATAACTCTTTAGGATTCTCTGTAGGCACAGTGTAAGCACCAAGAACCCAATCCAGATTAATACACAGAACACTTGGAACACCACATCCTTGATTGGGCAGAGCTACAAAATCCCCAGGACACAAACCCTTTAAAAGCAGCACCACACATTAGAGCATTGCTGAGAAAATCCAGGCTACAATACAGACAACTCTCAGAAGGAAGTTGGTGCTACCCTCATGCAAATCCAGGGAAAACCACACTATTGTCTCTGGATACATCTCCCTTCACATCCCCTTATGGGCACCAGTCCTGTCCCAGATACAAGTCAATGCTATTGCAAGACTGTGACACTTGAAAAAATCCCTCAGGGGAGTAAAGTGCAGGTTTACATCCTGTTGGCTCTTCCTCATTAAACCTCTTCCCAAACCCTGCAGGTTTTGAAATCACTTTCTTACACTCTACCTTATTTATATAAGCAGAAGCTCTCCACGTTCTTTTTTGTCCCTTGTTCCTGATGTGGGAAGCCCCTTTGTAAAGCTTAATTGAAATTTAAAGTTGATATACACATGCATGGTAACCATAGGTCTTTTCAGCACCTTGACTTCCAACTGGTGTGAAATGTGGGGTTGTGTTTTGTGTCAGGTAGAAAAAGATGGCTTTTGTAGTTATGGTTGTGAAATGTGTGGAAAAGGCCATTGGATAATCATAAAAACATTTTGTTTAATGAACAAAATGGAAAAAGCATGGAAAGGGGCTTTTGAACTAATATTTACTTGCTTATATGTGAACCATTTGAGCCTATAAGGTTTTTACAATATAAGTTTTAGGCTTTTTTCAATTATGAGTTTTTATGGCTTTTTAACATGTAGGATAGAGGAATGCAGAAATATTATTGTTATTTGCTTTAGGAATAAAATTATTTCTATAATTTTTTCCCTTTTTATTTATTTAATACATTTATTTTAATACATTTTTAATAATTTATTATAAAATAATATTTATTTATATAATATTAATTTATTTTTTATTTATTTTTAAGTTTATTATTTTAATTTTATTTAATTATATAATTATAATAATTATAATAATAATTATTACCACTAATTTATGTCCTGAGAACCTCATCATCACAAGATGTTATTTCTGACCTCACTGATTTCACACCTTTGAAGTATAGAAAATTTAACACCACCAATAGAAATCGATCACAATGGGTATAGAAATTAGATTTCAAAAATAGAAATTAGGAGGAAACTAGGAAAAAAAAAAAAGTTGCTGAGAAGTCCTTAAATCTCAATAAATACCAGCAGAAAATCAATATTTTGATTGCAGTTGGAGGGGAAACCCCCACCATACCCAGCGCTGCTTTGCTCACACTTTACCATTCTGTATTAATTAATAAATTAATAAATAATTTATTGCGGTTGTTCCTGTAATGACTTTGAACATTTTAAGGGTAAACAGGTGGAAAAAAGAGAGAGTTGGGGGGTTTTAGTTCTGGTTTGGTCACAGGGTATTATTAACTCACCCACCACCACAGTCGCGTTTGCAGGAGAAGTTCCTCAGGACAGGCAATCCCTCCAAAACCAGTTTATGCCTCCAGAGCCTCCTCAGGCTTCCCTCCACCACGAAGATGCTCTGCAGAGTGCCCTGAAAGAGCAGACACCCCAAACACACCCAGTAAGCCACTGCTGCCATAGCAACAGACTGTGACCCCAAACATCCCTAGGAGAGCCAGGGACAGCGTCAGAGTTAACCCAGTACTCCCACAGCAATGTAAATGTGTTGGTGCCTCCTGGACTTGCCATGATGGACTTGAATAAATCTAGTCCAGCCTCTCCTTAGGAAGCCTTACCTAGAAACAACAACAAAAAAACCACCCCCAAACAAAAACAAAACCAATAAAAACCCCCAGAAATTGACATGCAAAATGTCACAACAATACTCATTTTTCACAACATTTCCAGCAGAGATTTAAGATCCCTACCAGACCCCCAAGAACACTATAAGTACCCTACCTTTCTGTCAGGATATGGACTTATCCATAATGTTCTTCAGTGGCTCTCACCATTAGCCAGAATGTCTCCAGCTGACTTAACCAATTAAGTTAGGTTTTCTCCTATAAAACCCTCCACTGGAGACTGGGGCAGCTTGAGGAAAAGTATAATGGCTTTAACAGGTCATCCTCCTTTTTAAGGCTAAATTAGAGACAGCCTCTTGAAAGAAGTGATTTCATATGGTCTTTGTTAGGCTTTTTCTAAGAAATTTGAAATGTTATTTAGTTTCACAGAATCATTGATGTTGGAAAAGACCCTTAAGGTCATTAAGTCCATCATTAAGCTATGTGCTGAAGTGCTATATCCACACACTTTTCATATCTTTCCAGGGAATGTGACTCTTCTGGGCATCCTGTTCCAGTGGGGAAATTCTTCCTAATATTCAATCTAAACCTTCTTTGGCACATTTCGAGTCTGCTTTCTCTTGTCCTATTACTTTTTTTGGGGGGTGGAGAAGAGATGAACCTCCCCTGACTGCAACCTCTTCTCATGTCGCCACAGAGAGTGATAAGGTTCCCTGAGCCCTTTTTTTTTTCCCCCCAGGCTAAACATTCCTAATTTCAAGAATCTTTGTCACAGGGCTAGAGCTTGAAAGTGCTGCTTTATCACAAATGTGAAAATATGTAGCTGAGGAGATGAGGAAATGAGTATCCTTGCCTGTATTATTCAAATGCACAAGAAATATGCAGGTGAGTAGGAGTTACAACTCTACAGCTGGTTTGTGACAGAGAAGGAAGGATCTGGAGACTGCTTCTTGTTCCAATTTGGATGCAAGCAGCAGTTCTTTGGCTGTGTTTTTATAGGTCCAAACTCGACTTTCTCATTTGGCAGAAATGCATGGCTTGGGGTTTTGTTTGCAGGGGAAGAACAGGAAAATGTATTAAACTGGGCTTATTTTAATTGTGGAAGATGCATGCACACCATAGTGAAACACAATGTTAGTAAAGCTCGGCTAGCTCTTGGACTACCCACTTGTCATTTATTCAATTACTCATAAAGCAATCAATGTTCATAAGAACTAGAGTAATGATCTTAATTTTTGAGGTATAACAAAGGAGGCAGAAGAAAGTCAAGAAGTTTGAGTTATGTTAAGCCTGATATTTCTGTGGTTACTTAGGATTTTTTAAATAAAATACTGTAGACAGTACTGACTTGTGTTAGCTCATAATTCAAGCCTCAGCTAGTTCTAAATCTAATGCTGGATGCAAATTAGAACCAAGTTGCATAAATTTCTAGAAACTAGAAATAAAATACTGTTCTTCAGGCTTAGGTGGATTAATCTTTTAATTATGTGTTTTAGTTATGATAATCTTCATGTTTGCTCTTTTTTTCAGATCACAGTGAAAGGAGGCAACAACATGGGAATAATTCTTCCTGTAAATTGGAAGATACAGTGGATTATGCCACAAATGAAATAAGTTTCACAGGAGAAGAAAACATTATGGCCCTGGAATCACAGTGACGTTAGCAGGAGCGTGACTGACATAAGGCAGCAAGTTGTCCCAATAACTCAAACAAAACAGGCTCATTTTTAGACTCAATTCCTCCTGTGTCAGGCTCCCACCACTGTGTGTTACTGTGTCTTTACTGATGGATCAAGAAATTATTAGTTATTACAAATCTGGCCCAATGTATACAGAGCCAAGCTTATAGCTGTCAGCATCAGCTTATAGGCAAAACCTGAAGCCACTTCAATTTTGATTATAATGCATTATATACTTTTCTTTACTGAGCATCTTAACACAATACCCAATCAGTATCATACACAATACCTTTACATTTACCTATAGCCTATCACAACTACTATCCTTACTATAGTATGGTTAGTAATATCCAATCCCATTGAGTTAGGATGTTACATTTTAAGCTTAAAGTTGTTTTTCTGTTTTACTTGCAGTGGAAAATTCTTAGACCTTTTTTCTACTTGGTAAAAACATGTTTGTGATTGCCTATGGTTTTTCTCTTTACTTGGTAAAAACATGGTTTTGTTTGTAAAAGCCTTATCCTTTGCTCTTAGCCTTAACAGTTTCCTTCCAACTCAACCTTTATCCACTAACAACTAACTCAGCAGTCCCTAACTTAAACAGTTTCTATTCTTCTATATCAAAACTTGCTGTCATTTCTAGTGAAGCTTCTGCTAAGCATTCATATCTGTAAGACATTCCTGTTAAATTTTCATCTTCCCCAACAGGAATTGAAATAAAACCCAAACTGCAGCAGGACGTCCACTGCAGTTTAGGTTGTTCTTGATGAGATTCTTCAAGTTGAGCACAGACATTCTGCTCAGCAGACACACAGCAAGGGGCTTCTTGGAGCATTGCTCTGGCACCCATTCTTTGAAGGAGGGCATTGCAGGAAAAAAGAAGAGAAGCCCATCAACTACTGAAGAGGAACAGTCACTGACAGGAACCAGTGGGTTAAGAAATGGGAGGGGAAAAAAGGCAGAAAACATGAGGTGACAAGTGTGAGAAATGGGAGTGAAAAAAGGAGAAGAAAGGTGAGAGGAGGAAAAAGGGAGGAAATATGGTGGGAAAGTGCAAAGAAACATGAGTGGAAAAGGGTGAAAAACCTAGGGGAAAAATAGAGGGAAATGTGTGGGGAAAAGAGTGAGAAACTTCATTGGCAAAGAGAGAGAAACAGGCAGCAAAATGTGAGGAGAACACTGTGAGAATCCTGAGGAGAAAAGAGTGAGAAACCAGAGGGCAGAAAAAGGTAGAATACATGAGGGAAAAAAAGCGTGGGAAGTTTGACAGGACAAGTGGCAGAAAAGGAGAGTGAAAAAAGGGCACAAAATGCAAAATGAAAAGTATAAGGAACACGAGGGGGAAAGAATGATAAACGTGAGGTGAAAAGTGTGAGAAATGTGAGAGGAAAAGGGTAAGAAACATGAGGGCAAAAGTGAGAAACATGCAGAGAAAACTTGGAGAAAAATGACTGAGAAAAGGAGAGCAACATGAGAGGAGAAAAGGGCAGGATAAGTGAGGGAAAAATTGTGAGAAACATGAGGGAAGAAAAAACCAGGAAACAGTGGGAAGGTGAGGAAATGTGAGAGGGAAAAGAACAGGAAACATGAAGAGAGAAAAGGAGAGAAGGCAGTATTGGCAGAACAGCTGAAATAATTCCTAACACATTCCCCCATACATTTGCCCATTTATTGCACAAGCCCAGGGCTTCTCTGTATGTACATCTCCAACTCTGCCCTGATTCCTATTTGGAAGCAGTAGAAGTGGCAGGATGTGCCCACCAGCAGGAGCTGCTCCAAGCTGGGAAGGCGACAGGTGCTGCTGATTTCCAGAGGCTTCTGCCTGCCAGGTGAAGCCAAGGCAGCAGTGGGTTGAAAGGTGCTGGTGCTGCTGCTCCTCTGTGCCAGAGAGCCCTGGCTGGGCAGGGCACGGCGCCCACTGCACTGCGGGCTCTTTCTCCTGCCACAGCTGGGCACACCTGGCAACAAATCATCCTGACTTGTGGGAAAACCAAGGGCTTTGTGGAGGCTGCATTGCTCTGCACACACCTGGGCTACCTGCAGCACACAGCTTTGGCCCCCAAAAAGCTCAACCAGAGGGAAACAGCTGGAAAAGGTTTCATTTTCACCTTTCAGTAGAAGGGACTCCAATGAAAGTTACCAAGCAGGGCCTGATCCCTGGTGCCAGCTCAGGGTGAGAAAGGAGGCATGACTTTATTTCAGTGCAGGGAGCCTGGGGAATCACTCTTCTAACACCTGCTCACTCAGAAATCTCACCTACTAATTTGTAACCATGGAAAAAAAAGACTTAGTCATTACTTGGCTGAAACTCACAGGGTAAGCATTCCCTCAAATTATTGGACATCTTTAAATCACTTCTCAGAAGTTACTGACAGGAGAGTAGGGGTCTCTTGAGGGTCTCTGCTGGTCATTTGGGGAACATCCCATTCCTCAAATTCTCCTCTGATGCTCAAGAGCCTCCTACAACCACGTTCTTCCCCCTGAATGCATTCCAGCTACCTTCTTAGGAGGACTACTCTATTCTCAAGGCTAAGGTAGCCACTTGCACACATCAGTCATTGCACTGGGGGAATCGAGGGCTCAACACTGTCTGTTAATGTCAATGGAATTCATGATTTGTTACAGTTCAACATTTTCTCAACCCTTTCCTTCTCTGGGAGTTGCTCACAAGCATTTCCTCAATGCACCTTGAACATGGTTTTGCTGACTGAAGCCACACTGTGTCTTTCCTTCAGCAATTAGCAAAGAAAACACAAATTGCCTACTGAAACCCTTCTGCTCCCTGCCAAATCAGTTCACTTCTCAAGCACAAGCCACAGGCTCATCCCTGATTCCCTCGGTGAGCTATGAGGTAATATTCTGCTGCAGCCCAAAGATTATTAGACAAAAGAATGAAAGTTGTTGGTTCTAGCTGTTGTTATTTAGGGATTGGATTTGTTGTAGTTAATTTGTTGGGTGTCGCTGTGAGCTGGGAGAGGGGCCAAGTTGAAGACCAGACCAAAGGAGAAGTAGGAAAAGAGGGGACAGACAAGTAGGTGATCGGGAGAGAATATAAGTTCCCTAGTACCCAGCCAAAGGGAAAGGGGACATGGTTTGCCCTGGGCTGGGAAAGGCAATAAAAAGCAGCATTCTGTTGGAGTGTGGGAGTGTGTTTGGCTCTTGGGAGAGTGAGATACACACCCAGCTCAGGTGAATCCTTCTTAGGAAACAGTGCTCTTTTGCTTTGATGACTTTGTCCCCATTTAATTTCAATGAAGAGTTGTCTCCTTTCTAACACCTCTCTCCCAGCAGCTCAGGGCTGTATTGCACAGTGCTTGCTGTGTGCCAGAGAGCACAAAGCAGGCTGGCCTGGTGGCCCTGAATATTTCTGCAAAACACTCTGCATTTCACCCCTTTGCTCTGGCTCAGTGCAGAAGTGCAGGATTGCAGGTGCCTCCTCGCAGAGCTGTGTGAGGCCCTGGCTCCTGCAGCTGTGACCTGACAAGCTGTCCCTGCCTCCCGCTGGCCTCGGCTCCCCTGGCACAAGCGCCGGGCCTGAAGGGCGCTGCCCTGGGCTGGAGCCTGCGGAGCAGCCCGGCTCCCTCCCGCTGTGCCCACAGTGCTGCACACACTGCTCACCTTTCCCGGGAGTTCCAGGGCAGCCGGCACAAGAGTAGCAATGCTCAGGCAGGGCTGCAGCCCTCGGCTGTCCTTTGCCTTTCTCTCCTCCTGTGCAGACTGCAGACGGCCGATGCCAGCAGGCTGGGCTGTGCCCAGCACGGCTGCGCTTCCCCTCGGCAGCAGCCAGCTGCCAGCCGGGCTCTGAGAGCCCAGCATTCGCCCGGGGCCACCAAGAGGCACCCAGGGCCGGGCTGCTGCCTCTTGCAGCTCCAAGGCCTCATTGCAGCTGCCTCTGCCCAGGCTCAGGCTGCTCCGGCCCCTGCCAGGGCTCTGCTGGGGCTCCAGCCTGGCCAAGGCGGGGCCTGCTCTCCCCTCACAGCCGCTGGCAGCTCTGCACCAGCTCTGCACCTTGCCCAGCAGCCTCCCTGATCTTTCTGCTTCCTCACTTGAGCAAAACTCTCCTCCAGCCCAAGAGGTTGCACTTAGGGCTACAAATCCAAGTGGCAGGAACCCAAATGCCCTCGAGTCCTAACTCAAGGCCTGCATCTGCATAGGATATTTGGGCTGCCCCACTCCTCCTTTGCTTCTGCCTGCAAATGCCACTGCCCTTTCTGCCTCAAACACAAGTGCCACAGCTGGGTAAAACCCAGCCAGTGGGCCATATTGCAAAGGCACTGTGGACTGGAGAGGATGACTGAAGGAGAGCCTTCCCCACTTTCAAACCGTACCAAAGAAGCCATCAATGTCCCTTTCCACCTCTAAGAAAAAACAGACAATACAGAAGGAAATGTTGACCTTTCTGACAGTCTCAGAAGGAGGGAAATCTTCAAAATGAGTTAAAATTTCAGGATCTTTATTTATTTACAATCCTATGCTACAAACCTATGCTATAATTCTACTCTACAATACTAGCTAATCCTATTCTACTATCTTCCTCTAAGTTTTTCTGGGACAAAACATTTTGAAAGTTATTGTCCCATTCTTGTCTCCTCCTTCTGCTTGTTCACTGAAATAATGAGTGGCACCAGGGTGGATGCAGGCTTGGCCGATGTTACAAAGGGATGCTGCAGAAAGGAAAAGAAAACCAACAAGGAACCATTACTTTCCAAGCTAAGAGCCTCAAAGGCAGGGTAATATATTTTTCAATGGAAAGGGGATTGAGTCAGAGTAGGTCTAAGGGGCAACAGTGGGGCAACAGTGGCACAGCTTGCTGTAAGAGCTGGGAAGTGCCCCAGCCCTGGAAATATTTCAGGTCTGAGCATGGTGATCTCTTTCAAGATGTCCCTGCTGATTGCAGGGCACTTGGAGCAGATGACCTTTACAGGTTGCTGCCAGCCCAGCCCAGCCTAGGATTGCTGAGTGTTTTCATTTGAACAGCACCAAGAGTGGAAGTGAGGAGGAGGGGGGCTCATCTGATGCCTTGGACATCAGTGGAGGAGGAGCTCATCCCTGGCACACTGTTTCACCTGCAGCCCCTTGGCATTTTACCTGCAGGAGCTCCTTGGCAGACCAGCGCCGTGCCTCCTCTGTCTGCAGGCAGCAGCTCAGGAAGTCACGCAGAAAAGGGGAGAGGCGCTTAGGCTGCCGCAGCTCTGGGATCCCTTTTGTGGCTACCAGGAGTTGAGCCTGGAGAAAAAGGAAACACGAGTCTCTCACCTGCTCTATTCACATCTGGAACTGCTCTCCCAGATGCCAGTGTTTAAGCTCCACTCTGCAGTGGCAGTTTCTGCCATGGCAGAGAGGCAGAGATGACTTTCCTGTACCAACAAAAAACCCAAACCCCGATGCAGCCACAGCTTCTCCAACATCCAGCAGATCTTGCCTTGGCAGCTGATTTCCCTGACTGACCTCATTAGTGGAAACTACATCAGCAAAAGCACCTTAGCTTCTCTGAGGATTCACTTGACCAGCTTGGCAGGCTGTTTGGAAGAGGGACT
The DNA here is from genome assembly GCA_910950805.1 of Acrocephalus scirpaceus scirpaceus. NCBI lineage: Eukaryota > Metazoa > Chordata > Aves > Passeriformes > Sylviidae > Acrocephalus > Acrocephalus scirpaceus. The sequence goes on along the minus strand of CAJVGK010000043.1, from coordinate 1,576,006 downwards.
TTGTTCTGCTAACTCACTCTACTATTTCCAAGGATTCTTACATGAAAAGCATCTCTGCAGTGCTTGTTGATCCCTTAAGCACAGCTGCCATAAAACAAAAGTCATCAAGCTTTTTGCTTGGTTCTTGCAAACAATGGTCATTGAAAGGAAAGAAAGGAAATCCATCAGTTATTGCTCAGGTAAGGAAACAAACATTTGCAATCTCATCTTCAACACAGGCACATGAAGATTCATGCAGAAATAGATTGGGATGAAAATGCCTGTTTGGGCACACAGGAAACACCTGCAGCTCTGTCTCTCAGCAGACTGCAAATTTCAGCTTCCCTTAGGTGGCAAAAGGAACATTTTGGTGGTCAAATCAGAAGGAGAAATGCCATCCCTCTGGTAGCCCTCTGCTCATTTGGATCCTCAAGTCAATGCATTCATGGTATGCCCCTCCTAGAAAGTGGCAGGAAACAAAGGGGTGCTTTTGGCAGGCTCTCCACATCACCAGGCTTCATCTTGGTGACATGGAGCAAGTGGCTTGGGTTAGGAAAGAAAAATGGTCCCTAAGTGTTTCAGCAACACGGCACAAGAAGCACAAGAGAGTCTGTGGCTTTCACACCCTCATGTCCAGGTTTCAGGCAAATTTCCCTGTGAGAGGAATGGGGGTGCACTTCTCTCCAAGCCATTCTTTTAGAAACTTGGTGGCGTTTGGATTTCTTTCCTTCATTTCAGGGAAGATAACACCAGTTCTGAGATGCTTGTTTCCTGGTAGTAGGGCCATCTACACAGCCCAGAGAGCTGGAACAACTTCTAAGCTAAAGCAAAATGTTGCCTGAGAATGGAGATTGTTTGCATGGGGTGAGGCTTGAGTTCCCCCACTGATGCAACCAGAACTAGAGCAGATGCTGTTGTGCTGCAGGGACATTTTTAGAAAGGGACCGTGGTGGAAGTAGTTCCAGCAGATGGCAGTGGGATTTTGTCTAATGGCACCCAGAACATGGGATAGGTGAGAAAGACAGTGGGATCAGAGAGTATTTACACCTTACCGAGACAGGACTTTCATTTATGTAAGGAATTTCTTGTTCCACCATTTCAACTGCCACAATTCCAAAAGACCAGATGTCCACTTTGGGGCCATATGGCTGAACTTTCACCACTTCAGGTGCCATCCACCAAGGAGTCCCGACCACCGAGCTCCGTCTACTCTGCTCAGGGGTGAGTTGAACAGAGAAGCCAAAATCAGCTGGGGAGAAAGCAAAAGACTGTTTTAATTTGAATGCTGTGCAATTAAGAAGGTAAGCAAAAGAATTGCCCAGTGTAAGTTGGAGAATGTGCTGTTGAATCTCCTGGACATCTGTCCCCGCTCTGTTTCCTCAGGACTTTAGCCAAGGAAATATGGCATTGGCTACTTAACAAATCCCCACATTTTCTACACTGCCTCCAGCAGTGGCTTTTGTTCCCCTGAAGCTTTAGACTTGGAGCTCCCTCCCTCTGGAAGGGACACACACAGAGCAATGCCACTCTGGACTGCTTGGTCCTTGCAATAGGTCTGTGCATGTTGCAACCCTGTGGTCACAGCAAGGGTCCCTGCAGTGCCCACCAGCACCATTTTTGGGGGGCTGGCAGTCCCTCAAAAGCAGCCCCACAGCCCACATTCCTGGAACGCTGCACCTGACCAAGAATCTACTGACCCAGCTTGACAGAGCCATCAGTTCTGAGAAGAATGTTGAGGCTCTTCACATCTCGGTGCATCACGTGGTTGGAGTGAAGATAATCCAGTCCTTGCAAGCACTGAGAGAGAAAACAGAAACAGGAGGGCAAAAATCAGGGATGTGAATTCATCACACAAGCAAGGAAAGAGCTCCCAAAGATTCCCTCTCCAGGGGAATGGGGAGTAATGGCAGAACACAGCGCCATGGAGAGGAAGAGCTTGCTGCTCCACCACTAGCAGAGCAGCACCTTTCTAAAGAAAGGCATGTCAGCTTTTCAGAGAGCAACAGCAACTGCTGTTGTAGCCTCTCCCCTGCAAACCAGCCTCAATGACTGCTGCTGCAGTGCATGTGCTCAGAACTAAAGAGCATTTTGGCTGCACTGCTAACCTTTTCAGCTGAGGACTGAGAGAAATGAATCTTTTTCCTTTGCTCTTCATTTCAAATGCTGCCACCACCACCTTTGCTTTCACAGGCAAGGAATGCAGTGCAGACAGGCAAAAGTTTAGAGAGGCAAGATGGAGAACAGCAAATACAAGAGAAAGAGTGGGAATGCAACAGCAGGAGGTAAGAGTCCAAGAACAGAGTGCAGTGAGTGCAGGGGCAGTGGCAGGCAGTTCACTTGAGATGCTCTTGCTTGCCCATAGCATACCAGCAACACAGACACAAAGCTTGGCACATGGAATCGCTCCTGTTCTGAGCCCGTTTCCCAGACAATCCTGCCCAAGCCCTGGGAAGCACAGGTGGGATTGCTAACCTGCTGACTGACAGCTGATATCTGATCTTCAGTCATGCGTGTCCTGTAGATTACATCGAAAAGAGTGCCACCATCCATGTACTCCATCACCAGCCAGAGTTGCTCATGCACAAGGTAACTGAAAGAAGGAAACAAGGCCATGCAGATGAACATGCATGGCTATGTTGGTTTTTTGCTTGATTCTTGTTTCTGAGTCCCTTTGTGACAAGGACAGAATGAAAGGAATAGACATTCCCTCTAGGCTGTGCATTGTTTGCAGTCTGTGCAGTCTCAAGGAGAATGGAACATCTGTGAAAAAGGAGATGTCTTAGATGGCCAGCAAGCAAAACAGTGCAGTTTAGAACAGCCAAGATGAAAAACCCTTCACTCATGGCATTTCTGGAAATAAGCACCTAGTGTTCCTGGCATGGACAGCCATGGAAAAGAGGGGCAACAATCCAAGAGAAATCCTCTCTAGGATGCTTCATCAGCATTGAAGAAACTTTAAGAAATGAATCCTGAGACAACATGGAGGCAGTGAAGTTACAGGGTATTGACTTCCTAATGTAGGGTTGATCCAGGTTTTGGAACAATTTTCCAACGATGTGTTGGAAAGCCAGGGAAGACTCATGCAGACAAAATGCACTCTCTTCCCATCCATTGGAGATGAGTAGAGAAATCATAATGAACCAATCATTAACAGCTCTCTTTTGTGCCAGTATCCTCAGTGGGTTTTAAACCTTGCATGCTTTTAGTATGTAAACAACCATTCGTGGGATAAGACCATGACCACTCACCTGTCTAAATATTTCACAACAAAGGGACTCCTATTCCTCTTCATGACTGTGATTTCATTAATGGTTTTTTGCTTGCTGCGCTGTCCTTGAAGGTTAATTTTCTTGATGGCCACCTAAAATGACATTGAAAATCAGGAACTTTAGAAGTTTGTGGCACCAGACCACAACACACATGGAGTGAGTGATTTTGCAATGACACAGCTGAGCCATGCCATTGTGCCTTGTGATTAGACAGAGGAGTGATTAGGAACTGACATGCCAACAGCCCATTTCTCTGCTCCTTTGGGGGCCAGTTACAGGACACATGGCCCCTGATGTTTTGCCATGCCCACTTGTTAACAATGGTGTCTCAACTATCACCCACAAAGCTCTGAGCACACTCTCTGTTTCTCTGTCTGTACTTCAGAAGAAGTAATGCATGCCTTGGTGCTCTGTGGATACATCTTGGGCTATAAGCAGGGCTTAGGGCTTTTAGGGACGCCCTGCAGATCTCTCCCTATGTGCAGTTTCCAAGTGCAGCAATGCAGGTGGCTAAGGAACTACCAGGAACATTCCAATGTATTTGCTGGCAGCCAGAAGTGAGAATTCAGGACTCTGAAGGCATAGCCCCAGAGAGCAGTGAGATGCTCTAAGGCAGCACCTTTGTTGGAGCAATTGAGAGCGAGGGAGAACATCCTTCTCTGAAAGGAACCGCTGCCCTCCTTGCCTTCCTTCTGGCAGCTGAGAAGGACAAAGACTGTCCCAAATGCAATTGGCAGGCTGGCAGCAGGCTGTGCTTCTTGTGCTTTTGCAGCACAGCTCTAGCCAAAGCTCCAGCCACAGCTGACACAAGAGAGGAAAGCCCTGGAGAGCAGCAGAATCCGCAGGGGCTGTTGACATTTACCTCTCCTCCTGTGGCAGTGTCGACCGCTCTACAAACATCTCCAGAAGTGCTAGAAACAAAAGAGCAGCAAAGAAAGGAGAAGCCATTTAGATCTTGGAGTGAAAGCCAGCCCAGACAGGAGATGTCTGCTGCAAATGCCTCAAACCTGCAGCATGCAGGAGGGGGCTGCCAGAAGGCAGATGATGCATTTTCCTCTCAAGTGCATGGGCACTGGGCCTGTTCCTGAAGCATTGGGGTTTACTGCCTCAGCTCAAAAGGCCAGTTGATTCTTTCATCTCGGATTTCAGTTTCTAAACTGGGCACTTTTTATCCTGACCACAGACTATTTCCTTCAGCAAACTCTTGGGAAGAAATGTTCCTGACAACTGTTCTCTCATGGCTATGATAGGGGGTAGGTTGCTGTTTCTGGCAATGAAATACAAGTGTCTTTGACAATGCCTTCTGACCACACTTACAAATTCTGGCCAGTACTGAGAGATGGGGCAGACTAATCCCAGTGTCTGAATATGTTTGCAGCTTGCCTGACTTCACACTTGATAGATACTCCACCAGCAAATCACCTACCCCATGATTGTGTAGAAGTAACTGTGGTTGGACTCACCCGCTGCCAAGATTTTCCAGTTCATTGTATTTCATCAGGGGATTTTCCATGTTGACCATTTGCCCTGAGGGAAACAAAGTGCAAGATGCTCACTTGAAAGCAGAGATCCCAACATCCCAGAGATACAAAGGCAGCCCCACTGCCTGGGGCTCTGAGTCCTTTGTGGTCAGCTGGCTAACAACAACAACAAGCACAACAAGACAGGCAGCTCTGCAGTACAAGCAGGCCAGCACAGAGACTGATTTGCTACAGTCCTTTGAAGAGATCTCTTGACAGAAAACAAAGCACAGGGAGATGCATTGCCAGGAGAGGAGGGCATCTTCTCCACCTTGCAGCAGTTTGCCAAAACATTGCCTTTCTGTTTGTAAACCAAAGCAGTTCATGCTATAACCAATCCCAAGGGGACCCTCAGCATCAGGACCCTGACCCTTGATGAGCAGGCTGAGCTGGAAGATGCCCTTGCCCATGCCCCATGTGAAGAACCACAGTGCTTCTCTTCCCCCTGACAGCACGGATCAGTCCCTGCCATTGCACTCGCCCTCTCAGCACCGCACACGTGCCCATCTTCCCAAGTGGGCACAGCAGGCAGGGACAGCAAGGACAGCAAGGACAGCAAGGACAGCAAGGACAGCAAGGACAGCAGTGCTCCTCAGGTGCCAGTGGGACACGGACAGCTGCCCAGAGGAGATGCTGACCCTCTCGTGAGCCCAGCCCATGCCATGCAGAAGCCGGCCCAGAGCAGGGGCTGCTGCCTTGGGGCAGCTCCGCGCTGCAGCGGCCGGGCGGCAGCGGGACTCTCCCAGCTAAGGAAGGCTCCAGCCTCTGCAGTCACACCAGCCCTCAGGGCCACGGCAGCTGCCACAACAAAGCTGCCACAGCCCAAGCACGAGCACTGACAAGCAATGGGAAGAAGGCACAGCCAGACCAAACCCCTTCCAAGCTGGTGCCCCCATTCAGGACAAAACAGGATTGCCTTTGAGATCAGACACACCGAGGTGCACATCAATGCCCTTTTTGTCCAACAGGTGATGGCAGACACAGAGTCCACTGGGCTCTCTTCTCAGCCCCACCAGGTCATATCTGAGAGCACAGTACTGGCAGCTGCTCTGGGCAAGAGGCAGATTAAATGACTTGTGCTGCAGAATCACTAAGGGCTTGATGTCTTTTCCTAGAGACTGATCTGAGAAGGCTTGGGCCAATGGGCAGCATTCTAACAGTCATGGCAATGACTGGGAATCAGGTATGAAGAAGTGCCATGGATCTGAGGAATATACAGCAGAGGAGGCTGGAGGCTGGTTCCTCAGAAGTGCCTACAGTGCAGTTTTATCTGATCACGCCACAGCAATGTGTCTCTTGGACACATCTTTATAAGAAAAGAACTAGGAGATTAAATACAGATTGTGATAAAAGTATCTGTTTTTTCATTAGGGGCACAAAAAACCACCTCTTACTCTCTTGTTTCTGCTGTCACCCAATGTTCTTTCAAAGGAGTTCTCACTGACAAAAAATATAATATTCTCACAAAAAATCTTGTAGATATAGTAGTGGTAATAAGAACAGTCATAAAAATGACACCAGTAAGACCTAGGGGGCAGGAGAGCTGCTTCAGGATGAAGAAGAAAGCTCTAGCCCAAAAAACCCAGGAAATCCTCCAAACTAAAAACAAAACCACAACCAGAACACGAAACACCAAAACCCATCAATTTCTGTGAAGGTTTTTTTTTTTTTCTCCTATCATGGGTGAGAAGTCAGGAGTCTAAGGAGAATTTAGGAAGTGAACTATTCTCACCAGTTTGGCCACTAGCACACAGGACTTGCCTAGATCATTTGCTACATCACAGCCTTCTGCTGATGCAAGAACAATGCCTGCTTCTGCCTTTAGCACATAGGGAAGCTCAGGAAAACCCAAGCACATCCAAGCTGCCCTCAGAGGCAGCAGGAACACCCAGAGCACTCTCTTGCTGCCTTGGAGCACAGCATTTCCTGGGGGGAGTGCTAAATGTCCCTGTGACACCAAACTGAGGAGGATCATTTTCTCCAGCTCTGCTGACACGTGCACACAATACACTGTCCCTCAGAGAAGAAAGACACAAGACGTACTCAGTAGCTCCATGGGGTCATCCTCCATCTCCTGTGGCTGAGCAGCAGCTCCGTCACTGCTGGAGATGAAAAAACTGCCCGGGCTCCTCTTCTTAGCTTGGGCAGCAAAGGCTCCTTCAGATGACACTGCTGCTGCTGCTGCTGCTGCTGCTGCTGCAGCAGGTTCAACAGAAGAGCCTGTGTAGATCTGAGACAACAAAGGAGTTGGTGTCAGAAAGTGGCTGTCAGAGATTAGCCCCAGATCCCATTTCAAATGCAAGCCCTTTGGAAGATGCTGTCAGGCACATGCAGGGCTCAGCCATGGGTTTTTTCTGATGTCCACTTCTGCAACTGGATGGGTCAAACCCAAAAGCTGGTTTGACTCGAGTTCATGGCCAGATTCATTTTCCATTTTCTCCAAGATCCATTTGCATGGATTTTCTGAAGGATGTCGGCCCAAATGACATCCCACTTTCTCCCAAGGACTCTTTTTCCCCCTCTAAGGGCTGCAGGCACACTTGCAGCTCCTTGTTCAAATGTTCTACCTTCTCCCACGGAGTCCTCTTTTCCTCCACCATCTTTGGAACGTGCTCAACCGGCAGCACTTCTGCCTGGGACACTTCCTGTGCCTCACAGGAATCTTGGGGCTCCTCGTTGCCACTCACTTGCTGGAAATCTTTGCGGGCTGCCAGGCGAGATGTCAACACATCCACCTCAAGTCAAAGAGAACAAAGCAGTCAGAGAGTACAGCTTGTCCCTGTCAGCCAAGAGTCATGGACTGTGAGGAAAGGGAGAGCACCAGATTCACAAGGCATACAGACAGCTTGTTTCAAGATCCATCTGGATCATCGTGACCACCTGCAAGAACCCCTCAAGAAACAAGGAGAGCAGGACCAGGCCAGCATTCAGGAATGCATTCAGATGACTGCTGGCCAAAAGGCCAAAGGACCAGTCCCACTGTCCGGGGCAGCAGCTGAGATTCAGCAGAGCAGGCCGTGTCCTTCAGAGTGGCTGTGATAGACACTAGAGCAGGATGGCACTCAGAGGCATCACCCCAGCCCCCTGCTGCTCTGCAGGGGAAAGGCAAGAAGGGCAGAAAGCACCAGTTTGGTGCCTGCAGTGGCTATCACTCTTTCACTCACTCGTTTTTGTAGAGCCTCTTTCTCCTGAACGAGGAGACGAATTTTCACTTGACTTCCTCTTAGAGTTTTCATTTCTTCCTCCAGCCTCTTGACAATTGCCTTGATCCTAGCCTGAGTTTTCTGCCGCTCTGCCTGCAGCTTGTCATCAAAGTTCTTCTCCCTTTTCTTGATCTTAGCCCGAATTTTCAGCTGCCCTTCCTGCAGCTTCTCACCAAAGTTCTGTAAAGAACAAGAGAGAGAATCTTTCATGAGTGGAGCAGCTGCCACTCTTCCACCCACCTGGTTTTGTTGATCACCCCTCTGCTGCTGGAGATTCCAGTGATCTGGAGCTCTTCTCATATCTTCCTTTTTCTTCCTCTTCACTGCCACGATGTCACTCGGAGCATTGGGCAGCTCTGCTTGTGCCTCTGCCTCGATGTTCTGTACACACAAATGAAGAGCAAGTGGCTGGGGGCTGCCATCAGGCTCAGCTTTTCCTCTTTCAGCCTCCATATCCCATTCATTCAGCCACTTCTTTCTGCTTCCCCTCCCACCTCTGCTTTCACTGTAACCCTCCTGTCCCAGTGCTGATCTCTGGAGATTACAAGGCTCTGTGCTTTCAGTGCCTGTGGGACTGCTGGCCTCTTCAGTCTCAAGAGCTCCATTTGATGCCCCTCTGCCTGCCCTTCACTCTGTCACCTGGCCAGCCAGGCTTACCTGGCCATTCTCCTGTGGCTCTTCCACCTGCTGCCTGAGCTGCTTTTGCCCTTCTTTGGCTGGAAACAGCTCTCCCTGAATCTGGCATGGCTGGCATGGCATCTCTGGTAATGCCACCTGCTCATGCTCTTCCTCTAGAGGATCCTGCACAGGAAGCAAGAGAAGATGGATTTCAACTTCCCAGACACATTTGTGGGCCAAGATTCAAAGACTGCTGGGCTCACACATTCCCAAAGCACTGGGCTGCTGCTCTCCTGGGTCATCCTCTGCCCGTGGGGAGGCATGGATTCCAAAGTGACACTGGCAGGACAATCAGGCTCCATCTGGGCCTGAAGCTCCAACAGCCTCTCAGGAAGCTGACAGGGAACGTGTCTTTTGCCACACAAGGCAAGAGTGGCCCCCCATGGATTCATGGACAGCACAATCATCTCTTAGCAGCTTCTTAAAAGCCAAAAGACAGGTGGACTCTGAGCGCCTGTCAGCTCTGCTACTGACTGCTCTGCCTGAAGAGGCAAAAGAACAACCTGGCAACCAAGGCACCCAAATCCCTGACTTCAAGCAGCAACTCCACATCCCCAGTGTGTCTCTGAAATGCTTTCAGGGAAGCACACCCAAGAAGCTTGCGGGGACAAAGCACCCCAAAGAGCTTGTGTTGTCAGATCAATATTCATTGTGCCTGTAGCTGCTTGGCAAGTCTGTGCAGGGGGACAGGTGTCTCCAGACCACAGTGTCCCCTACGTATCCCACAAGGCTGAGTGCAGTGTCTTTGACATGCTCCCTCCTCTGCAGACAGGGAGCCTTCATGCTTCAGGCTGGCCCCTCTCAGAATCCCAGCAAGCTGGGGCCTAAACATGACAGATCAAAGCCCATTCTCCAGGTGTCAGTGGCTGAGGGGAATCGCTAGGCCCGGGCAGGACTCCAGCACTCAGCATCCTCAGCCACCAACAGCAAGTGCTGGCTGCTCAGAAACTTGCAGCTCTGCCTTGCACTAAAGACAGCACCCTCCAGAAGTGACACTTACTGCCTTGGGAAGTTCTGGCTGTGGTGTGACCACAGCTGGAGGCTGGTGGTCATTTGGCTCCTCTTTGGCCTCTTCTGCAGGAGCAGAGGGAGCCAGAGGAGAGTCTGCTCTTGGTTCTGTGCTCTGTGGACAGACAGGAGCGTGAGACACAGGCCATTACCTATCACTTATACCCTGATTTCTATGCAGCTCTAGAACCAGCTGTACTAAGCACAAATCTGTCATTGTAGGACATGAAAAAAAGAGGGTTGACTCTATTAATTTTTTATAAGGCAAAAGATTAAAATGAAGTTTATTTACAATTTGAAATGAAAGTGATTTACAATTTATTCAGCTATTTTACAGCATGCTGCACTAAAAGGCACATTATTGGTGCACAGGTTGACACCTCTCAAGTTCTATTAGTTAAATTACAGGAACAGCAAACGGCACTCAGAGAGAGGCTGTTATGCGAAAAGGAATATTGTTAACTTAGAAATGTTGTGAGAAAAGGTGGGTATTTAAACAAAGTTTTTTAGAGAGGAGGAACTGTTGAAAAGTTTCTCTTGAGAAAGAGCTAGCAGAGGCTAAAAATTCTCTCGGGCTCAGAAAATCATGTCCACACAAATCATCAGCTTTAATAGCAATGGCATTCAAAGTCACTCTGACTAAATTCAAATGGGCTGATTGAAGTGTACTGCAAATTGCTCTGAAGAAGGTATTCCCCCTGGCTACTATCAGGAAACAATGTTCTCTCTGCAAAACTGAGCTTTTAGTTCTTTTAAAGCTCTGAAATGGAAAATTAGAAAGTAGCCAGTGATGCCTTTGCTCCTGCTGCTGCTAACACAGCAATGGATTTTCCTTCAGCCTACTCAGCTGGCCCTCTACAAGCCTCTACTACTGCCACAAGCCAAGCTCACTGCTTGCTCCACAATTCTTAAACACCAGGAACAACAAATGTTCCTTGCTCACTCACCTCAGGATTGGCACCTCTGAACACATGGGTCAGGTGACCTGCATTGGACAAGGGAAATTGAAGCAGATTCTTGGAGAAAACTGGAGAGAACCCTAGCATAGTTTTTAAGTCTCCCCAGAAGGTCTCCCAGTCTACATTTTCCTGCTTGACCCAGCAAACAGAGGAAATGACAGACTCTGCTGCCACAGACTCTCCCATGGAGGGAACGCAACCCCTGCAGATTCCCTTGCAAATGCTGCCTGCATAGCCCAGGCTACAGACACCACCTTTTGAGCTGAACATGTTGACAGGAGCTTTAGCCAAGTGGCATCCAAATGATCTTTCTGTTTCCAAATCAACTCAGTCACTAAGAAAGAGCAGGAAGACCTACAAAAGCCAGCTTAGCTTACACCCAGGGAAAACCTCTACTTACGTGCCAGGTTAGCCAGGTAATAGCCGGTGTAAGTGGTGCAATAAACAGTGAAAACTGCAGCAGCAAGGTGCCCAATCATTGTGGCACTGCTGTGCAAGTTTGTAGACTGTGCTCTAACACAAGAGAAAAACCAGGCTCCTGTCAGTGTGCAGCTGCCCACTGACAAAAGCCTCAAGCAGGAGGATGCTCCTGCACTGAGCAAGCCCAAGAGCTGCTCTGCCACTGAGGCTTCCGTGCACCAAGGTAACCTGGTGATGTCACCAAGGCAGCCTTGTGATGTCACCAGGAAAGCGTGGCAACCATGGCCTGACATCACAAAGCAAACGCTCTGTGTTGGTCTGTGAATTGATGCAGAGGGATAGAGTGATGTGTGTGTAGGCCTAGGTGGTATTTTTACCTCTTTACCCCCTCGGCTGCCTTTTTCCTCTTTGGTTTTTCCCCCGTGTCCCCTCTGTCCCCTGTTCCTGTGCTGGGTCCGAGCTGGCAGCGGGGCCCGGTGGAGGCGCAGTTCCAGCCCGGGGGGTCCCTGGAGCGGTGGCAGCTGCCGGTGGCCCCAGGCAGTGTCCCCTGAGGAGCTGCTGAAGGACGGTGAGACAGTGGGGGCTGAGGGGGCTGAGGAGGCGGTGTCGCTGCAGGGCCACTGAGGCAGGGTGGTGCTGAGGGTGGCGTGGGCTTTGGCCGTGGGCAGTGCCCGGCAGGGCAGGAACGGGCCCTGCCCGTGCTGGGGCTGCTCAGCGCAGCTGCCCCGCCTGGCACCGGGGCTGTCCTTGGGCAAGGCAGCTGTGCCGGCAGGGCCCGGGAGCTGTGCCGGCCGTGCCGGGCTGCCGGCGCCTGCGGGACAGTCCCGCCGCGGCTGCGCTCACCACAGCCCGGCCCGCTCGGCCTGCTTGTTCTTTCCAACCCTCCTGGGGAGGCGCTGAGATTGGCCCTTCCCTGACTGAAGGGCAGGTGCTGCCAAGGGAAACGTCTCGATCCTGACTCAGTGTTCTCTTTGCTTCCCAGATCCAGCAGCCAAAGCCAGCCCCTTCTCAGGCCTTGCCTCCCCCTGCCTTCCCCAGGGGCTGCCTGAGGGGTCCAGCTGAGCTTGGCATCATGAGAGCTGCTTCTCCTCTGCCCCTGGAGCTCTGGGGCTCTGTGCTTTCCTTCCCATGGAACAGAACTGTCCTTCCCCTCCAGGCACAAATGGCCAAAATTGGGATTGCACCTCCAAGTTTCCGTATATCCCAGGATTGTTCCAATATGAAACTTGACAGGACAGACAGATTAGCCTGGCTTGGCTTCCCAGGGACCACCTTCCCCCTGCCTTCGTACCCCTGAAGTCTGTTTGGTGTCAGGCAGCTCCATGGGAAATCCCTCTTCCTTTGGGGGCTGCCATTGCCACTGTGCCCACTGCCCCTGGAAAGAACAGGCTGCCCTGGGGGAAACAAACACAGGAGCTTTTCTCCTGGGGAAAGCCTCAGCGAGGGGTCAGTGTGCCTTTGGTCATTGCGGGGACTGCAGGAAAGGGGCATCCCACCATGGGCCATGTCTTGGTCAAGTCTAGACATAAAGGGTGGAAAACTGTCTGTGACTTGTGTTTTGGCCTCGAAGCCACCACTGTGGTTTGCAGGGAGCTGCAGGGTGGCACGGCCCTGGCTGTGCCCAGGAGCACTCACTTGGGAGGTGGTGTCAGATCTGATGGGGACAAGGGGGACCCTGTGGGGTGGCTGGGGGTGGCCTGAGAGTCTCCATGGCACTGAGAGGGAGCTCTATAGATGGGGGTTGCTGTCTAGGGCTGGGGGGCCATAGGGGGTCAGGGGAGCTGTACATGGCATGGGGAATGCATGGGGGGGACAGCAGTGACCTCTTGGCCCGGGGTGTCCTCCAGCACCATCATTTCTACCCTGTCTCTCTCCTCATCCAAACAGTTCCCATGCTTGCCTACCTTTTTGGAAATCTTGTCTCCATGGTGATCATTTATCATACGGGGACAGCTTCTCATTTGGGACAGGGGGTGGGTACCCCCCCGTGTTGTCCCTCCCCCCTGTCCCTGATGTCCACATTATCCCTGTATCCCTGCCACCCCCATGTCCCTGCAGATCACAGTGAACCAACAGAAAGCACCATGGACTGTGGACACTGGAAACATCCTGTCCTGGGCCAGGGCTCTGCGGGTGGCAGGAGATGTCACCCTGGAGCTTGTGGAATGGAACCAACATGACTGATGCTGCTGTGGGTGTGGACCTGCAGGGGCTTGGCACCTCCAGGGGGACAGGGACCTCTAGGAATGGTTGTGGACCCCAGGAGGTTGGGGAGGTGCATGGGTTGAAGATCCCCAGGGGCTCAGTGGACATGCAGAGGAGGGGGTCGGGGTGGGTGACATCCCTGCTCTGCAGTGGCCCTGTCCTCAGCCCCATGTGCCTCTACTCCCCTCACACATGGCTGCAGGTGTCAGGGACCCCTGGGTGAGGTGGGAGGGGTGTCAGAGTGGGGGTACCTTGGAATAAGCCCAGGTGGGATGTGGGGTGGGGGCACAGGAGGGTCTGTGTGCAGGCAGGTACCTGGGTGCACCGGCCCCTGGGAGCACCCTGGCTGTGCCACCACGCCGTGGTGCCCGGCCCCCACCTGAGCCTGTGGGGACACCTGTGGGGGACAGAAGTGACCCAGAATGTCACATAGTGGGGCCTGAGGGAATGCAGGAGACTAGAGTGAGGTTATGAAACCTCATGGAACCAAGGGTCCAGTGTGACACAGTTGGGCCTCATGGAATTCCATAGTCCATAGTGAGGCTACAGAACTTCATGGAACCAAGGGTCTGATGTGACACTGGTGAGACTTGGAGGCACAGAAAGGTTTCTCTTCATTGCACACATAAAAAATGGGAACATGATCAAACTTAATAAATGTCAAAAAACTTCCCTCAGCTCCTTGTGACATCCCAGCAACATCTGACACATCCACCATCCACAAGGGATTGCCATACAGGAAGAATTTTCAACCGTGACATAAGAAGAGGTGATATAAAAGATAAAAATACAACTAAGATGCTGATTAAGGAGTCACTGAGCCTTGCGAAAGATTGGGCAACTCTCTGAAGCTCAAAGCATGAAACCAGTCAAGGGAAACACATTGGAATGACCAGAGAACAGGTGCAGGAGGAAATCAGGGAGCAACAGGAAAGACATAGATCCAGCTCCTCTACATGAAGAGATGTCCTTAGACATGGCCATTTAAACAGGAGAGCTGGAAACACCTGAAGGAAGAGGGTCATGAGGTATTAGACTGAATGTTGGTAGCAAAGGTAGAGGGGAATGTAGCAATGCATCTCTACAATAGACCATTCTAAGGCACCAGCCAAACTGTTTGTAGATAACAAGCCACCTGTAGTCTTGTTTTCAGGGTTCTCAGGAATTCATCAAGTTTACTAAGAAGACAACAGGACTGAATAAAAGAACGAAGAACCAAGGAACCTGCTTACAGAAAAGGCAAAACCTTGATAGAGGACACACAGCATGCTGATGGATGCTTCACCAATTAAATGCCCTGAAGGATGTGTGCCTGCCTCATGAACAAGTGACTTGGTCAATAAAGAGACACCTATATGGGTGGACAGTAGAGCTAGAAATTATAACTGGGGTTTTATGCAAATAATAAAGTGGAATTTGATGAAATCATATTGTTTCTATTATTCAGATGCCCATTTCGCCCTGCAGGGGAACTATTTCTTATCCTTCCATCAGAAAAAGAATCAAGCCAATCCAAAAAATCCCTGTTCCTGGTGGGAAATTTTTCCAACTTCTTAAAAGCCCTCAAATGACCCAGATAATAAAAATGTGCTTCTATATAATGAAACGACCAGGAATTAAAACCTGTGCCCCTTTCCAGGCAGACATCAGCTGTGTGCCCATGAACAGGCAGTGCCATTTGTGCCCTGAGGTGCCCAGCTGGGATTGGCATCTCTCAGAGAGGAGCTGAGGGAGAGCAGAGCACCTTGCAAGCTGCAGGTCCCTGACACCTCACAGGGCTCCTGTCCCATCGACATCTGCTCTGCTCCAGGCTGAAACAGGGACCAGCATGGTGCCGGGATCATCAGAGAACTGAGGTGTGTGCTGAAATTCAATCCCCTGCCCATCCCACAGCAGCCCTGCCTTTCCCTCCTCCAGCCTTGGTCTCCAGCACAGCCATGGAGGCTCTTTGGGCTCGGGACTTTTCCTGCAGCCCCCAAGGGCAGCTGAGCTGTGCCTTTGGCACAGTCAGGCCTGCCCAGCATTGCAGGCCATGCCCAGCAATTCCCTGTGTGTGCCTGGCCTTGCTGTCAGCCCCGGCAGCGGCTGCGTGGCCCCTTTGTGCAGCGCTGGCCCAGCCATGGTGCCACAGCCCCTGTGCAGGCCCAGGGCAGGACAGGAGCATTGCGGCTGGGAAGGGCCCCTGTGCCGTGGTGCCCACAGCAGCCTTGGGGCTCTGTGCCCCATGGCCTCCCTGCTGGGCAGCCTCTGCCAGCTCCTGCACAGCCCGGGGCACCTGTGGGCCTGCACAGACAGCCCTGCCCCGGGCTCTGCCGGGCTCTGGGCCAGCAGAGAGGCCGTGCAGGGCTGGCCATGGCCGGCAACAGGCCCTGAGCCCTGCAGGAGGATGGAGCTGGGCCCTTGTGAAACTGTGGGGCCTGGAGGCACTGAGAGGACCAGAGTGACACTGTGTATGACATGGCACCATAGAGCCAAGGGGCCATTGTGACACTGTGGGGCTGAATGGAAGCAAGGAGTCCATGGTGACACTCTGGGGCCTGGTGGAACCACAGAGGCCACAGTGACCCTGTGGGGCCTTGTTGAACCAAGGGGTCATTGTGCCACTGTGGAACCAAGGAGAGCCTTGGGAGAGCCTGGGGCCCAATGGAATCCAGGGGCCATTGTTCCATTGCAAGGATTCCTGGAACTGAGGGAACAATTGTGACCCTGGGGTGCCCCATGGAACCAAGGGTCCCTGGTGACCCTGCAGGATCTTGTGTGACCAGAGTTCCATTGTGACCCTGCAGCACCAGGGAATTCCTGGTAGCCCTCTGAGGCCTGATGGAATCAAGAGGCCCCTAAGACACTGCGGGGCCTTCTTGAACCCAGCAGAGCATTGGGACAGAGCAGGACCTGGTGTCATGATGGGCCATTGTGACACTGCAGAGCCCCATGGAACCAAAGGGGCCAGGGTTGCTCCTCAGGGACTCCTGGAATGAAGGAAACATGTTTGACACCTTTGTGGTGCCCCTTGGGACCAAGAGGCCAGTGTGACACTGTGGAAGCAAGGAGACCATTGCTGCACTGCCAGACCTCATGGAACCAGGGATCCATTGTGACACTGCAGGGCCCAAGGATCCAAGGGACTTTGTGACACCAAGGGGTCCCATGGAACCAAAAATTGTGACACTGGGAGACCTCATGGAATCATGGAGACCATTGTGACACTCTAAGGCCTCATGGAACCGTGGTGACACCTAGCTGGCTGGGAGTGTTGATCTACTGGAGGGCAGGAGGGCACTGCACAGGGCCCTGGACAGGCTGGATCAAGGAAACAAAATCAACAATGTGAGGTTTAAAAAGTCCAGGTGCTGGGTCCTGCACTTTGGCCACAACAACCCCTGCAGCAATACAGGCAGGGGACAGAGTGGCTGGACAGCAGCCAGGCAGAAAGGGACCAGGCTGGACATGAGGCAGCAGTGTGCCCAGGTGGCCAAGAAGGCCAGTGGCTCCTGGCCTGGATCAGGAACAGTGTGGCCAGCAGGAGCAGGGCAGTGATTCTTCCCCTGTGCTCAGCACTGGTTGGGCAGCACCGCGAGTGCTGTGTCCAGTTCTGGGCTCCCAATTTAGAAAGGAAATAGAGGGGCTGGAGCATGTCCAGAGAAGGGCAAAAAAGCTGGTGAGGAATCTGGAGCACAAGTCCTGTGAGGAGTGTCTGAGGGAGCTGGCATTGTTTATCCTGGAGAAGAGGAGGCTCAGAGGAGACAAGGCAGTGTCAGGGCACAGGTTGGACTTGATGTCCAAGGTCTTTTCCCACCTTGCTGATTCTGGGATTCTCTGAAACCACCCTTGCAGCAGTTGCAGGATGAGCCCTGGGCCTCCTCTTCACAAGGTCCAGCAGCCCAGGTCCCTCAGCTTCTCCTCACAGCCCCCAAGCCCATCCTGTCAGTCCTGCAGAGCCTCTGCAGCTCCTCCTCATTGCCCTGACAGGGAACCCTACAGCCAGAAACACCAGCCCAGATGGGACCGCCTGGCCTGGGGTGCCTCTGGCAAGGGAGCAGCACGAGGCACTGCAGGAGCCTGCAGACAATTCCTGAAGCACTTGGAGGATGATCCTGTGCCTCAAGGGACATTCCCATGGTGCCAAGTCAGGAACTGAAATGGGGAGTGGGGCCAGAGAGGAAAGGGCAACCAGGGATGGGATGTTTGCAGGGGAGAGAACAGGGCTGGGCAAGAGGTAGAAATTTGTAGCAGGAGGACTAAAAAAAGCCAATGTGATGCTAAGGAAATGGTCAGGGCAGTTTGGGGGTGGCTTCCAGGCAGCCCTGGCTCTGAGCAACAACGTCTGCAGTGGAACAGGAAACTCCCAGCTGATGGGAACAAACTTTCTGTGTGACTTCAGAGGCCACCACAAACCTGAGTGGTTTCCCTGCTGTCCCCCAACCCTTCCTGGCCCCAGGGGCTGATGGCATTTGTGCTCCCTCAGGTTCATCTCCCCACACCAACACCATGGGGGTGCTGATGCCTGCTCTGGGCAGTGCAAACAGGGGCTCCTGAGGCAGTGCTGCCGTGTCTGTGCCTGCAAGGATGTGGCACCTTTGTGAGCTGGGGGAGAGGCCAGGGCTGCAGAGGGGGGATGTTGTTGGCAGGTGCCTGAGGACGCTGTGGGACGCTGCCCTGGGGTGTCCAGCGCAGTGGGGATGGATCAGCCCCTGCTGTGCTGCTCCTTCCCCTTGTCTCCCCCAAGCACCTTGCAGAGCCCCAGCCATGCTGTTTGCCCCCAGCCTGCCCACGGCCAGCCTGGGGCTGCTCCCGGGGCTTTTCTGTGCTCAGCATTGGCCTGGGCAAAGTGTTCTAGAGAGAGCCTGGGCAAGGAGCCTGCAGCCCCCAGGCCCTGGCCTGAGGCGTCAGCGCTGCCCCAGCAGTGCCCATGGCCTGTCCCTGCTGCAGCCCCGGCACTGCCACCCCCAGCACTGTGCCCGGCCCCGAGAGCACTCAGGCCCTACAGCAACACCAGGGCCAGCAGGGCAGCGGGGCAGGGCCACGGCAGCAGCACTGCCAACACCAAGGGCTGCTGCTGCTGCTGCTGGGCACAGCTGCTGTGCCAGCACTGATCTGCCCCCAGCTCTGCACACAGACATTGCTGCTGCAGCTGCAGGGAAGGGAACCAAAGGGGATCTCTGCAGAAAACTTGGCTGGGAGATCCTTGAGTTCCTTTAAAGCTACTAAGAGTGCAGCCCCTCATTGACACAGTCTGTGGCCACAGTGAAGGTGGAGAGAAACAAAATGAGAAACACACAAACAATGACATTTCTTTCTGGATAGTATTAAAATAGTACAACAAAGGAAAAAAACCTCCGAAATGAAACCATCAGAAAGTATCAAAATTAATTTTATTACAAGTTTTTTTAAGAATATGGCCAGTAGTTTAATGTTTCCTTAACCATCCAGTCATCAGTCTCCACACTGCAGCCTTGAGCTCCTGGTTCCTCAGGCTGTAGATGAGGGGGTTCAGGGCTGGAGGCACCAGTGAGTACAGAACTGACAGGGCCAGATCCAGGGATGGGGACGAGATGGAGGGGGGCTTCAGGTAGGCAAATGTGGCAGTGCTAATGAACAGGGAGAGCACAGCCAGGTGAGGGAGGCAGGTGGAAAAGGCTTTGTGCCGTCCCTTCTCAGAGGGGATTCTCAGCACAGCCCTGAAGATCTGCACATAGGAGAAAACTATGAACACAAAACATCCAAAGGCTAAACAGACACTAAAAGTCATGAGGCCAAGTTTCCTGAGGTGGGATTTGGAGCAGGAGAGTTTGAGGATATGTGGGATTTCACAGAAGAACTGGCCCAGGGCATTGCCATGGCACAGGGGCAGGGAAAATGTATTGGCCGTGTGTATGAGAGCAGTGAGAAAGGCAGTGGCCCAGGCAGCTGCTGCCATGTGGGCACAAGCTCTGCTGCCCAGGAGGGTCCCGTAGTGCAGGGGTTTGCAGATGGACACGTAGCGGTCGTAGCACATCACAGTCAGGAGGAAATACTCTGCTGTGATGAAGAACATAAAGAAAAAGAGCTGAGCAGCACATCCTGAGTAGGAGATGGTGCTGGTGTCCCAGAGGGAATTGTGCATGGCTTTGGGGACAGTGGTGCAGATGCAGCCCAGGTCGGTGAGGGCCAGGTTGAGCAGGAAGAACATGGGGCTGTGCAGGAGGTGGCCGCAGGCTACGGCGCTGATGATGAGGCCGTTGCCAAGGAGGGCAGCCAGGGAGATGCCCAGGAAGAGGCAGAAGTGCAGGAGCTGCAGCTTCCACGTGTCTGCCAAGGGCAGCAGGAGGAAGTGGCTGATGGAGCTGCTGTTGGACATTTGCTGTGTCTTGGCATGAGGATCTATAAAAATGTAATGATGGAATATTTCAGTTTGGAGAGGACTTTCAATATCCCAGCCCAGCTTGGTGGCACTTTCCCCCCACTGCCTGCCCAGGGCTCTGCTGCCTGCAGCTGTCCCTGCCTGCAGCTGCTTCCCTGTGCCCAGGGCTGGGCCCTGCCAGTGCTGCCAGAGCCCAGCCCAGCCCTGGGGACTCAGCTCTGCCCTGCAGACCCCTCCCAGCTCTGGCACTGCCCAGGGACAGCTCTGGCTCTGCAGGCTCTGATGGCAATGTCAGAGCAACCCTGAGGGGGCTGGAAAAGTGACACTTGTGCTGCCTGCCAGGGACCCTGTGCTGATTTCTGTCACTGCCTGGTGTTTTAAGATCTAGGAGAAATATGTTTCATTTTTCTCAAGCCGAACTCACAGATGAATATCTATGTGCAATTTCATTACCAAGCAACAGAGAGCAGTAGATTTAAAAAGAAGGATTTTTCCTTTTATGCAGCCTCTGCCTTGCTGTGCTCCCTGTATAATCTACTTGGAAATGTTCTGCAGTTAAATCTCATGCTGGGAGCAGTCCTGAACAATGCAGCATCCTCACCACACAAGGAGAACACTTCCATACCTTACCAGCTGTCTCCTTTCACCCACATCTCGTCCCCCAGTGCTGGGAGCAGCTCCCCGGGCTGGCTGAGAGCTGTCCCTGGCAGGCAGCAGAGTCCCTGGGCCAGCACAGCGCCCTGGGCTGCAGGACCCTGCTCTGCACCACAGCCCTGGGCACCCCTGGCTGCTCTACGGAAGACAAAATCAGAGAATGTACTCACAGAGTCTGTAGGCATTGGGACGTTGCAGCTTGAGGAGATCACTGCAGGAGCTGCAGCTGCATTGTCCTGCAGCCAGAGGTTCCTGTGCCAAGGGCTGGCAGTGATTCTCCCCCAGTCCCTTCTCAGGCCCTTCCCAGCCCTGAGTGATTGAAGCTCTCTGTGCCTGTGTGCTGTGCCCAGGGTGGCTGCAGGCAGTGCCCCAGCCCTGCTGGGCAGGCAAAACAGCTGCTCAAAAAGAGAAATGTGTTTTTAAGCTTTCCTTGGTTGCCAGGATCATCCTCTTTTCCAGGAGCCCAGGCTGGCTCATCAGCACAGACACAGCACAAGGACTTTAATGACCCTCTTGGGGCTTTCATGCTGTTTGCATCAGACTCAGTCCCTCAGAGAGTGATCAAAAAACTTCTCCACAACTCAAAGTGAAATTAAAAATCCAAAGTTTCTGGAAGTTTTAATGGGTCCCACTGAGGGACACGACACAGAAAGTGTCCCCAGGCCCCAGGCAGAGCAGAGAACTGCAGGCAGTGATGACAGGTGGGGACAAAGAGAAGCCAAGTCTGGGTGCCCTGGGCCACAGCAGCCTCTGTGCCACCAAGGACACTGAGGAGACACCTTGTCCTGAGGCCCTGGGGCCTCCTGGCACAGCCCCAGCAAGGCTGGGCACTGTCAGCCCCTTGTGCTGCCCTCAGCATCCCCCTGCCATGCCAGTGGCCTCCAGGATGTGCTGGAAGGAGTCCATGGGGAAGGAGCCTTGGTCAGCAATGGCCCTGGGGGGCTCCTTCATGCTGCCAGGGACTACAGGTTTTTCCAAGGACTTTGGGTTTGGCTTTTGCCTTGGAGTCTCTGAGAGGTTTCTGCAATCCTGGCCTCCAATTCTCTGCTGTAATTGGTCCCTTGAGAGGCTTTGTCAGTAACAACACTCAGTGGGGCTCAATAAAACTTCATGGTACTAAAAGATTTTTAAAAAAGGGGTTTTTGATATTGACTGACAGAATTGTGCAATCATGGCCTCCAGTTATCTACATTAATGAGTCCCTTGAGATTTTTAGCCAGTAAAAAAACTCAGTAGCGTTTATTCATGCTTCAAGGTACTCAGGGGTAATATAAGTAAGTTTTTTTTGTCACTGATTCTCTGAGAGGTTTTTGTGCAATCATGTCCTCCAATTCTCTCCTTCAAAGAGTCAATGAGGAGTCTGTGTTTGGGAGGGACCTTATTAGACCCACGAATGCTTTTACACCTTGTATGTTTCCTCCGATTTCGACTCCTGGCAAGGTTTGTGCAATCTCCTCTCAGGCCCTGGGGTTCCAGGGCTCAGCACCAAATGCACCACGGGGCTCATTAGGATCAAGTAAGACCTGACAAACCATGGCTGTGCCTTGATTTCCCTCTGTTCTGGTGCAAGTCATTGAAAAGTCTTTTTTTTTCTAGAGGTTTAGAGAAATATTTCAAAGAGCTTTTAATAAACCCACATTCCTATTTTCAAGGATGTATTTTTCTCTCTAGAAAAGAGGTGATTGCAGCATTCAGTGATTGATATTGATGCAGGGTCACTCCTCAGGAGTTCTCAACTGCTCAGAGAAGCTGTGCCCTGAGGTGTGACCCAGTGTGGACAACCTTGTTTCACATTCCCCAATCCCATCCTGTCTCTCCTCACTCACCTGGGAGCTGCTTTGCTCAGAAAACTGGCTGCACTCAGAGAAAGAGGGGTTTTCTTCCCATTTTTCAGCAATCCAAAACTTCTAGGTTTCAGATAATCTTCTCAAATGTGTGCCATTCCCAAGGTGCCACCAAGGAGGTTCCCCTTCCCCAAGGCAGAAGCACGCAAGGAATGTTTGAGACACACAGGAAGTTCTGCAAAAACACAAATCCAGAGTTGGCTGAAGGCAGAATTAGACCAACTGCTGAAGGACAGACAAGCTTTGAACTCCTTGCAGCTCAAAGCTCCAGCTGGGTTGTTGGAAGGTGTGTGAGTGAGGCAAGAGTGAGGGCAAGGGAAATGCAGAGAGCCCTGGAAGTGCTTCTGTGCAGCCAGGCTATGGGGAAAGGGCACTGCAGGCCTGGCCTGGGCCAGGAGTGAGGCTGGATCATCATCCCAAGCTGCCCTGGGCCATTGCAAGGGGCTGTGGCCATGGACACTGCACTGAGTCCACAGTGGCAGCCCCTTGCTCAGGGCTGGTGTCAGTGCCCAGAGGCAGAGGGGATCCCTTGCTGGGGGCTTGTGCCATGGCCACCTGCCCTGTGCCGCGCTGGCTGCTCAGGCCCCGCAGAACCAGCAGCAAACGCCACTGCCAGGGCCAAAGGCCAGCTCAGGCAGACAGAAAGGGGCAGGGCTGGGCACTGTTTCCATGGCAGCCCTCACTGGGACACCTCCCCTGGGTCACCTGGCATGGCAATTGCCATGGAAACCCGGCTCCTGGGAAATGCAAGGGTGGACAAAGGTTTTAGTAGGGCCTGTCCCAAGAGGACAAAGGGTGGTGATTTTAAACTAAAGGAAGGGAAGTTCAGATAAGGAAAGATAAGGAGGAAATTTTTGATGGTGCGGTTGGTGATCCAGCAGGACAGGTTCCCAGGGAGGTGGTCAATGCCCCATCCCTGGAAACATTCCAGTCTAGCTGGGACAGGGCTCTGAACAACCTGAGCTGCTCAAAGATCTCCCTGCTCATGGCAGGGTGTTGGATGAGATGAGCACTGCAGAGCTCTTCCCATGCAAACCATTCCAGGATTGCATGGGGAGAAGGGGCTGCTCCCTGGACTCCATGCACTGCCTTGACTCCTCCTTTTCTCTGCTGGAGCCCACATGCAGCTGCCAAAGGCAGCCCCTTCTGTGGCCTTTGCTGGCCCTGCCTTCCCCAGGGGCTGACAGAGCCAGGCTGGCCCAGGTGACCTTGAGGCTTTGCAGGGCTCAGGCGCAGCGGCTGTGCCAGGCTCAGGGCTGAGGTCCCACTCTGTGGGCTGGGGCAGAGCCCAGGCAGAAAGGAGCCCTGAAGCAGCAGCAGCAGCTCTGCAGTGCTGGCCACCAGGCCGGGCTGCCAAGGGAGGCTTGTGGCCATGGCCTGGGAGCAGCTGCTGCTGCCAAGGTGCCTTTGGTGCCTCAGGCTCTCCCTGGCACAGCTCCCAGCACAGCACTCTGCACTTGTGCCCGAGGCCTTCACTGTCTTGGGGCTGGCCTGGGGCTTTTCCTGCAGCGGGATCTGCCCTGGCCCTGGCACAGAATAGGCAGTTCCTGCTAGAGTAGGAGGCTCATTCTGGAATGAGCTAAAACAACTCCAACAAGGCCCTGTTTCTTTCAAAATATCTTCCTAAAACAATATATTCTAATATTTTGGAGTAGTTAGCTCTTTTTTTTGTTTTTACTATATTGTGGGAGTAAATCTTTTGTCTAATCCTGATCACAATCAATCATAGCTGTATTTATAGATATATATCTGGTATTCCATCCTTTGCGACAAATTGCATTTTGGTTCAATTCCACCTTTCCAATTTTTTCCCACAAGCCTTTGACAAAGTCTTGGTCTAGGATTGGATCCAGCTGCTCCCAGTCTCCTCTCATAGATGGAGGTTTTAAAGTTTAGGCATCCTGGAGGGGTTTGAGGATCCACGGTGGCTTTTGGGTGTCATTTCTCCCCTTCATGACTCAGGAGGAGCTTTTCCAATGAAGAAATGAAGCTTTTGCCTCCCACTCTGCCCATGAGAGGAACCCCTGGGAGTGTCTGGGACATCCCGGCTCTTTGGCAGCCTGGGGACTCCTGGGATGTCACCGTGGAGCCCCCGTGAGTGCCTGTGACAGATGGGTGCCTTTGCAGCCCAAGGTGCCCTGGGATGTCCCCATGGAATGGCTGTGACTGCCTCTGAGCACAGAGCTCTGTAGCATCCCCAGAAAGCCCTGGGAGGTCTCCATGGAGCCCCTGTCTCTGCCCGTGACATTCCAGCTCTTGAACAACCTGGAGACTCATGGAAAGTCTTCATGAAACTCCTTTGATGGTCTGTGACAGCTTGGCTCCTTAGCAGGCAAACATCACCAGCCCCCTGTTGCTATGGTCAGCTCCAGCCCTTCCCTCCAGTCCTGTCCCTGGGCACCAGAGGGAAGAGGTTCCCACAGCCCCAGCCAGGGACCCGCTCCCAAGGCTGTTCCAGGACAGCCAGGGCTGGCACCAGCTGGGATGCTCGGTTTCCACGGGCCAGATTTGGGAGTGGGTTTCCCCAATTTCGTTCTCCTGCTAAAACCGTGCCACTGCTCGCTGCCCTCCAGCCTCCCACTGAAAGTACAAAAGGCAAAGATCCCAGGCTGGTATAAGAACAGTTTATTTCAAACAGCAAAAAAATAAGCAACAAATAGGAACAGAAACAATATTAAGGAATATAACAATATTAAAGAAATAAAATGTAATAGAAATTATATAGTAATATAACAATTAAAACCAACATAGGAACAGAAGGGATAAGACAAACGATATAAAAGGAAAAAATTAAACAAGAACGACTGGCTCTTCCAGGCCATATTATTCCTCCTACCTGGAAAGGACACCCTTCTCATGGGGAGAGAGAGAGAGTCCCTTTCCTGCCCCTTGCAATGACCTGAGATGGGATCAAATACAATTATGGGGCCATGGCCAGACCCTCACACTCTTCAATCCCACCTCACATCATTTCCAGGTAAATGGAAAGGGACAGGTGTTCTCCCAGAATGAATGACAGGGAACTGTGGCTCAGCAGGGCTCTTCCCAGTGTGCATCCTCTGATGGGGGATGAGGTTGGAGACACACATGAAGCTGTTCCCACAGTAGGGGCACTTGCAGGGTAGCCCTTATTTGTGCCTCCGTTGGTGTCGGGTACAGTGAGAGCTGGCAGTGAAGCTCTTCCCACACTGGGGACACTCGTAGGGCCTCTCCCCAGTGTGGATGCGTCGGTGGGTTGTAAGGGTGGAGTTGTGTTTGAAGCCCTTCCCACAGTCAGGGCAGCGGAAGGGCCTCTCATCTGTGTGAATTCGCTCGTGAAGGAGGAGACTAGAGCTGGTCAGAAACCTCTTCCCACACTGGGGACATCCATAGGGCCTCTCCCCAGTGTGGATCATTTGGTGGCTGATCAGCAGGGACCTGTGGTTGAAGCCCTTCCCGCATTCCCCACATTTGTATGGCCTTTCCTCAGCATGGATGTTCTGGTGGCGGATCAGGCTGAAGCTGTGGCTGAAGCTCTTCCCACATTCAGAACACTCATACGGCCTCTCCCTGGTGTGGGTCCTCAGGTGGACAGTTAGGTGTGAGCTTTGGCTAAAGTTCATCCCACATTCCCCACACTCATACGGCCTCTCCCCAGTGTGGGTCCTGAGGTGGACAGTCAGGTTGAAGCTGTCTCTGAAGCCCTGCCCACATTCCCCACACACGTAGGGCCGTTCTCCAGTGTGGATCCTCTGGTGGCGGGTCAGGTGGGAGTTGCTGCTAAAGCTCTTCCCACACTCCAAGCACTCATAGGACTGCTCCTTCTCATGAAGCTGCTCATGGACCACCAGATCTGAGCTCTGGCTCGATCTCTGGCCACGTTCCTGGCACAGGGTGGGTCTTTCCTCCTCAGAGCACCCTGGGATGGGTTTGGAGCCCCTCCTCCTGTGGGATCTCTGGGGCATTTCCTCCCCATTGGATTCCTGTGCTGTGGATCCACTCAAAACAGATTCTTCGTCGAGGTCCTTCTGAAGGGATTTGTCCTTCCTGGTTTCCATCCTCAGCTCCTTGTCTGGGGAAGGAAGAACAAGGAGAGGATGGGAATTGCTTCCGAGTCAGGGAGAAGGGGGAAGGAGATCCCCCCCAGTGCATCCCTGGCAGGACGGCGTTGGCAGCAGGGTTGTCCTGCAGCCAGGGGCCATGCTGGGCTGGGAGATGAAGAGAGAGGGGGAAAGGGGCAGTGATTTCCTCCTCACCTGCCTGGCTGTCCCAGGGCATCTTCCTTTTCCTTGCAGCCTTCTCCTCCATCTGGTCAAGGTTTGCGAATGGGAAATCCTGGTTTGGGGAAAAACAAGGGATGAGTAGATTGAGTTTAAATGTTCCTCTGCCCAAGTCCATCTCTAGAAGCCAGCAGACATCTGGTGCCCATATAAACCTCCCAAACACCAAGATTCAGCCCTGAATACGCCTCCAAGGAATTCCCCATCTCTGGTCTCTCCCCTTTGTTTTTCAGAGTTCCCACCTGTCCCAGCTGCTGGGGGTCACGCTTGTATTGAGGTTTCCCCGTCTACTCGGTCCCTGCCATCCCCAGGCTGCTGGGAGTCCCAGGAATACAAAATGTCCCCCCCTTTTCCATCTCCCCACTTAGGGGTGCTGGGGGATTTTGGTGTCCCTGGGGTCCCTTCTCCCCTTTTTCTCTGCTTCAGGGTGCAAAGAGTCCAAGGATTCCCCCCTGCCCCTCTCCAGGGTGTTGAGGCTCCCACGAATCATGACGCTTCCCCCTCTCTGGGCTCCCCACTTTGGGGTCCTGGGGGACACAGGGCTCTGCTCCTCCAGGCTGCCTCTGCTGGCAGCTGCCACTGGGACCCCTCAATGTCCCCCCAAGGGGCATTTTCCACTCAACTTTGCAGTTCTTCATTCTCCAAAAATCCCTCCCCCAAAGAAAACCCCAACTCAGGGACCTCCCAGATTATCTGGGTCAAGCTCCCTGTCCTGGTTTAGAAAGACAGGTGTCTGCTAAGGAAGGAAGGAGCCTCCCTTGAAATGGAAAACATAAACCCCCACATAAAACCCACATAATTTTGAAATTAACGGGCTCTCATGCAAAGATATGGGAATAACAGTTCTTTAGTAAGAAAATTAAACTAAAAATTCAGTAGTAAAAAAAAGAAATGCTGACAGAGTCAGAATCCAACCTGACACCCGGTTAGGCAGGGTGTTGGTAGCAGTCCAATCAAATCATGGCTGCAGTCCTCCTGGAGTCACAGATGTGGTTTTGTTGAAGCAATGATCCTGTAGAAGGATGGAGATTTTTCTGAAGGTACAAGTGGTGGTGTGAATGGGTCTGGTGTTCCTCTGGGAATCCAGTGGAAACAGGCTGCTTCTGGTGTGGTAAATCTCAGATTCTATCCAGGTAGGAATGCTTGGCTCCTCCCCCTGGGTGGAGCATCTCACAATGGGATGATGGAATTTGATCAGTCATGCAGTGAGACTCAATGGCCCATTAACAGAAGATATCCCCTGGAAGGAGTGTGGGTGGTGGAAGAGATAAAGAGCCCTGCCCCACCTGGTTTTAACAGCTGGCCCATGAACAGAAGATATCCCCCCAGAGTTGTGAGAAATGGGTCATGGAACAGTTCTTACTTGGGATCTCCTGTTGGTTTTGTTTTCAAACTGGCACACTGGGGAGAAGTGGGACCATGCTGGGAACTGCTGTGAGCAGGTTGGAGTGACTGGTCTACACTGTGGGCAACTGGGCATGACTGGGACCATGCTGGGAGAGACTGGGATCATACTGGGGGTGACTGGGACCATTGAAGGGACAACTGGAGGCCTGGATGAAAGTGGGAGGAACCTAGACCATGCTGGGGTCAAACTGCATCATAATGGGTAAGGACTGGCAGTGACTGGGCTCATAATGGGAGTGCTGATGAAACTGGAACCACATGGGGGGGCAACTGGGCTGATACTGGGAGCAGCCACTTCTGGCACCAGAAAGCCCAAACCCTTTTCCTGGCCACTCCACTTCTCCCAGGCCCACCATTTTCTTTGACCCTGGGCCCCCTGGACTCCTACTCCTGCCTTTCCCAGCTCCCAGCCCATCCTTCTCTAATCACTGAGGACACCAGGAACCCACTATTCCCAGACATCCCTGGTTTTCCCACCTTTGATGGGAATGGGGACACTGGGGACCCTTGGAGCTCCCTTTCCTGACTACAGGGACGGCACTTAACCCACCCATCCCAAATCTACCCACCCCCACCCTCCCCTTTTCTCAATCCTAGAACCCCCAAACCCCATTTCCTGCTCTCCCAGCTCTCCCTGTTGCCCCTTTCCTTCACCCGTGACCCCCCAGACCCCAAATCTCCGTGTCCCCCCAGTTCTCCTCTCCCTGCGGTCCCTGCCCGTGGCGCTGTCGGAGCCCAGCCCGGGGTTCCCCCAGTTCCTGTCCATGGGGTCCCTGGATGGGATCCCCTTCCAGCGCCGCCACAGCCAGCGGGGCCGGGCGGAGCCGCAGCCGCCGGGGATGGCGGCCGGAGCCGAGCCGGGATATTGGGATGGCCGGAGCTGGCACAAGGAGCGGCACCGGCACAGGGCCAGCAGGGAGCTGCAGATGCTGCAGGAGCAGCACAGCCAGAGCGGGGCTCAGGGCGGGGAGCCGGGGCTGGGGGATCTGTGGGGCTGCCATGGCACCTGTGGGCCTGCAGTGGGGATTTGTGGGGCTGGGCCGGGATCTGGGGCGCTGGGATGTGCATCCATGCGGATCCAAGGGGCTGGGATGAGGCTCTGTGGATCTCCATCAGACTCTGGGGCTCCGTGGGGCTGGAATGGGGCTCTGTGGGGCTGGGACAAAATTCCGAGGGTCTCCATGGGCCGAATCCCTCCCCTGGTCTCCACACCTGCAGGAGGTTTCTCGCTGTGACCTCCTGTCCCATGGGAGCGTCCCTGGATCCGATTGACTTGGCTACAATGCGCAGGAATTCCTCTCCTTCCAGCTGGGATCCGGAGGATTTGTGGTCACCATTCCCATGAGAATTCTGTAGCTGGATCTCACTGCCATCCCATTCCCATGGAATTCCACTGCCACGGAAACTCCAATCCGGTTCTCCCCCCAAACCCATCCTGGGGGTCGCCCTGTTCTTTGCCCTCCCCACCCCTCACAAGACTCTTGCGGGGTTCCCCACGACCCACCCAACCACCCCAAATTCCTTCTGAGTCCTCCCTCATCCCCGCAATGGGATTCCTGGGAGGCCCCCATGTCCCCTCTCCCAGGACTTTTGGGGCCCCCCCACCAGTCCGTGCCCCCACTCCTGTTTTTGCCCCCCTTTGATGGTGGGGTTGGGGCTGAGTGCTGGTGCCCCACTGCCTGCAGCAGATGCAGCAGTGAGAAGAGTTCAGGGGGTCCTTGAGAATTTGGGGTTCCCATGGGATTTGGGGTGACCTCCGGGCCCCCAGGATCTCCCTGAACACGCTGACACTGCCCGTGCACAGTGAGAAGGGTCAGACCTGGAACGGGGTCCCCAGCTCTGTCACCACCATGGCCCAGGTACTCCCAAAAACTCCCAGGAATCCTCAGATCATCCTGGGACACCCCAACCTCCCCATGATCCCAAAAACATCCTGGCACCCTCAAAAAACTCCCCAAGATGCAAAATCCATAGAGACTCCCTTTCCAAATCCTCTCAGGACAGCAAAATTCCCACAGGACCTCCCAACACCCCCGTCAGACCCCCTTGAGAAGGTTTATAACTGGCACGGGGTCCTCATCTCTGTCACCAGAAGATACCCAAAAACAACCTTGGGATCCCCCTGGGATCACCTGTCCCCTCACTTTAGGACATCTGAAAACCCCCTTGGGAACCTCCAAAAATGCACCGTGACCCCAAAAACCCCTGGGATCTGTAAAAACCTCCCCAGGAACCCCTCACGCATATTTACATCCAACAAGGGGTTCACATCACCATCATCAGCATCACCAGGTACCCCTGAACCCTCCTGGGACCTACAAACCCGTCTTGGGACCCCCAAACCCTCTAGGGACCCCCAAACCCTCTCAGGACCTCCAAAACCCACCTGGGAAACCCAAACACTCCAGGGCTTTGTACTGGAATCAACGGGAGTGGTGTTGCCCTTTTAAGGGCAGTTATAGCAGGACCCAACAAGAGCGGGGGCTCTTAAAGCAGCTGTCTTGGTTTTGAAAGACAGTTGTCTGCCAGGGAGAGCTGGAGCTTCCCTTGGAATGGAGAATGTCACCCCCCTCCCCTCCAAATTATTGTAATTTTGCAATTAGGGGCTTTCAGGCAAAGATATGGGAATAGGAATAACAGTTCTTTAATAGGAATAAAAACAACAACAAATACAAGTGTAGTATTACAAAGACAAGCAAGTAAGACTGAAGTCCTGGAAAAAATCCTGACAGAGTCAGGGATATGACCTGACACCCTGTTGGTAAGGGTGTTGGAAGCAGTCCGAATAAATCCTAGGTGAGGTTCTGTGGGGTACAGATAATGGAGCAGGAAAAGTCCAATGGTGGTAAGAAGGGTCTGGTCTTCCTCTGACGGAAAAAAACAGATGCCTGCTGTTCCTGCGTCTCAGGTTTTATCCAGGCAGGAACAGTTGGCACCCCCACACTGGGTGGAGCATCTCACAATGGGATGATGTAATGTGTCATGTCCTTGATGAGCCTTAATGGCCCATTAGCAGAAGATACATCCCTGGAGGAGGGACAGGAGGTGAAGGAGATAAGAAACTCTGCCAGACCTGGTTTTAACAGCTGGCCCATTATCAGAAGGCATCTGCCCCCCTCCTCCCTGGAGTTACAAGAGATAAAGAAATATCTGCTTTTACAACAGATGAAATAGAAAACAAATCTCTTGGCTACCCAACCCAAGACAGACGTGGAAGAGATAAAGAACACTGCCCCACCTGGATTTAACAGCTGGCCCATTAACAGAAGAAATCCCTCCAGAGTTATGAGAAATGGGTCATGGAACAGTTCTTACTTGGGATCTCCTGTTGGTTTTGTTTTCAAACGAGCACAGTGGGGAGAAGTGGGACCATGCTGGGAACTGCTGTGAGCAGGTTAGAGTGACTGGTCTACACTGTGGGAAACTGGGCATGACTGGCACCAGGATGAGAGGCACTGGGATATTCTGTGGAGTGACTGGGACTATCCTAGGGGTGACTGGGAGCAACTGGAAACACAGTGGGAGGAACAGGGAGCAACTGGAACCATGCTGGGGGCAACTGGGATTCTACTGGGATCACAGTGGGAAAGGCTGGACCCATGCTGGAGGACACTGGGAGCATACTGGCAGCAACTGGAACGGCACTGAGGTCACTGTGAGTGACTTAGAGCAACTGGGATCAGGCTGGAAGCCACTAAGGGCAACTTGGAGTGACTGAAAACAAATGGGATACACTAGGAGAGACTGAAACCACAGTGGGGGTAAATGGGAGCAGCTGGAACCATGCTGGATGATAATGGGAGCAGCTGTGCCCATGCCAGGGTCATACTGGGAGCCTACTAAATCTGACTGGATTCATACTGGGACTGACTGGAATAGTTCTGGGTGTATTTTAGAGTGAGTGGGATCATACTGGAATCAGACTGGGAGTGACTGGAAAGGTGCTGGCTCTGACTGGATTAATCTCAATTCCCATATTTGTCCAATTCCAGCTTCAGGTTCTGAAGTCCCATCCTCCTTGTTTGCTTTCTTGAGTTCCCTGTGGTTTCCTTTTTGGGCCTGAAGCTTGTAAGGGTTGTCCTTGGTCTCAAGGTGGAAAAGGATTGTTTTGTCTGCCTACCCTGTGAAGAGAACTTACTAACACTTAATAGAAGCTCAGAGTTACACACCAAGGCAGCACAGAATGTGAAAAATAGGAAAGCTGAAACTTAAGGTATCACCAGGGGTCCCAGGGTCAGGGACAAGGGTGGGTCTGGGGGCTGGGAGAGGCAGGGTGGCTGGGAAAAGGTTGTGTTGGTGCCGGATCAGGGGTGCAGGGGGGTCTCAGTGCTGGGCAAAGGGGTAAAAGGGAATCTCGGTTTTCAGGGATGGGGGTTCAGGGGGGTCTCAGGGTCAGGGAAATGGGACACCCACTATAATCCCAGTATGATGCCAGTCACTCCCAGGATGATGCCAGTGACCCCCACTGTGATTCCAGTTGCTCCCTGTCAATCCCAGTATGATCCCAGTAACCTCCAGGATGGTCCCCATGACTCCCAGTCTATCCAAGCATATCCCAGTCAAACCCAGGAAGTTTCCGGTCATTCCCAGTTCCTCCCAGTTGCTTTCAGCATGATTCCAGTCCCTCACAGCCACTACCAATCAATCCCAGTATGAGTCCAGTCACCCTCAGTGTGATCCCAGTCTCACCCAGCAAGGACCCAGCTACTCCCACTGGGATCCCAGTATGATCTGAGTTGCTGCCACAATAGTTCCAGTTGTTCTCAGTTGCTCCCAGGGTGTTTCCAGTTGCTCCCAGTTGCCCTTAGTCGAGTCCCAGTCAGTCCATAGATGATCCCAGTGACTCCCAGAATGGTCCCAGTCATTTCCAGTTACCCACAGTGCAGACTAGTCACTCCAACCTGCTCACAGCAGTTCCCAGCATGGTCCCACTTCTCCCCAGTGTGCTCAGTTTGAAAACAAAACCAACAGGAGATCCCAAGTAAGAACTGTTCCATGACCCATTTCTCATAACTCTGGGGGGATATCTTCTGTTAATGGGCCAGCTGTTAAATCCAGGTGGGGCAGGGTTCTTTATCTCTTTCATGGCCCATCCTCCCTCCAGGGAGATATCTTCTGTTAATGGGCCATTGTGTCTCACTGCATGACTGATCAAATTCCATCATCCCATTGTGAGATGCTCCACCCAGAGGGAGGAGCCAAGCATTCCTACCTGGATAGAATCTGAGATTTAACACACCAGAAGCAGCCTGTTTCCACTGGTTTCCCAGAGGAACACCAGACCCATCTACACCAGCACTGCACCTTCAGAGGAAAACTGCACCCTTGTACAGGATCATTGCTTCAACAAAACCACATCTGTGACTCCAGGAGGACTGCAGCCACGATTTGACTGGACTGCTACCAACACCCTGCCTTACCGGGTATCAGGTATTCTGACTCAGTCACCTCTTTTTTTTTACTACTGCATTTTTATTTTGCTTTTCCTACTAAAGCACTGTTATTCCTATTCCCATATCTTTGCTTGAGAGCCCATTAATTTCTAAATTATAATTCAGAGGGAGAGGGTTTATATTTTCCATTTCAAGGGAGGCTCCTGCCTTCCTTAGCAGACACCTGTCTTTCCAACCCAAGCTCAGCCCAGATATCTTGTGGGGTCCCTGGGCTTGGTTTCTTAGGAGGGATATTTGAAGAATGAAGAACTTCAA
This sequence comes from Acrocephalus scirpaceus scirpaceus, assembly GCA_910950805.1. Lineage (NCBI taxonomy): Eukaryota > Metazoa > Chordata > Aves > Passeriformes > Sylviidae > Acrocephalus > Acrocephalus scirpaceus. The sequence continues at coordinate 1,542,553 of CAJVGK010000043.1, read as the reverse complement.
AGATCAGTGGAAAATGCCCCTTGGGGGGACATTGAGGGTCCTGGTGGTGGCTGACAGTAGAGGCAGCCTGGAGGAGCAGGGGGGTCTCCTTGGACCCCCTGCACCCTACAGCCGAAAATAAGGGGAGAAGGTACTCCAGAGACCCCAAAATCCCCTGCATCCCTAAATGGGGAGATGGATAAGGGGGGAACTTCTCCAATTGCTGGGACTCCCAGCAGCCTGGGGAGGGCTGGGACTGAGTAGATGGGGGACCCTCAATACAAGCGTGACCCCCAGCAGCTGGGACAGGGGGGAACCCCTGAAAACCAAAGGGGAGAGACCAGGGATGGAGAATACCTTGGAGGCATTTTCAGGGCTACATCTTGTTGTTTGGGAGGTTTATATGGGCACCAGATGTGTGGTGGCTTCTAGAGATGGATTTGGGCAGAGGAACATTTAAACTCAATGTGCTTATCCCTTGTTTATCCCCAAACCAGGATTTCCCATTCCCAAACCTTGACCAGATGGAGGAGAAGGCTGCAAGGAAGAGGAAGATGCCCTGGGACAGCCAAGCAGGTGAGGAGGAAGTCACTGCCCCTTTCCCCTTCTCTCCTGCTCCATCTCCCAGCCCAGCATGGCCCCCAGCTGCAGGACAACCCCGCTGCCAATGCTGTTCTCACAGGGATTCCCTGGGGGGATCTCCTTCCCCTTCCCTCTGGCAGGGAGGAAAATCTCATTTTCTCCTTGTCCTTCTTCCCCCAGACAAGGAGCTGAGGATGGAGACCAGGGAGGACAAATCCTCTCAGAAGAACCTCATGGAAGAGGCTGGTTTTAGTGGCTCCATGGCACAGGAACCCAATGGGGAGGAAAAGCCCCAGAGATCCTGCAGAAGGAGGGGCTCCAAACCCATCCCAGGGAGCTCAGAAGAGGAAAGACCCACCCTGTGCCAGGAACGTTGCCGGAGATCGAGCCAGAGCTCAGACCTTTTGGTCCATGAGCAGCTTCATGACAGGGAGCAGTCCTATGAGTGCTTGGAGTGTGGGAAGAGTTTTAGCAAGTACTCCAAACTGATCCGCCACCAGAGGATCCACACTGGGGAACGGCCCTACGTGTGTGGGGAATGTGGGAAAGGCTGCAGAGACAGCTCCGACCTGATTGTCCACTTGAGGATCCATAATGGGGAGAGACCCTATGAGTGTGCAGAATGTGGGAAGAGCTTCAGCCAGCGCTCCAGCTTGACTGTTCACCAGAGGACCCACACTGGGGAGAGGCCATATGAGTGTCCCCAGTGTGGGAAGAGATCTAACACCAGCTCAAATCTCCTCCTGCACCAGCGCATTCACACAGAAGAGAGGCCTTTCTCCTGCCCTGACTGTGGGAAGAGCTTCAACCGCAACTCCAACCTCATCAGGCACCGTCGCATCCACACTGGGGAGAGGCCCTACGAGTGTCCCCAATGTGGGAAGAGTTTCTCCAGGAGCTTTGCCTTAACCAGACACCAACGGAGGCACCAGTAAGGGAAGCCCTGAAAGACTGTGGGAAGAGTGTCATGCACTGCTCCAACTTCATTCTGCATTGAATGATCCACAAAGGGAAGAGGCCTGGTGACCAACATTTCCCATGATCCACCTTGGGAAGTGGCTGGTGGTTATTTTAGTTTGCCTCTAATTATCTTTTGATTTATCTTCATCTTTTTAAAACACACAGATTTTGGGTACAAACCAACAAACTCATCAAAGGCATCTAAAGCTTCAGTGTTTACTTTGTTTTAGGGAAATCTGGGATTCAGGGAGATACTTGGGAGGGTTTTAGAGTTTTGGGGGTATTTGGTGTATGGATTATTTGCTATTTGGTGTTTTGGTCTCCATTTCTTTGCACTCAAAGAGATAAATGTGTGTGGTGGTGGGTTTTTGATAATTTTGAGAAGTGATTCTCTCGATGGTTTGTTCCTGTTATCACCCCAATGTTTGGTTTCTTTGGTTTTACCCCAGGTTTTCTTCTCCCCTGCCCTCTTAGCCATCACTCCTCAGACCCACCTGTTACTTCATTTCCATGATGTCAACCCATCCTAGTCCCTTCCCTTAGTTCTAGAGAAATCCCTGTCAATCCTAAACCACCCCCTGGAATTCCTCTTTTCCTCCATGTCCCCTTGGTGCACGTGACCCTTTTCACGCCCCTTGCCTTCCCTATTGCATGTCACACCAGGGTTCCCTCCTCTCCCTACTCCCCACTGTGTCCCTGATTGGTTGCAAATATGTCCCTACCATGTTATCACCCAGTTTCAAAGTTAGCGCAGGACCCTGTTGGCTCTCTCTCTTGCAGCAGCCTTTGCAGAATAAAGATCTCCAAGAGAGAGCCTTCTCTGACTCTCCCTTTGAGCCCAGACGCCGACGATATCCAGGGCCCGCAGAGAGCAGAAGGCAGCTCTGCTCTGCCCCGTTCCTGAGACTGCTCGCAGCCCGAGCACAGCCACTCCTGACCACGTGGCTGCAGTCAGAGCTGGCCGGGCTTCACCGGACCCTAGTGTCCAGTGTGTTCCATCTGTCACCTCCAAACCACTCAGTGCCACTGAAAACTGCTCAGTCCCACCCCAAAATGACTCAATTGCTCAGCCCTCATGGTGGAATGGGGTTGGAAAGGGTTTGGGCAAAGTGTGCTGCAAATCAGGAGGGGTGAGATGGGCATTGGGTGGGGCGGGATGGGTGGGATGGGGATTGGGAGGGGTGGGATGGGCGAAATAGGGCTTGGGAAGGGAGTCTTGATGTCCAAGTGAGTTGGCATAGGTTTGGGTGGGGATTGGGAGGGTGTGGTGAAGTCTGGAATGAGACAGCTGAAGGTTGGGAATGATGAAGGGATGTTGGGAATGATGAAGGGAGAGGGAACCCATTTCCGAGTGAGTTTTTGGGTATTCCACATTCTTGAAAGGATTTTGGTGCATCCCACATTTCTGAGGTGATTTTCGGATGGTCACTGCCCCATCCCCAGCGACTGCAGCCTCTGGTCCAGCCCCAAAGTGGCTGCCAAGCCCCTGGCACCCCAAAAACCCCACCTGTGAGAGGGACAAGGGCAGGTGAGGCTGTGACACGGGTGTGACACTGACATGTCCCACGGCCCTGGAGCTCACAGCAGCTGAGATGGTGCTGGATCCAAGGCCCTGACTGTGGATGTCTCTCTCCCTGTTCTCTTGACTTCGTCTTCTCAAAATTTGGATAACTTGAAATTGTAGGGTTTAGAGTTTTCTGAGTCAGTGCTTTGTGATGTGCCTTACCATAATTCTAGGTTAAAGAAATGCTATAAGCAAAGTTAAATACTATTCCTTGGGAAATGGTTAAGTCATAGGTTAAAAGTTTGGAAAAATACTTTCAAGAGCAGTTCTTTTACTAAATTGTGAAGTTTAAGGAGTAACTTTAGGTTAATATAGAAGTTAAGTCCTGTTAAGTTTGAGCTCTGTTAAGCTGTGTTCCTTCTATCTATGCCCTCACTGTCCTTTTGTCTCTCACACACACAGGGACAGTTCTCGGTTTGTTTCTGGTTTGATTGCCTGGATTTGGTTTGGTTGTGTTGTTGCTTTGCTTCCTTGGTGTGCCTGAAGTTTCCAGTCAGGGGTAGAGTGATTCTTGCCAAGGAGCTCTGTCCTGCCTCACCACCTGTGCTCCTACTTGGTGATTTTTTAATCAAATATGCTAACCTGCTAAACTTAAAAAACTGTATTCACCCCATGGGGGGGGGGGGGGGGGGGTTGGATGTTTTGTGGACATTTTCCACATCTGCCCCTTGGAGGCCTCCAAGAAACATCAGCCTTTCTATGATCTCCTCTATAATATTTTCTACAAAGGGTGTTCCTTTATTTCAGGGTTCTTGAAGGCATCAACACAGCGGAGCCTCATGGCACCCAGGACACCACTGTGACACAGTGACATCTTGGGGAGCCAAGTGCCAACTGCAAACACAGCGGGGCCTCATGGAAGCCAGGTGCCACTTGGATAGTGCCAGGGCACGTGGAACTCCGTGTCCACTGTGACCCAGCACAGCCCCATGGAACTCAGCAAAGCATTGTGACAACACGGAATCCCATGGATGCAAGGCTCTGCTTGGGCAAAGTGGGGTCTCCTAGGAAAAAAAAGCCTTTTCCACGTGCCTCCCTCACCCCGCTGTGGTGTCCTTGTTTGTTAGCAGTGGTTTATTTTCCCACCTGAAGTCCCCCTCCATCTCTTCCTCCTCCCTGGATCTGGCCCTGTCAGTTCTGTACTCAGTGGTGCTTCCATTACTGAAACCCCCCAATCTACAGCCTGATGAATTAGGAATTTGTGGAGTCCATGAGAAAACTGCTGACTGGATTTCAAAATCAAGAAACTGCCTCTTTTCTTCTGCAGAACCTTCTAAATGTAACTTATTTAAATCTCAGTCTTTTTGTCCTTTTTTTTTTCCATTTTTTGCATTGTTCTACTACCTTCCTATTCTTATGCTTTCCACAAAGGAATATCAGTACTCACAGCATTTCTACATGAATATCAGCCATTGGTCTGTATCTCAATGACGTTTAAAAGCTTTGTTCCCTGTGCATCTGAATTAAATAATGATTTTTTTGCAGATGTGGAAGAAAGAGGCTCCCAGCAGAGGCAGCACAGCCAGGGACAATGGCCCTGGCTCCTCCCACATCTGCTTTTCCCAGCTCCACACTCCCCTTCCCAGCCCTTCTGTGGGTTCAAGGCCAGGGTGCTGTGGCAGCTTGGTCACTGTCCTGCTGCGTGTCCGTGCTGTGACCACCCTCCTCAGCAAGGGCCTCAAAATGCAAAGGCCACATGTGGAAGCACAGAAATAACAAATGAGATCAATCCTCTACTTCCCATCAGCAGAAAACATCCATCCAGCTCTTGGCAGGAAAGGATTGAGTACATGTACTTTGTGCTTGATTTGAGAGATGTTTTAATAAAAGACATCCACAGCCCTCACCACCACTCCCATACCCCTTCTTTTCCCTCAGTTTATTGCTGGCCATGACCTCACAAGGCATGGGAGATCCCTTGGGTCAGTCCGGCCCAGCTGTCCCCTCCCTGTGCCCTCAGGAACACTTTCCCACCCCCAGCCCATTGTTTGGGGGGGTGGCAGACATGCCCTGGGCAGAGGTCAGGGCAGGGCTGGCAATGTCAGGGCAGAGCCAGGGGGGCAGCAGGATGGGAGTGTGCAGCCTGCAGGGACACAGCAGCAGCTGTGGGACAGCGCAGGACAAGCTGTGCTGGACATGGCCAAGGGCCCTGGCAGGGCTGGCAGTGCCCAGGAGAAGCCAAGTCCTGGTGCCCTGGGCCACAGCAGCCTCTGTGCCACCAAGGGCTGGGAGGGGACACCTTGTCCTGAGGCCCTGGGGCCTCCTGGCACAGCCCCAGCAAGGCTGGGCACTGTCAGCCCCTTGTCCTGCCCTCAGCACCCCCCTCCCATGCCAGTGGCCCTGGCAGAGCCCTGAGCAAGGCTCAGCTGAGGGACAGGATCTGCCTTCCCCAGGGCTGGGGCTCAGGCCTTCGCCTTTCTGCTGCCTCCACCCAGCCCAGGCTTTGCTCAGCATCTGAGCTGCTGCACGGAGCCTTTGCCTCCCTGCACTCCTGGCACCAGGGATCTGCTGGAACCAGTCCCTGGGGAAGGAGCCTTGGTCAGCAATGGCCCTGGGGGGCTCCTTCATGCTGCCAGGGACTGCAGGTTTTTCCAAGGACTTTGGGTTTTGCTTTTGCCTTGGAGTCTCTGAGAGGTTTCTGCAATCCTGGCCTCCAATTCTCTGCTGAAATTAGTCCCTTGAGATTCTTTGTCAATAACAACACTCAATGGGGCCCATTAATGCTTCAAGGTATGTGGTGGTATGTTCAAGTTTCTTATGATAACTAATGATCATAAGTGCTGTACTCCCCTGTTCCTTTTAAGTTAATGGTTTATCCCTAAAGTTGTACCCTTCCCCGAGCTGTCCATCTACCCTGGGCCTGCCCCTTTTTCCAGACTGTTTCTCGTCACTCTTCCCTATGGGCCAACCCCTACCTAAACCCCTCCTTGGAATTCCCCTAAAGCAGGACGCCCCATTGGGCCATGTGATCCTCCCTCTTCCCCCAGTCTCCCCCATTGGTGCTGGATTGTGCCACCCCATGTTGAGATCCTCCCACTCTCTTCCCTGATTTGGCTGCATTCAGGTTCCCACCCCTTGGACCTCCCCAGTTTGTAAGTTGTTGTACCTCAGGTACTGGGTTCTGTCTCTCTTGTCCCTTCAGGAGTTTGTTCCTTCACTAAACCTCGTGGATTAAACAAGCAGAAGGATTTCCTCCTCATTCTTGTCTCTGGCCTGTGCTTGTAAACAACACTGTGCTTTAGGGAGACAGCTCAAAGCTGCTGCTCCCATCACTTTGCTTGGGAGCAGGGTCCCCCCCTAGCAGAAGTACCAGGGTGGCAGAGCTGGCCCTTTGACTGCAGCACAGCATCAGAGGTTGGTGATCCACTGCGACAGGTTCCCAGGGAGGTCACCAATGCCCCATCCCCGGAAACATTCCAGTCCGGCTGGGACAGGGCTCTGAACAACCTGAGCTGCTCAAAGATGTCCCTGCTCATGGCAGGGGTTTGGATGAGATGAGCACTGCAGAGCTCTTCCCATGCAAACCATTCCAGGATTGCATGGGGAGAAGGGGCTGCTCCCTGGACTCCATGCAGTGCCTTGACTCCTCCTTGTCTCTGCTGGAGCCCACATGCAGCAGGCAAAGGCAGCCCCTTCTCTGGCCTTTGCTGGCCCTGCCTTCCCCAGGGGCTGCCAGAGCCAGGCTGGCCTAGGTGACCTTGAGGCTTTGCAGGGCTCAGGCGCCGCGGCTGTGCCAGGCTCAGGGCTGAGGTCACACTCTGTGGGCTGGGGCAGAGCCCAGGCAGAAAGGAGCCCTGAAGCAGCAGCAGCAGCTCTGCAGTGCTGGCCACCAGGCCGGGCTGCCAAGGGAGGCTTGTGGCCATGGCCTGGGAGCAGCTGCTGCTGCCAAGGTGCCTTTGGTGCCTCAGGCTCTCCCTGGCACAGCTGCCAGCACGGCACTCTGCACTTGTGCCCGAGGCCTTCACTGTCTTGGGGCTGGCCTGGGGCTTTTCCTGCAGCGGGATCTGCCTTGGTGCTGGCACAGGAAAGGCAGTTCTTGCTGGAGCAGGAGGCTCTCCATGGAACTGGCTCACACAACTCCGACAAGGCCCTGTTTACTTCCAAATTGCTCACTAGAGAACTATATTCTAATAAATGTTATAGCTTCCATACTGTGAAGTAAATAACTGTTTTCAATTTACTCTTTGGTGAAAATAAGTCTTTCTGTCTAATTCTGATCAGAAACAATCATGGTTTATATATATAAATTTTCAGTATTCCACCATTAACTCTGTGGGACAATTTGCATTTTGGTTCAATTCCACCTGTCCAATCTTTTACACATAAACCTTTGACAAAGTCTCGGACTAGGATTTGATCCAGCCACTCCTAGTCTCGTTCCTCTCTTAGATGGAATTTTAAAAGTCTAAGTATCCTGGGGGGGTTGAGGCTCCATGGTGACTGTTGGGTGTCATTTCTCCACCTCCTGACTCAGCAGGAGTTTCTCCAATAAGGAAATGAAGCTTTTGCCTGAAGCTCCCACTCTTCCCATGACAGGAACCCCTGGGAGTTTCTGGGACATCCCGGCTCTTTGGCAGCCTGGGGGCTCCTGGGATGTCACCGTGGAGCCCCTGTGAGTGCCTGTGACAGATGGGTGCCTTTGCAGCCCAAGGTGCCCTGGGATGTCCCCATGGAATGGCTGTGACTGCCCCTATGCACAGGGCTCTTTAGCATCCCCAGAAATCCCTGGGAGGTCTCCAGGATCCTCGAGTCCAACTCCTGGCCCTGCACAGGACACCCCAACAATGCCAGCCTGGGTCTGGCAGCGCTGTCCAAACGCTGCTGGAGCTCCCAGAACCCTGGAGCTGGGACCTTTCCCTGGGAGCCTGTTCAGTGCCCCAGCAGCCTCTGGGGGAAAAACCTTTTCCTCACATCCAACCCAAACCTGCCCTGACTCAGCTCCAGCCCTTCCCTCCAGTCCTGTCCCTGGGCACCAGAGGGAAGAGGTTCCCACAGCCCCAGCCAGGGACCCACTCCCAAGGCTGTTCCAGGGCAGCCAGGGCTGGCACCAGCTGGGATGCTCGGTTTCCACAGGCTTGGGTTTGGGAACGGGATTCCCCAATTTCGTGCTCCTGCTAAAACCGTGTCACTGCTTGCTGCCCTCCAGCCTCCCACTGAAAGTACAAATGACAAAGATCCCAGGCTGGGATAAGAACAATTTACTGGGAACAGAAACAAGATAAGGAACAAATAGGAACAGAAACAATATTGATAACAGAAGGGATAAGACAAACGATATACAGGGAAAATTTAAACAACATCAACTGGCTCTTCCAGGCTATGTATTTCCTCCTGCATGGAAAAGACACCCTTCTCCTTGGGGAGAGATTGAGTCTCTTTCCTGGCCCTGGCAGTGACCTGAGATGGGATCAAATACAATGATGGGGCCATGGCCAGATCCTCACGTCTTTATAAGCTACCTCACATCATTGCCAGGGAAAGGAGAAGGACAGGTGTCTTCCCAGAATGAATCACAGGGAACTGTAGGTCAACAAGTCCCTTCCCAGTGTCGGTCCGCTGATAAGGGATGAACTTGGAGACGCACATGAAGCTGTTCCCATAGTCGGGGAACTCGCAGGGCCTCCCTTACTGGTGGCTCTGTTGGTGTCTGGTCAAGTGCGAGCTCTGGGTGAAGCTCTTCCCACACTGGGGACACTCGTAGGGCCTCTCCCCAGTGTGGATGCGCCGGTGGGTGATGAGGTGGGAGTTGTGATTGAAGCCCTTCCCACAGTCAGGGCAGCGGAAGGGCCTCTCCTCTGTGTGAATGCACTCGTGCACGAGGAGATCTGAGCTGGTCTGAAACCTCTTCCCACACTGGGGACACTCATAGGGCCTCTCTCCAGTGTGGATCATTTGGTGGATGATCAGTTTGGACCTGTTGTTGAAGCCCTTCCCACATTCCCCACACTTATATGGCTTTTCCTCAGCGTGGATGCTCTCATGGTGGATAAAGTGGGACCTCTGGTTGAAGCCCTTCCTACATTGCTCACACTTGTAGGGCCGTTCTTTGGTGTGGATCCTCTGGTGGCAGATCAGGTGGGAGCTCTGGCTGAAGTTCATCCCACATTCCTCACATTTGTAGGGCCTCTCCCCAGTGTGGATGCACCGGTGCCTGATGAGATTGGAGTTTTTCTTGAAGCCCTTCCCACAGTCGGGGTAGTGTAAGGGCCTCTCCTCTCTGTGAATCCATTTGTGCTGGAGGAGATCTGAGCTGGTGTGAAATATCTTCCCACACTCAGGACACTCGTAAGGCCTCTCCCTCGTGTGGATCATTTGGTGGGTGACCAGTTTGGACCTGCAGCTGAAGCCCTTCCCACATTCCCAACACTCGAAGGGCCTCTCCCCAGTGTGGATCATCTGGTGCTGGATGAGGAGGGAGCTCCAGCTGAAGCTCTTCCCACACTCCAAGCACTTGTAGGGCTTCTCCCCATCATAAAGCTGTTCATGGACCACCAGCTCTGAGCTCTGGCTGAAACTCTGTCCACATTCCTGGAACAGGGCAGGTCTTTCCTCCTCAGAGAAGCCTGGGATGGGTTTGCATCCTCTTCTCATGTGGGATATCTTGGGCTTTTCCTCCACAGATGTGGTTTTGTTGAAGCAATGATCCTGTAGAAGGGTGCAGTTTTCCTCTGATGGTCCAGTGGTGGTGTAGATGGGTCTGGCCTTCCTCTGGGAATCCGGTGGAAACAGGCTGCTTCTGGTGTGGTAAATCTCAGATTCTATCCAGGTAGGAATGCTTGGCTCCTCCCCCTGGGTGGAGCATCTCACAATGGGATGATGGAATTTGATCAGTCATGCAGTGAGACTCAATGGCCCATTAACAGAAGATATCCCCCGGAGTAAGGATGGGTCATGGAAGAGATAAAGAACCCTGCCCCACCTGGTTTTAACAGCTGGCCCATTAACAGAAGATATCCTCCCAGAGTTATGAGAAATGGGTCATGGAACAGTTCTTACTTGGGATCTCTGCCTGGTTTGTTTTCAAACTGGCACATTGGGGAGAAGTGGGACCATGCTGGAAACTACTGCGGCCCCTCTCTGAGGAGGCTGGCAGGGGTTGCAGTTTGATGACATTTGTCCTTGCTGCCCCTCCCATCCCACTGCCACACAAACAGCCCCAAGCCACCCAGGCCTTGCTCAGCATTGCACTTCCTGCTGCTGTGCCCCAAGCTTGCTCAGCTGGTGTTGCAAAGAGACTTGTGGTACCTTGATCCCCTTGGGCAGTGCATGGGAGAAAAAGATGAAACTTCTCAGGAGGGTGGAGAATAAACTTTTAATTGCAAACTCGAGAAAATGAGATACTTGGGAAATCATAAAGCAACATGGAATTACACTGATCATTTCACAAAGCACTGACTGAGCAAACTGTAGCCTGTCCAACTTCAAGTTCTCCAGATTTCAAGAAGAGGACATCAGGAGAAGAGAGAGAGGGAGAGAGAGATCCACAGTCATCCTTGGATCCAGCACCATCTCAGCTGCTTGGAGATCCGTGGCCGTGGGACGTGTCAGTGTCACACCCGTGTCACAGCCTCACCTGCTCTGGTCCCTGTCACAGGTGGGGTTTTTGGGGTGCCAGGGCCTTGGCAGACACATTGGGGCTGGACCAGAGGCTGCAGTGGCTGGGGCTGGGGCAGCGACCACCCCACCTCTGCAGAACTTGCCCTGCCCCCCAAACACACACTGCAGATGTCTGGGGCCATTCATCATTTCTCTGCTCTCCAGCACTTTGGCAACGGACTCTGGCTGCAGCTCTGAGCACGTGCCCAAGGCAACCACCCCTGGCAATGGAGCTCCATGGAGCTGCTCTCAGGAACTGCCACAAGAGTTGGGAACTGCCCCAAAACCACCTCAGACATGTGGGATACCCCAAAATCTTCTCAGGAATGTGGAATATCCAAAAACTCAGTAACAGGCTCCCCCTTCCTTTCATCATCCTCAAACTTTGGCTGTCTCATTCCAGACCCCACCCCACCTCTCCAGTCCCAACCCCAACCCATCCCACCCCTGCTGGACATCAACACCCCCTTCCCAAGTTGTATTTCCCACATTTCAAACCTCCCAAGCCCCATCCCACCCATCCTGCCTCAACCAATGCCCACCTCACCCCTCCTGATTTGCATCCCACTTCACCCAATCCCCTTCCAACCCCATTCCCCCCTGAGGGGCTGTGGAATCAAGTCATTTTGGGGTGGGATTGAGTGGTTTTCAGGTGACAGATCAAACCCTCTTGTCTCTTTGAGAGCCAAGAAATGCAGACAACCACACCAAATACCCCCCAAACCCCTAAGTCCTTCCAAGTATCTCCTGAATCCCAGATCCCATTGAAACACTAGTTAAAAGTGAGACTTTGGATGCCTTTGATGAATTTGTTGATTTTAACCCCAATTATTTCTGTTTTAAAATAATGAAGGTGAATCAAAAAAATATTATGGACACCAGCCCAGTGTCTTTGCAGATCACTGGGAATGTGGATCACCATGATTCTGCCCATTGTGGATCCTCTGACGCTGGATGAAGTTGGAACAGTGCAGGGAGCTCTTCCTGCAGTCGGGGCACTCAAAGGGCTTCCCCTACCGGTGCCTCCGTTGGTGTTGGGTCAAGTGCGAGCTCTGGGTGAAGCTCTTCCCACACTGGGGACACTCGTAGGGCCTCTCCCCAGTGTGGATGCGTCGGTGGGTTGTAAGGGTGGAGTTGTGTTTGAAGCCCTTCCCGCAGTCAGGGCAGCGGAAGGGCCTCTCCTCAGTGTGAATCCGCTCATGCACAAGGAGATGGTAGCTGCTCCGAAACCTCTTCCTACACTGGGGACACTCATAGGGCCTCTCTCCAGTGTGGATCATTTGGTGGATGATCAGTTGAGACCTCTGGTTGAAGCCTTTCCCACATTCCCCACACTTGTACGGCCTTTCCTCAGCGTGGATGTTCTGGTGGCAGATCAAGTTGGATCTCTGGCTGAAGCTCTTCCCACACTGGGGACACTCGTAGGGCCATTCCTTGGTGTGGATCCTCTGGTGGCAGATCAGGTGGGAGCTCTGGCTGAAGCTCATCCCACATTCCCCACACTCGTAGGGCCTGTCCCCTGTGTGGATGCGCTGGTGGGTGACAAGGGTGGAGTTCTGTTTGAAGCCCTTCCTGCAGTGGGGGCAGCAGAAAGGCCTCTCCTTTGTGTGAATCCATTGATGTGCAAGGAGATCTGAGCTGGTCTGAAACTCTTTCCGACACTTGGGACACTTGTAGGGCCTCTCCCCAGTGTGGATCATCTGGTGCTGAATAAGATTGAAGCTCCGGCTGAAGCTCTTCCCACACTCCAAGCACTTGAAGGCTTCTCCCCATCATGAAGCTGCTCATGGACCACCAGCTCCGAGCCCCAGATGAAGCTCTGTCCTCCTTCCTTGAACAGAGTATGTATTTCCTCCTCAGAGCCACCTGGGATGGGTTTGGAGCCCCTCCTCATGCCAGATCTCTGGGGCTCTTCCTTACCGTGGGAGTTCTGTCCCATGAAGCTGCTCAAAACGGCCTCTTCAAAAAGGTTCATCCGAGGGGATTTGTCCTCCCTGGTCTCCATCCTCAGCTCCTTGTCTGGGGTAGGAAGGACAAGGAGAGGATGGGATTTGCCTCCCTTCCAGAGGGAAGGAGAAGGAGATCCCCCCAATGCATTCCCGGCAAGACGGTGTTGGCAGTGGGGTTGTCCTTCAGCTGGGGGCCATGCTGGGCTGGGAGATGGAGCAGGAGAGAGGGAGAAAGGGGCAGTGACTTCCTCCTCACCTGCCTGGCTCTCCTGAGACATCTTCCTCTTCCTCACAGCCTAAACTAAACAAATAAAATTAAACTAAAAATGCAAAAGTAAACAAAAAAACTACTGACAGAGTCAGAATACAACCTGACACCCGGTTAGGCAGGGTGTTGGTAGCAGTCCAATCAAATCGTGGCTGCAATCCTCCTGGAGTCACAGATGTGGTTTTGTTGAAGCAAAGATCCTGTAGAAGGGTGCAGTTTTCCTCTGAAGGTCCAGTGCTGGTGTAGATGGGTCTGGTCTTCCTCTGGGAATCCAGTGGAAACAGGCTGCTTCTGGTGTGTTAAATCTCAGGTTATATCCAGGTAGGAATGCTTGGCTCCTCCCTCTGGGTGGAGCATCTCACAATGGGATGATGGAATTTGATCAGTCATGCAGTGAGACACAATGGCCCATTAACAGAAGATATCTCCCTGGAGGGAGTGTGGGTGGTGGAAGAGATAAAGAACACTGCCCCCCACCTGGTTTTAACAGCTGGCCCATTAACAGAAGATACCCCTCCCTGAGTTATGAAAGATGGGTCATGGAAGAGATAAAGAACACTGTCCCACTTGGTTTTAACAGATGGTAATAGCATTCAAAGTTTTGGTTACATCTTGCATTGCAACCCAAGACAATTGGTCAAATGCATATTCATGAAGATTTTACATATTTAAGCATTCATTTGAGTTCACATTTTCAGGAAATTCTTTATCTTAGTTCAACCCCTGACCTCACCTTCTTAGAGTACATGCCACAATGCAGATGTGTTTTGGAGACTTTTGTATTTTATTTCTTCAAAAACCTCCTGGTCTGTGGTTTGACAGTTATTGATTGCCGAAGGGTCGGTGGTGGATTCCTCCTGGCTCTTTCGGTGTTATTTGCCCAGTTCTTTTCAATGTTATCATCCAGATGTTTTAGCCATTTTTACTTTCAATAAAACATTAGCTATTTCGCTATCATCAGTCAGTTACAGAAATAAAGGCACTAGTTCTTATTTCACAACCACACTCACTTTTGCAAAAGTTTATGTTATAATACACAGCACATTTTAGTATTTTAATATAATATAGTCTATTTTATAATAAAATTTATATTATACTCTATTTTAATATTTTGCAAAAGCCTTAACTTTAATTTTTTATAACATTATATAAATAAATAATAAAAAATATAATAATAAATACATAATTTAAATAGAATATTTTTCACACTAAAATATGCAATCTCTCCAGGGATCAGGGTATTAACCATAAAAGACCAACAAATTATACTATATCAAAAGCAGTTCAAAAGAGATTACAAAGTATACTATATCCAAATAATTTGCAAAAGCCAATATATAACAGCCAAAGTCAAGAACTACACAATTATTTCTAACAGGTCTCCTGGCTTAACAGAACACCAGGACTGTGCTAAATTATCAGATTTAAGAAATTAAAAGTATGCATGGTAGGACTATTGAGAAGACATGAAAAGTATCTAAAAGAAAAGGCAAAAATCATCTTGACAGGTTAAGATTGTCTTGGGTTAAAAAGTCACATAAAGGTGTAAAACAGAAAAATCCTCAATCTGTGCTCTGCAATATTCCACCAACCCTGTAAACTGCCCTAAATACTTCTTTTTTTGGTCAGGGGTAATAGTGCTTGTAAAATTCCTTGTATTCTTTCTGGATCGATGCTCCATAACCCTCCAGTCAAAACATGTCCCAGACATTTCCCCAAATATTCCCAAATATTTCACCTTTTTCTCTACCATCTGCGCCTTCTTTTTAGACACTCCAAGACCACCTTTTTAATAAGGAAATTAAGCAGCTTCACAAAAAAAGTGCTTAATCAGCCACCTTTTCCTGCTCCCCAATAAAAGCAAATCTAATTCAAATTCTATTTCAAAATCTAATTCTAATTTTAAATGCAACATCTGAATCCTCAAGGGTAGGGTAAATTCTCTTCATATTTTCTGTGTCATTTCTCACTGCTATTAATTTGCATTCCCACTTCAGCCATCAAATCCCTTCCCAGTAAATTACACTCAAAATTAGGAACAAAGTGGAATTTGTGCATTTCAAACCTATCCCCCACCTCTGCTAAAGTGCACTCGCTCATCCTTTCCACTCACCGCTTGAATAATCCCAGATCTTTTTGACAATTTTCCCTCTTTAGGGATAAAATTTAAAGTTTCAGGATAAAAATTTAACAATCCATCTCCATTATCCTCTGGACTTCTATCTGTCCATGATCCCATTGTCTCCCCTGTCTACTCCTCTCTCTCCTTTCTCTTTCTTCCACGCAAACCTAACTTTACACTTTCTACACCTTCCCTCCCAAATTTCTTCCCCAATTTCCCAACTCCGGGGAACCGGCTCCCTTCTTCCACACAACAAGAGATGCTCCTGGTAATTCTCTTCTTACCCTCAGCCACTCTTCTCTTACTCTAGCATTGTCTGCTCCTTCATCATCTGCCAAGTTGTTTATCCCTGCTCTTTCCAGTCTAAGACCAACCCCAACCCTGGGGGATTCTAAACACAAGCCTGGGGATTCCAACCCCAACCCTGGGGGCTCCAATCCTGGGGAATCCAGCCCTGGGAGATTCTAAACCCAACCCTGGGTGTCGAGTTTAGGGGGTTGTTATGGGTTAACAATATTTAAATTTTTGTTAAAGAAGAATATAGAATACTGCCCTGTTAGGACTTTGGACTTGCTTTAGAGGGGGCAGATGCCTATCAGAGACTTGTTCTCAGCTATTGGCCTGCGGTCTGGCCACTGAGAGAACTGATGCGAGTTTTGGGAATTCCCATATACAAAGCAGAGACTTGGCAGGACCGCCCTCTTGGCCCTCCCTCGACAGAGGTCAGAGGCCTGTCCTGGCTCCCTCCCGGCGGGGATGGGGCCGGGCCGGGCCCGGCCGGGTCTCCGGGAGCCGCTGCCTCGCCTCGGAGCGGTGCCGGGCCGGCTGAGCTCCTTTCTTCCCCCGGCTGCCCGCAAAGGAGAAGCTGCGCTGGTAACACCCAGCCGAGCCTGGGGCTGCCCCACGCTGCCGCAGGGCCGAGGGAGATGCCCCCGGGCCTCCTTCCCCCTCTGGAAGCGGCGCCAAGCCCAGGCTGGCTGTTCCTAACTCTGAGACCAAAGGGTACAGAGAGGGAAGAAAGACCAGCTGAGCAAAGGATTTTTCGCTGCTGTTCCTGAACCTTTCTCTCTCCTGGCTCCGAGATTTTTGCAGTGCCCGCCAGGCAGAGCCCACATGACTCTCTGCAGTCCTGGCGAGAATGTTAACTCTTCCCTGACACAGATTGAGACTTTTTAAAACTCTAACTCTCTTCACAGAGAGACAAGAGGCTGAATTACAGAGATGTAAAGGGACAATATGAAGATACCAGAGTCGGTAAAAGAAGAGTGATTTCTTAGGCAGGAGAGATGATGAGTTGCCTCAGTTTTTAGACATAAAAACCCTGAGTTTTAGAAACAAACTGTATTGTGACTTGCTAGAAATTTCCTTTAAACCGCAGACAATGTGACTGGGGAGATGCTTTGTAGATTTTTGAGCAAAGATTTCTTTTTTTCTGTGATTTACTGAGTGAATGTTGAATTAGAAACTGTAATGTGATCTTAGATGTTTTAACTGTGAGAGAGAAGAAGCAGCCTTTTGTGTCCGTGAAGAATTGAGAAGATATCTCTGCTTCTTAAGATGAGAAATCCTTTGCAAGTGAAAGTGTGCATTTTTAAACAGAGAAACCCCAGTGTGAGTCTATGGCCCACTATGTAGTCATTGGAAGGCTTTGTGATTTGGGAAGACTACAAAATTGCAGGTTTTGGGCAGGCCACTTTTTGTAGGAGCTAAGAGCCACAAAAGAGACTGCGTTTTTTGTACAAGTCACCTAACACATCAAGAGATAAACTTCTCTCTCTCAAAGACTGAATGAGAGACTTATTTTATAAGTAGTACTGACCTGAAGCTCTGAGTTTTGTCTCTTATGTTGCATGTAAGAAAGTAGACTGTTGGGGAGGGAGGGGGGGGAGGAGAATGTTTTAAAGGTTTCATTTTTATTCCACTTTTTTAGTTTTTCTTTTCGTGTGTTAATAAATCTACCTGTTTTCATCCTTAAGTTAAGCCTGTTTTACCTCCTGTTCTCATAATCATATTTCACAGAAAAAAAGATATTTAGACCACTACACTAAAATTGGCAAACCAAATTCAGCAAACGTGAAAACACTACAACCTCCCAAACACCAAGATTCAGCCCTGAAAATGCCTTCCAGGAGTTCCCTGTCTCTGGTCTCTCCTATTTGGTTTTCAGGTGTTCCCCCCTATCCCAGCTGCTGTATCCCACGCTTGTATTCAGGGACACCTGTCTACTCAGTCCCCACCCTCCCCAGGCTGCTGGGAGTCCCAGGAATCTGAAAAGTTCCCCCTTTTCCTTGTCCTCATTTAGGGATGCTGGGAGTTTTTGAGGTCCTGGAGTCCCTTCTCCCTTATTCTCTGCTTTGGGGTGCAGGGGGTCCAAGGAGTCCCTCCCGCTCCTCTCCAGGCTGTTGAGGGTCCCCCTCTCTGGGCTCCCCACTTTGGGGTCCTGGGGGACACAGGGCTCTGCTCCTCCAGGCTGCCTCTGCCAACAGCTGCGACTGGGACCCCCCAATATCCCCCTGAGGGGCATTTTCCACTCAGTTTTTGAGTTCTTCATTCTCCAAACATCCCCTGGGAAAAAACTCAGCCCACGGACCCTCCGAGATATCTGGGCCAAGCTTGGGCTGGTAAGAGAGGTGTCCGCTGAGGAAGGCAGGAGACTCTCTTGAAATGGAAAATATAAACTCCCTCCCTCTAAAATATAATTTTGAAATTAACAGGCTCTCAGGCAAAGATATAGGAATAGGAATAACAGTTCTTTAGTAGGAAAAGTAAACTAAAGATGCAGTAGTAAAAAAAAAATGTTGACAGAGTCAGAATACAACCCTTTTGATGGGAATGGGGACACCGGGGACCCTTGGAGCTCTTTCCTGACTATAGGGACCCACTTAACCCCACCCATCCCACATCTACCCATCCCCACCTTCCCCTTCTCCCAATCCTGGAACCCCCAAACCCCCTTCCCTGCTCTCCCAGCTCTCCCTGTTCCCCCTTTCCTTCACCCGTGACCCCCCAGACCCCAAATCTCCGTGTCCCCCCAGTTCTCCTCTCCCTGCGGTCCCTGCCCGTGGCGCTGTCGGAGCCCGGCCCGGGGTTCCCCCAGTTCCTGTCCATGGGGTCCCTGGATGGGATCCCCTTCCAGCGCCGCCACAGCCAGCGGGGCCGGGCAGAGCCGCAGCCGCCGGGGATGGCGGCCGGAGCCGAGCCGGGATATTGGGATGGCCGGAGCCAGCACAAGGAGCGGCACCGGCACGGGGCCAGCAGGGAGCTGCAGATGCTGCAGGAGCGGCACAGCCAGAGCGGGGCTCAGGGCGGGGAGCCGGGGCTGGGGGATCTCTGGGGCTGCCATGGCACCTGTGGGACTGCAGTGGGCATCCGTGGGGCTGGGCCGGGATCTGGGGCGCTGGGATGTGCATCCATGTGGATCCAAGGGGCTGGGATGAGACTCTGTGGGTCCCCATCAGACTCTGGGGCTCTGTGGGGCTGGAATGGGGCTCCGTGGGGCTGGGACACAATTCTGAGGCTCTCTGTGGGTCCAATCCCTCCCCAGGTCTCCACACCTGCAGGAGGTTTCCGGCTGTGACCTCCTGTCCCATGGGAGCGTCCACGGATCTGATCGGCTTGGCTCTGATGGGTGGGAATTCCTCTCCTTCCAGCTGGGATCCAGGGGATTCGTGGTGGCCGACAGCGCTGCCCAGGTCACCAAGAGCGGCTGGGAACAGGGTGAAATGGAGGCTGAGGAATGAACAAATTCCCTGGGGCACACCTCCCTGGAATGTCTCTGGAAATATTTCAGATATGGGTGGCAGGCACTGGAGCGTAAAGGTGGGGAGAGTAGAATTCCCGTGGGAATGTGGGATTTGGGAGGACAAAATTTGGGAACGTGGGAATTCCCATGGGACCGCCATAGGAGGATCCCACTGCTGTCCCATATCCATGGGAATTCTGCAGATGGATCTCTCTGCCATCCCATTCCCATGGAATTCCATGGGCAGATTTCATCCCCATCCCACTGCCGTGGAAGCTCCTTTCCGATTCCCCCCAAACCTATCCTGGGGGTCACCCTGTTCTTTCCCCTCCCCATCCCCCACAAGACACCTGGGGGTTCCCCACGACCCACCCAGCACCCCTAAATTCCTCCTGGGTACCCTCTCATCCCCCCATGGGGATTCCCCCTTTGTCCCCTTCCCCAGGACTTTGGGGGTTCCCCTGACCTGTCTGTGCCCCTCCCCCATTTCTGCCCCCCTGTGATGGTGGGGGTGGGGCCGAGTGCTGGTGCCCCCCTGCCTGCAGCAGATCCAGCAGTGAGGGGAGTTGAGGGGGTCCCTGAGCGTTTGGGGTCCCCTGGGATTTGGGGCGACCCCCTGGGCCCCCCAGGATCTCCTTGAACCTGCTGATGCTGCCTGTGCACAGTGAGAAGGGTCAGACCCGGCACGGGGTACCCAGCACTGTCACCAGGATCGCTCAAGTACCCCCTAAACCTCCCAGGAACCTCCAACCCTCCCAGGACAACCCAACCTTTCTGGGATCAAAAAACATCCCTGGACCCTCCAAAAACTCTCCAACACTGAAAAAACTCCATACAGAATCCCCAAACCCTCTCAGGGCATCAGGACATTAAAATTCCCACAGGACTTCCCAACACACCCCGGGCCCATTGAGAAGGTTTATACCTGGCATAGGGTCCCCATTTCTATCACCAGCAGGTACCCCAAAACAGCCTTGAGTTTTTGGGTACCTGCTGGTGATAGAAATGGGGACTTAATGGGGGGTACCTGATCCCCCACTTTAGGACCCCTGAAATCCCCCTTGGGAACCTCCAAAAATGCACTGTGACCCCAAAACCCCCAGGGATCTGCAAAATCCTCCCCAGGAACCCCTCATGCCTGTTTACACCCAGCATGGTGTCCACATCACCATCATCAGCATCGCCCAGGAAACCCTGAACCCTCCTGGGACCTACAAACCCCTCTTGCGGCCCCCAAACCCTTCTGGGACCCCCAAACCCTCCAAGTACCCCCAAACCCCACCTGGGACCCACTAACGCCCCCAGGGCTTTGTACGGGAAACAACGGGAGGGGTTTTTGCTCTTTTAAAGGCTGTTATAGCAGGACCCAACAAGAGCAGGGGCTCTCAAAGCAGCTGCCTTGGTTTTGAAAGACAGTTGTCTGCCAGGGAGAGCTAGAGCTACCCTTGGAATGGAAAATGTCACCCCCCTCCCTCCAAATTATTATAATTTTGCAATTAGGGGCTTTCAGGCAAAGATATGGGAATAGGAGTAACAGTTCTTTAATAGGAATAAAAACAACAACAAATACAAACCAAAATACAAATGCAGAAGTACAAAAACAGGTAAACAAAAAAGAAGTCCTGGAAAAAATCCTGACAGAGTCAGGGATAGGACCTGACACCCTGTTGGTAAGGGTGTTGGAAGCAGTCCAAATAAATCCTAGGTGAGGTTCTGTGGGATACAGATAATGAAGTGGGAAAAGTCAAGTGGTGGTGAGATGGATCTGGTTTTCTTCTGGTGGAAGAAAAACCAGATGCCTGCTGTTCCTGAGTCTCAGTTTTTATCCAGGTAGGAATGGTTGGCCCCCCACACACAGGGTGGAGCTTCTCACAGTGGGATGATGTAATGTGTCATGTCCTTGATGAGCCTTAATGGCCCATTAGCAGAAGATATCTCCCTGGAGGATGGACAGGAGGTGAAGGAGATAAGAAACACTGCCACACCTGGTTTTAACAGCTGGGCCATTATCAGAAGGCATCCAGCCCCCCTCCCCCCTGGAGTTATAAGAGATAAAGAAATATCTGCTTTTACAACAGATGAAATAGAAAACAAATCTCTTGGCTACCCAACCCAAGAGAGTTGTGGAAGAGATAAAGAACACTGCCCCAGCTGGTTTTAACAGCTGGCCCATTAACAGAAGATATCCCCCAGAGTTATGAGAAATGGGTCATGGAACAGTTCTTACTTGGGATCTCCTGTTGGTTTTGTTTTCAAACTGGCACACTGGGGAGAAGTGGGACCATGCTGGGAACTGCTGTGAGCAGGTTGGAGTGACTGGTCTACACTGTGGGAAACCGGGCGTGACTGGGACCGTGCTGGGAGGCACAGGGATCATCTATGGAGTGACTGGGACTATCCTAGGGGCAACTGGGAGCACCTGGAAACACACTGGGAGGAACAGGGAGTAACTGGGACTATGCTGGGGGCAACTGGGATCCTACTTGGATCATAGTGGGAAAGGTTGGACCCATGCTAGGGGACACTGGGACCATACTGGCAGCAACTGGAATGGCACTGAGGATGACTGGGGGTGGCTGAGAGCAGCTGGGATCAGGCTGGAAGCAAATCAGGGAAACTGGGAGTGACTGAGAACTGGGATACACTGGGAGAGACTGAAACCACAGTGGGGGTAAATGGGAGCAACTGGAACCATGCTGGATTATAAAGGGAGCAGCTGTGCCCATGCTGGGGTCATACTGGGATCCTACTGGAACTGACTAGATTTATACTGGGAGTGACTGGAATAGTTCTTGGTGTATTTGAGAGGGACTGGGATCATACTGGAATCAGACTGGGAGTGACTGGAAAGGTGCTGGCTGTGACTGGAACCACACTGAGACTGCAAGGGAGTGACTGTGGGCATGACTGGAATAATACCAGGAGTATCTAGGAGCAACTGGGAAAAACTGGGATTGTAATGGGAGTGACTGGAACCATACTGGCAGTGACTACAGGTCCTCTTGGGATCATCCTGGGAGCCTCTCGGTCTGCAATGGAACCTGACTGGGGGTTACTGGGAGCTACTGGGCCCGTGTTGGGAGGAAAATATGGACACATTGGGAGCAACTGGGATCAACTGAAAGGGACTGCAACCATGCTGAGGGGACTGAGACCACAACTGGAGCAACTGGAGTCATACTGGGAGATACTGGACTCTGAGAGACTGACAGAAACTGGGATCATGCTAGAGGTAACTAGGAATAAGTGGGAAAGACTGGGATCATTCTGAGGTAACTTCAACCTTAGTGGAACAACTGGGATATACTGGGGGTGTCTGTAACCATACTGGGAGGACTGAAACCACAGTGGGAACAGCTGGGACAATGCTGGAGGATACTGAGACAATGCTGGGGGCAACTGGAAGTGAGTGGGACCATGCTGAGAGGCACTGGAACGGGGATCATACTGGAAGGAACTGGTGTCCCAGCCCTACAGAGCCCTTTGGAGCTCCATGGATTCCCATTCCAGCCCCACAGATCCCCCCCATCCCCAGAGATCCCAGCCCAGCCCCCGGCTCCCCCCACTCCCCCCTGTTTTGGTTGTACTGGCCCCGACTCCAGGTCACTGTCGGCCCCGTGCCGGTTCCTGTCCTTGAGCCAGGTCTGCCTATCCCAATATCCCAGCTCTGGCTATCCCAATATCCCAGCTCTGCCTATCCCAAAATCCCAGCTCTGGCTATCCCAATATCCCAGCTCCAGCTATCCCAGTATCCCAGCTCCAGCTATCCCAGTATCCCAGCTATGCCTATCCCAATATCCCAGCTATGCCTATCCCAATATCCCAGCTCTGGCTATCCCAATATCCAGGCTCTGGCTATCCCAATATCCCGGCTCTGGCCATCCCAATATCCCAGCTCTGGCTATCCCAATATCCCAGCTCAGCTCCCGCTGCCATCCCCGGTCTCTGTGGCTCCATCCGGCCCCGCTCGCTGTCCCAGCGCTCCCAGGGGGTCCCGTCCACGTCCCCACAATCAAGGACTGGGGGACCCCCAGGCTGGGCTCTGACATCGCCACTTCCAGGGACTGCAGGGAGTGGAGAACTGGGGGGACACAGGGATTTGGGGAAGCTGGGGGGCTGAAAGTGGGAGTTTGGGGATCCAAGGGGGTCAGCAGGTCAAGGAAAGGGGGGACTTGAAGAGCTGGGACAGCTGGGGAGGAGGTTCAGGGGCTCAGAGTCAAGGAAAGGGGGTGCAGGGACTGGGAGGGGTGGGATGGGGTGTCCAGGGAATCCTGTGCCCAGGAAAGGGGGTGCCAGTGATGCCTTGAGAAGGCTGAGCTGGAACAGAAACTGGACAGAGCTAAAAGAATAGAGTAGGTATTTATTAAAAGGCCTTCAAAGGATACACCTTGGGCAGAACAAGAGCCTGGCCAGGGCTACACCCAAGATGAACACAAAATGGTCACAAAATGGATGACCCCTCAGAAGGTCTCACACTTTTACAAGTTTTTGGTCTATTTGCATATCATATCATTAACTGTCCAATTCCAGCTTCAGGTTATGAAGTCCCGTCCTCCTTGTTTGCTTTCTTGAGTTCCCTGTGGTTTCCTTTTTGGGCCTGAAGCTTGTAAGGGCTGTCCTTGGTCTCAAGGTGGAAAAGGATTGTTTTGTCTGCCTACCCTATGAAGAGAACTTACTAACACTTAATAGAAGCTCAGAGTTACACACCAAGGCAGCACAGAATGTGAAAAATAGGAAAGCTGAAACTTAAGGTATCACCAGGGGTCCCAGGGTCAGGGAAATAGGTGGGTCTGGGGGCTGGGAGAGGCAGGGTGGCCAGGAAAAGGTTGTGTTGGTGCCGGATCAGGGGTGCAGGGGGGTCTCAGTGCCAGCAAAGGGGTAAAAGGGAATCTCGGTTTTCAGGGATGGGGGTTCAGGGGTGTCTCAGGGTCAGGGAAATGGGACACCCACTATAATCCCAGGATGATGCCAGTCACTCCCAGGATAATGCCAGTGACCCCCACTGTGATTCCAGTTGCTCCCTGTCAATCCCAGTATGATCCCAGTAACCTCCAGGATGATCCCCATGACTCCCAGTCTATCCAAGCATATCCCAGTCAAACCCAGGAAGTTTCCGGTCATTCCCAGTTCCTCCCAGTTGCTTTCAGCATGATTCCAGTCCCTCACAGCCACTCCCAATCAATCCCAGTATGAGTCCAGTCACCCTCAGTGTGATCCCAGTCTCACCCAGCAAGGACCCAGCTACTCCCACTGGGATCCCAGTATGATCTGAGTTGCTGCCACAATAGTTCCAGTTGTTCCCAGTTGCTCCCAGGGTGTTTCCAGTTGCTCCCAGTTGCCCTTAGTCGAGTCCCCGTCAGTCCATAGATGATCCCAGTGACTCCCAGCATGGTCCCAGTCATTTCCAGTTGCCCACAGTGCAGACCAGTCACTCCAACCTGCTCACAGCAGTTCCCAGCATGGTCCCACTTCTCCCCAGTGTGCCAGTTTGAAAACAAAACCAACAGGAGATCCCAAGTAAGAACTGTTCCATGACCCATTTCTCATAACTCTGGGGGAATATCTTCTGTTAATGGACCAGCTGTTAAAACCAGGTGGGGCAGTGTTCTTTATCTCTTCCATGACCAATCCTCCCTCCAGGAAGATATCTTATCTTAATGGGCCATTGAGCCTCACTGCATGACTGATAAAATTCCATCATCCCATTGTGAGATGCTCCACCCAGAGGGAGGAGCCAAGCATTCCTACCTGGATATAACCTGAGATTTAACACACCAGAAGCAGCCTGTTTCCACTGGATTCCCAGAGGAAGACCAGACCCATCTACACCACCACTGGACCTTCAGAGGAAAACTACACCCTTCTACAGGATCATTGCTTCAACAAAACCACATCTGTGACTCCAGGAGGACTGCAGCCACGATTTGATTGGACTGCTATCGACACCCTGCCTAACTGGGTATCAGGTATTCTGACTCAGTCACCTCTTTTTTTTTACTACTGCATTTTTATTTTGCTTTTCCTACTAAAGCACTGTTATTCCTATTCCCATATCTTTGCTTGAGAGCCCATTCATTTCAAAATTATAATTCAGAGGGAGAGGGTTTATGTTTTCCATTTCAAGGGAGGGTCCTGCCTTCCTTAGCAGACACCTGTCTTTCCAAACAAAGCTCGGCCCAGATATCTTGGGGGGTCCCTGGGCTTGGTTTCTTAGGAGGGATATTTGAAGAATGAAGAACTTCAAAGATCAGTGGAAAATGCCCCTTGGGGGGACATTGAGGGTCCTGGTGGTGGCTGACAGTAGAGGCAGCCTGGAGGAGCAGGGGGGACTCCTTGGACCCCCTGCACCCCACAGCCGAGAATAAGGGTAGAAGGGACCCCAGAGACCCCAAAATCCCCCAGCATCCCTAAATGGGGAGATGGATAAGGGGGGAACTTTTCTGATTGCTGGGACTCCCAGCAACCTGGGGAGGGCTGGGACTGAGTAGATGAGGGACCCTCAGTACAAGCATAACCCCCAGCAACTGGTACAGGGGGGATGCCTGAACACCAAAGGGGAGAGACCATGGATGGGGAATTCCTTGGAGGCATTTTCAGGGCAGAATATTGGTGTTTGGGATGTTTTTATGGACCCAAGATTCCAGGTGACTTTTAGAGATGGACTTGGTCAGGCAGATCTTCAAACTCAATGTGCTTATCCCTTGTTTTTCCCCAGACCAGGATTTCCCATTCCCAAACCTTGACCAGATGAAGGTGGAAGCTGTGAGGAAGAGGAAGATGCCCTGGGACAGCCAGGCAGGTGAGGAGGAAGTCACTGCCCCTTTTCCCCTCTCTCCTGCTCCATCTCCCAGCCCAGCATGGCCCCCGGCTGCAGGACAATCCCGCTGCCAACGCCGTCCTGACAGGGATGCACTGGGGGGATCTCCTTCCCCTTTCTCCCTGACTCGGAAGCAATTCCCATCCTCTCCTTGTTCTTCCTTCCCCAGACAAGGAGCTGAGGATGGAAACCAGGAAGGACAAATCCCTTCAGAAGGACCTCAAGGAAGAATCTGTTTTGAGTGGATCCACAGCACAGGAATCCAATGGGGAGGAAATGCCCCAGAGATCCCACAGGAGGAGGGGCTCCAAACCCATCCCAGGGTGCTCTGAGGAGGAAAGACCCACCCTGTGCCAGGAACGTGGCCAGAGATCGAGCCAGAGCTCAGACCTGGTGGTCCATGAGCAGCTCCATGACAGGGAGCAATCCTATGAGTGCTTGGAGTGTGGGAAGAGCTTTAGCAACAACTCCCACCTGATCCGCCACCAGAGGATCCACACTGGGGAACGGCCCTACGTGTGTGGGGAATGTGGGCAGGGCTGCAGAGACAGCTTCAACCTGACTGTCCACCTCAGGACCCACACTGGGGAGAGGCCCTATGAGTGTTCCCACTGCGGGAAGAGGTTTCAGACAAGCTCAAATCTCCTCCTTCACGAGCGCATTCACACAGATGAGAGGCCCTTCCGCTGCCCTGACTGCGGGAAGGGCTTCAACCGCAACTCCCACCTCATCAGGCACCGGCGCATCCACACTGGGGAGAGGCCCTACAAGTGTCCCCAGTGTGGGAAGAGCTTCACCCACAGCTCTCACTGTACCCGACACCAACGGAGGCACAAATAAGGGATATCCTGCAAGTGTCCCTACTGTGGGAACAGCTTCATGTGTGTCTCCAACCTCATCCCCCATCAGAGGATGCACACTGGGAAGAGCCCTGCTGAGCCACAATTCCCTGTCATTCATTCTGGGAGGACACCTGTCCCTTTCCATTTACCTGGAAATGATGTGAGGTGGGATTGAAGAGTGTGAGGGTCTGGCCATGGCCCCATCATTGTATTTGATCCCATCTCAGGTCATTGCAAGGGGCAGGAAAGGGACTCTCTCTCTCTCCCCATGAGAAGGGTGTCCTTTCCAGGTAGGAGGAATAACATGGCCTGGAAGAGCCAGTCGTTCTTGTTTAATTTTTTCCTTTTATATCGTTTGTCTTATCCCTTCTGTTCCTATGTTGGTTTTAATTGTTATATTACTATATAATTTCTATTACATTTTATTTCTTTAATATTGTTATATTCCTTAATATTGTTTCTGTTCCTATTTGTTGCTTATTTTTTTGCTGTTTGAAATAAATTGTTCTTATACCAGCCTGAGATCTTTGCCTTTTGTACTTTCAGTGGGAGGCTGGAGGGCAGCGAGCAGTGGCATGGTTTTAGCAGGAGAACGAAATTGGGGAATCCCATTCCCAAATCTGGCCCGTGGAAACCGAGCATCCCAGCTGGTGCCAGCCCTGGCTGTCCTGGAACAGCCTTGGGAGCGAGTCCCTGGCTGGGGCTGTGGGAACCTCTTCCCTCTGGTGCCCAGGGACAGAACGGGAGGGAAGGGCTGGAGCTGAGTCGGGGCAGGTTTGGGTGGGATCTGAGGAAAAGGTTTTTCTCCCAGAAGCTGCTGGGGCACTGAACAGGCTCCCAGGGAAGGGTCCCAGCTCCAGGGCTCTGGGAGATCCAGCAGCATTTGGACAGGGCTGCCAGGCCCAGGCTGGCATTGTTGGGGTGTCCTGTGCAGGGCCAGGAGTTGGACTCAAGGATCCTGGAGAACTCCCAGGGCTTTCTGGGGATGCTAAAGAGCCCTGTGCTCAGAGGCAGTCACAGCCATTCCATGGGGACATCCCAGGGCATCTTGTGCTGCAAAGGCACCCATCTGTCACAGGCACTCACGGGAGCTCCACGGTGACATCCCAGGAGTCCCCAGGCTGCCAAAGAGCCGGGATGTCCCAGACACTCCCAGGGGTTCCTGTCATGGGCAGAATGGAAGCGTCAGGCAAAAGCTTCATTTCTTCATTGGAGAAATTCTTGCTGAGGTTTGGGGTGGAGAAATTACACCCTGTAGACACCATGGATCCTCAAACTCCTCCAGCAGGCCTAGACTTTTAAAATTCCATCTAAGAGAGGAGACTGGGAGCAGCTGGATCCAATCCTGAGCCCAAAAACTCTATCAAAAGTTTATGTGTAAAAGACTGGACAGGTGGAATTGAACCAAAATGCAATTTATCCTACACGATTAACAATGAAATAACAAGTATATTTTTATAAAAAAAAGCTATGATCGATTCTGATCAGGATTAGAATGTTTTATTTAAACCACAGAGTACAGTTTTAAAAAAAGGAGTTATTTACACCACAGTATAGGAGCTAAAACAATTATTAGGTTATAGTGCTCAAGGAAGCAATTCTCAAGCAAACAGGGCCTTGTTGGAGTTGTGTGAGCCCATTGCATGCAGAGCCTCCTGCTCCAGCAGGAACTGCCTTTCCTGTGCCAGGGCCAGGGCAGATCCCGCTGCAGGAAAAGCCCCAGGCCAGCCCCAAGACAGTGAAGGCCTCGGGCACAAGTGCAGAGTGCCGTGCTGGCAGCTGTGCCAGGGAGAGCCTGAGGCACCAAAGGCACCTTGGCAGCAGCAGCTGCTCCCAGGCCATGGCCACAAGCCTCCCTTGGCAGCCCGGCCTGGTGGCCAGCACTGCAGAGCTGCTGCTGCTGCTTCAGGGCTCCTTTCTGCCTGGGCTCTGCCCCAGCCCACAGAGTGTGACCTCAGCCCTGAGCCTGGCACAGCCGCTGCGCCTGAGCCCTGCAAAGCCTCAAGGTCACCTGGGCCAGCCTGGCTCTGTCAGCCCCTGGGGAAGGCAGGGCCAGCAAAGGCCAGAGAAGGGGCTGCCTTTGCCTGCTGCATGTGGGCTCCAGCAGAGACAAGGAGGAGTCAAGGCAGTGCATGGAGTCCAGGGAGCAGCCCCTTCTCCCCATGCAATCCTGGAATGGTTTGCATGGGAAGAGCTCTGCAGTGCTCATCTCATCCAAACCCCTGCCATGAGCAGGGACATCTTTGAGCAGCTCAGGTTGTTCAGAGCCCTGTCCCAGCTGGACTGGAATGTTTCCAGGGATGGGGCATTGACCACCTCCCTGGGAACCTGTCCTGCTGGATCACCAACCTCACCATCAAAAATTTTCTCCTTATCTCTTCTTATCTTATCTTCCATTCCTTTAGTTTAAAACCACCACCCTCTGTCCTATTGGGACAGGCCCTACTAAAACCTTTGTCCACCCTTGCATTTCCCATGAGCCGGGTTTCCATGGCAATTGCCATGCCAGGTGACCCAGGGGTGGTGTCCCAGTGAGGGCTGCCATGGAAACAGTGCCCAGCCCTGCCCCTTTCTGTCTGCCTGAGCTGGCCTTTGGCCCTGGCAGTGGCGTTTGCTGCTGGTTCCGCGGGGCCTGAGCAGCCAGCGCGGCACAGGGCAGGTGGCCATGGCACAAGCCCCCAGCAAGGGATCCCCTCTGCCTCTGGGCACTGACACCAGCCCTGAGCAAGGGGCTGCCACAGTGGGCTCAGTGCAGTGTCCATGGCCACAGCCCCTTGCAATGGCCCAGGGCAGCTTGGGATGATGATCCAGCCTCACTCCTGGCCCAGGCCAGGCCTGCAGTGCCTTTCCCCACAGCCTGGCTGCACAGAAGCACTTCCAGGGCTCTCTGCATTTCCCTTGCCCTCACTCTTGCCTCACTCACACACCTCCCAACAACCCAGCTGGAGCTTTGAGCTGCAAGGAGTTCAAAGCTTGTCTGTCCTTCAGCAGTTGGTCTAATTCTGCCTTCAGCCAACTCTGGATTTGTGTTTATTGCAGAACTTCCTGTGTGTCTCAAACATTCCTTGCATGGTTCTGCCTTGGGGAAGGGGAACCTCCTTGGTGGCACCTTGGGCTTGGCACACACTTGAGGAGATTGTCTGAAATTTTGGAGTTTAACATTTCTAAAAAGGAAAGAAAACCTCTCTTTAACTGAGTTCAGCCAGTTCTATGAGCAAAGCAGGTCCCAGGTGAGTGAGAGGAGACAGGATAGGATTGGGGAATGTGAAGCAAGGTTGTGCACACTGGGTCACAGCTCAAGGCAGAGCTTCTCTGAGCAGGCCAGACCTCCTTTGAAGAGACCTCGGATCAATACCAATAACTAAATGCTGCAATCACCTTTGCTCTAAAAAGAAAAATTCACCCTTGAAAATAGAAATGTGGACTTCTTAGAAAGTTCTTTGAAAGATTTCTCCATCACTCTAGGAAAAAAGACTTCCTAATGAACTGCACCAGACCAGAGGGAAATCAAGGCACAGCCATGGTTTGTGAGGACTTGCTTGATCCTAATGAGCCCTGTGGTGCCTCTGGTGCTCAGCCCTGGAACCTCAGGCCGTGAGAGGAGATTGCACAAACCTTTCCAGGAGTCAAAGTTGGAGGAAAGAAACATCCAAGGTGTAAAAGCAATCGTGGGTCTAATAAGGTCCATCCCCAATACAGGCTCCTCATGGAGTCCATGGAGGAGAGAACTGGAGACCAAGATTGCACAAAAACTTGATAGAGACTCAGTGAAAAAGAGAAGTACTTAAATTACCCCTGAGTACTCAGAAGTATGAATGAGCCTCTCTGAGTGTTGTTGCTGACCAAGAATCCCATGGGACTTGTTAAAGTAGATAACTGGGGCCATGATTGCACAAAGTTTTCCTAGAGTCAGTTTGAAAATGGAAACACCAAGTACCTTAAAATAACTGGAGTACCTTGAAGCATTAATGAGCCCCACTGAGTGTTGTTACTGACAAAGCCTCTCCAGGGACTCATTAAAGCAGAGAATTGGAGGCCAGGATTGCACAAACCTCTCAGAGACTCCAAGGCAAAAGCCAAACCCAAAGGCTTTGGAAAACCTGCAGTCCCTGGCAGCATGAAGGAGCCCCCCAGGACCATTGCTGACCAAGGCTCCTTCCCCAGGGACTCCTTCCAGCACATCCTGGAGGCCACTGGCATGGCAGGGGGATGCTGAGGGCAGCACAAGGGGCTGACAGTGCCCAGCCTTGCTGGGGCTGTGCCAGGAGGCCCCAGGGCCTCAGGACAAGGTGTCTCCTCAGTGTCCTTGGTGGCACAGAGGCTGCTGTGGCCCAGGGCACCAAGCCTTGGCTTCTCTTTGTCCCCACCTGTCATCACTGCCTGCAGTTCTCTGCTCTGCCTGGGGCCTGGGGACACTTTCTGTGTCGTGTCCCTCAGTGGGACCCATTAAAACTTCCAGAAACTTTGGATTTTTAATTTCACTTTGAGTTGTAGGGAAGTTTTTTGGGCACACTCTGAGGGACTGAGTCTGATGTAAACAACACCAAAGCCTCGAGAGGGTCATTAAAGTCCTTGTGCTGTGTCTGTGCTGCTGAGCTGGGCTCCTGGCACAGAGGGAGATCCTGGCAACCAAGAAGAGCTTAAAAACACATTTCTCTGGATGAGCAGCTTTTCTGCCAGCCCAGCAGGGCTGGGGCACTGCCTGCAGCCACCCCAGGCACAGCACACAGGCACAGAGAGCTTCAATCACTCAGGGCTGGGAAGGGGCTGAGAAGGGACTGGGGGAGAATCACTGCCAGCCCTTGGCACAGGAACCTCTGGCTGCAGGACAATGCAGCTGCAGCTCCTGCAGTGATCTCCTCAAGCTGCAACATCCCAATGCCTACAGACTCTGTGAGTACATTCTCTGATGATCTCTTGTGTAGAGCAGCCAGGGGTGCCCAGGGCTGTGGTGCAGAGCAGGGTCCTGCAGCCCAGGGCGCTGTGCTGGCCCAGGGACTCTGCTGCCTGCCAGGGACAGCTCTCAGCCGGCCCTGGGAGCTGCTGCCAGCACTGGGGGACAAGATCTGGGTGGAAGGAGACAGCTGGTAAGGCGTGGAAGTTTTCTCTGTGTGTGCTGAGGATGCTGCATTGTTCAGGACTGCTCCCAGCATGAGATTTAACTGCAGAACATTTCCAAGTAGATTATACAGGAGCACACGAGAGGCAGGACTGCCTAAAAGGAAAAATCTGCTTTTAATCTACTGCTCTGTGTTGCCTGGATTGAAAATTGCTCATAGATATTCATCTCTCAGTTCAGGTTGAGAAAAATAAAACAATTTTTTTCTCAGATCCTAATAAACCAGGCAGTGACAGAAATCAGCACAGGGTCCCTTGCAGGCAGCACCAGTGTCACTTTTCCAGCCTCCTCAGGGTTGCTCTGACGTTGCCATCAGAGCCTGCAGAGCCAGAGCTGCCCCTGGGCAGTGCCTGAGCTGGGAGGGCTCTGCAGGGCAGAGCTGAGCCCCCAGGGCTGGGCTGGGCTCTGGCAGCACTGGCAGGGCCCAGCCCTGGGCACAGGGAAGCAGCTGCAGGCAGGGACAGCTGCAGGCAGCAGAGCCCTGGGCAGGCAGTGGGGGGAAAGTGCCACCAAGCTGGGCTGGGATATTGAAAGTCCTCTCCAAACTGAACTATTCCATGATTATTTTTTTACAGATCGTCATTCCAAGACAGCACAAATGTCCAACAGCAGCTCCATCAGCCACTTCCTCCTGCTGCCATTGGCAGACACGCGGCAGCTGCAGCTCCTGCACTTCTGCCTCTTCCTGGGCATCTCCCTGGCTGCCCTCCTGGGCAACGGCCTCATCATCAGCGCCGTAGCCTGCGGCCACCTCCTGCACAGCCCCATGTTCTTCTTCCTGCTCAACCTGGCCCTCACCGACCTGGGCTGCATCTGCACCACTGTCCCCAAAGCCATGCACAATTCCCTCTGGGACACCAGCACCATCTCCTACACAGGATGTGCTGCTCAGCTCTTTTTCTTTCTGTTCTTCATGTCAGCAGAGTATTTCCTGCTGACCGTGATGTGCTACGACCGCTACGTGTCCATCTGCAAACCCCTGCACTACGGGACCCTCCTGGGCAGCAGAGCTTGTGCCCACATGGCAGCAGCTGCCTGGGCTAGTTGCTTTCTCAACTCTCTCCTACATACAATCAGTATATTTTCCCTGCCCCTGTGCCATGGCAATGCCCTGGGACAGTTCTTCTGTGAAATCCCACAGATCCTCAAGCTCTCCTGCTCACATTCCTACCTCAGGGAACTTGGGCTCATTACAGTAAGTGCCTGTTTAGGACTTGGCTGTTTTGTGTTCATTGTTTTCTCTTATGTGCAGATCTTCAGGGCTGTGCTGAGGATCCCCTCAGAGCAGGGACGGCACAAAGCCTTTTCCACCTGCCTCCCTCACCTGGCTGTGGTCTCTCTGTTCCTCAGCACTGCAATGTTTGCACACCTGAAGCCGCCCTCCATGTCCTCTGCATCCCTGGATCTGGCCCTGTCAGTTCTTTACTCGGTGGTGCCTCCAGCCCTGAACCCCCTCATCTACAGCCTGAGGAACCAGGAGCTCAAGGCTGCAGTGTGGAGACTGATGACTGGATGGTTAAGGAAACATTAAACTGCTGGCCAATTTCTGCAAATCTCTTGCAATAAAGCCATGTTTGATACTTCATGTTTCTATATTTGGAGGTTCTATTTCTTTGGGTTTTTTTTCTTTTTAGTCTTGTTTACAAATAAATTTTATTGTTTGTACCATTTCTCATTTTTCTCTCCACCTTCCCTGTGGTCACAGACTGTGTCAATGTGGGGCTCTGCTCTTGGTGGCTTTAAAGGAACTCAAGGATCTCCCAGCCAAGTTTTCTGCAGAGATGCCCCTTTGGTTCCCTTCTCTGCAGCTGCAGCAGCAATGTCTGTGTGCAGAGCTGGGGGCAGATCAGGGCTGGCACAGCAGCTGTGCCCAGCAGCAGCAGCAGCAGCCCTTGGTGTTGGCAGTGCTGCTGCCGTGGCCCTGCCCTGCTGCCCTGCTGGCCCTGGTGTTGCTGTAGGGGCTGAGTGCTCTCGGGGCTGGGCACAGGGCTGGGGGTGGCAGTGCCGGGGCTGCAGCAGGGACAGGCCATGGGCACTGCTGGGGCAGCGCTGACGCCTCAGGCCAGGGCCTGGGGGCTGCAGGCTCCTTGCCCAGGCTCTCTCCAGAACACTTTGCCCAGGCCAATGCTGAGCACAGAAAAGCCCCGGGAGCAGCCCCAGGCTGGCCGTGGGCAGGCTGGGGGCAAACAGCATGGCTGGGGCTCTGCAAGGGGCCTGGGGGAGACAAGGGGAAGGAGCAGCAGAGCAGGGGCTGATCCATCCCCACTGCGCTGGACACCCCAGGGCAGCGTCCCACAGCGTCCTCATGCACCTGCCAACAACATCCCCCCTCTGCAGCCCTGGCCTCTCCCCCAGCTCACACAGGTGCCACATCCTTGCAGGCACAGACACGGCAGCACTGCCTCAGGAGCCCCTGTTTGCACTGCCCAGAGCAGGCGTCAGCACCCCCATGGTGTTGGTGTGGGGAGATGAAGCTGAGGGAGCACAAATGCCATCAGCCCCTGGGGCCAGCAAGGGCTGGGGGACAGCAGGGAAACCCCTCAGGTTTGTGGTGGCCTCTGAAGTCACACAGAAAGTTTGTTCCCATCAGCTGGGAGTTTCCTGTGCCTCTGCAGACCTTGTTGGTCAGAGCCAGGGCTGCCTGGCAGCCATCCCCAAACTGCCCTGACCATTTCCTTTGCTTCACTTTGGCTTTCTTTACTCTTCCTGCCACAAATTTCTTCCTCTTGCCCAGCCCTGTTCCCTGCCATGCAAACAGCCCATCCCTCCTTGCCCTTTCCTATTTGGCCCCACTCCCAATTTCAGTTCCTGACTGGGAACCCTGGGAAAGTCCCTTGGGGAGCAGGATCATCCTCCAAGTGCTGCAGGAATTGTCTGCAGGCTCCTGCAGTGCCTCCTGCTGCTCCCTTGCCAGAGGCACCCCAGGCCAGGGGGGCCCATCTGGGCTGGTGTGTCTGGCTGTGGGGCTTCCAGTTTCTGGGCAATGAGGAGGAGCTGCAGAGGCTCTGCAGGACTGACAGGATGGGCTTGGGGGCTGTGAGGAGAAGCTGAGGGACCTGGGCTGCTGGAGCTTCTGAAGAGGAGGCCCAGGGCTCATCCTGCAACTGCTGCAAGGGTGGTTTCAGAGAATCCCAGAATCAGCAAGGTTGGAAAAGTTATCATACATCATCAAGTCCAACCTGCGCCCTGACACTATCTTGTCTCCCTGAGCTTTCTCTTCTCCAGGATAAACAACCCCAGCTCTCTCAGCTTCTCCTCACAGGACTTGTGTTCCAGACCCCTCACCAGCCTTGTTGCCCTTCTCTGGAAACACTCTCGCCTCTCCATGTGCTTTCTAAATTTGGGGACCCAGAACTGGACACAGAACTTGAGGTGCTGCCCAACCAGTTCCCAGCACAGGGGAAGAATCACTGCCCTGCTCCTGCTGGCCACACCATTCCTGATCCATAGGAGTTCCAGGGGTTGGATGAGGGAAATGGTGGGGAGAGGTTGGGGACAAAATCTGATTAATTGTCATCCATAAAGGGTCTTGATTTTCATATCTATTCAGACTGCATTAGAAGGTGCTGGGGGTCAATATCAATTGGATGTTGCTGATATCAATCTATAAACAGGAAAAGAAAACTTCAGAGGAGAAAACAGTTCTCTCTGCATTGTTTTCAATATAGTATATTCACTTTGAATACACTTCTGAAATGGGTCTAATTGACCAGTAAATAATTGTAAAAATGAAAATATTCGAAGGGGCTTTTCTTGTTCAGGTGTTTTGAACAAATGATGAGCTTTTTTCACTGAATTTCTCAACTGATGAGGTCAAGAAAGAAGAAGCCTCTGGAAAAGTAAAATTCATCAGCAACCTCTAAGGGGCTGAGGATCCATCCTCATCAGACCAGCAATGAACAGAAATGGGCACAGCTTTCTGCCTGCCCCAGCTTTGGCATGGGCCCTGGAACTGGATCAGGAACAGCTCTGGAGGGCCCCAAGGCCGTGGCTGTTGTGCTGGCCTGGGCAGATGGGATGGCAGCAGGGGCTGCAGAGCTCTCCGCACCTCACAAAGAGGGGAGCAGGGCACACAGGGAGCCTCCTTTTCCCTTGGCCCAGCCCCGTCCCCACGGCTGGGGCTGAGTCCTGTCTGAGCTGCAGCTGCTGCTGTGCCCTTGCCAGGGGCTGAGGCCGTGGGGCCCCTGTCCAGAGCAGCCTGGCCTGAGCAGAGCTGTGGGGCCAGAGGCGGCTGGGCTGTGCTGGGGAGAGGCCCTTGGTGCTGCCCAGAGCTCAGGGCAGCTGGCAGAGCTTGGAGGGAGCTGGGCTGGGCTCAGAGAGCCTGGCAGAGAAAGCATCAGTGTCCATCTCAGCCTGGGTGAGCGTGCAGGGGCAGGACTCAGCCCAGGCCTTGTGGGGCAGGGCCAGCGCCTGGGGAAGGCATTGAAAACAGGCAAGGGGCCCAGAGAGGAGGCTGCTCTGTGCCCTTGGTGGCATGGCCAGAGCAGGGAGGGGGCCCAGGACATTTGTCAGCGCCAGCCTCTGTCCCCAGCCCTTGCCAGCCCTGGCTGCTCAGCCCAGGTTTGCGGGGCACTTTGGCTGTGGCCCAGCTCCATCCTCCTGCAGGGCTCAGGGCCTGTTGCCGGCCATGGCCAGCCCTGCGCGGCCTCTCTGCTGGCCCAGAGCCCGGCAGAGCCCGGGGCAGGGCTGTCTGTGCAGGCCCACAGGTGCCCCGGGCTGTGCAGGAGCTGGCAGAGGCTGCCCAGCAGGGAGGCCATGGGGCAAAGAGCCCCAAGGCTGCTGTGGGCATGTTAGGACTTAGGTTTCTTTCTTTTTCACCTATAGAATTTTTTCCCAAGGGTTGCTTGGCAGCTAATTGCTATTACTTATCAGTGCTCAGCTGAAACAAAAAAGATGGACTCTGGCATTTGGCTACACCCTTTTTTCTCTAAGAGTTTCTCTCGAAGGGGACGGAAAGACGGGGCTGGAGGGCAGCTTCACTTTTAGTGTGGTCTGCATCAAGAGAAGAGGGGGCTGCCGTTGCTGCGTGAGCTTCTCACTGGCACCACCGGGATCTGGTCCTGAAGAGAGCTGCTATCATCTGCTTGTGTGCCCAGGAAGATCCTGATCTCTCTTTTTTTGCTGCCCTGCTGGAGCTGTCTCAGCCCTGTCCCACTGCCTCGGCACTGTTTTAGAGCTGCTCTGCACTGCGGGCCCGCACTGCCCTCCCTGCCAAACATCCCTGCCCCCCAGTGACCACCGACGGAGCTCCGAACTTCATCTGATCCACCAGCCCGGGATACCCCACCGTTCCAGCTTGGTACCTTTTTTTTTGGAGTCCCCAGAGACCAGACTGCCCCGGGTTTTGTAGGACCAAGCCCCGTCAAGGGCCCTGGTTTAGTTTTCGCTATTAATTGCTGTAGTTGTTGTTGTTTGTTTGCCTTGTTATACCTATTAGTAAAGAACTGTTATTCCTATCCCCATATCTCTGCCTGAGAGCCTTTTTAATTTTCTAAATTATAATAATTTGAGGAGAGGAGATTTGAATTATCCATCCCAAGAGAGGCTCTGCCTCTCTTCAGCAGATACCTGTCTTCTTTCAAAACCAAGACAAGGGGGTTGTTTGTTAAAGATCATTACTGATGTTTAGTTAGTTGTGGAAGGGACAGGGCCTTTCTTCATCACCTTTCTACCTTTTCCACCAGCCTGCCAGAAGTGAATTCTTCAGGTGCGGTTCACCAAACAGCTTTAGCACCCCAGACTACATTTGCAGAGCCCAGGTGAGGGGGGCTGGCTGACGGGCTGCCATTATTTTTTTTTTTTCCTAGTTATTACGCTCTTAAATGATCAGAAAACTTGATTCTTGGCAGGTTCTGAACTGGTGATTTCTGATCAGGATGAGAACAGAAGTTTCCTAGAGGACCCCTTAATTTAATTAGAACGTACTCAGTGTTGGTAATGGACTGACTACATCCCCCTAGAAATAGTTTTCTTTGAAACTTGAGGGAAGGGAGAGAGGTAACATTTGACACTTTTGAATGTGCTCATTACAGGAAATTTTAAGCTGCCCTAATGTGCCAAAGGTGCAATGCATTTATTAACCAGCAAATGGCACAAGGATGGGAGCTACACACACCAGTGTATTTGGGATTTTGTGATTTAACAGGGACTGCTCTGGACTGGGGGCCAAGTGGGGATCAGGGAAAGGTTGGGCTCCATGATCTTGGAGGTTGTTTCAAGTTAATTGATTCTCTAATTTGTTTCTATGATTTAGCTTTAACATTGTGCATCTACACTAAAAACAGCTTTTAAAAATCATTCTGATACTGCATCCATAGCAGCATCCACAACTCAGTTCTCAATGGCAAGGCCCAGGAGGGAGCAGAAGACAACGGATCAGCTGGATCACCCTCAGATCCAATCCACCAAAACCATGGAATAACGGCATTTCAGACATTGGGAACTTGTAATCCTCCAGTTCCCCTCACAAATTCGCACCAAAACCATGGAATTTGGCATTCTGGGCACTGGGAATTCAGAATCCTCCAGTTCCCTTCCCATATTCCCACCAAAACCATGGAATTTGGCATTCCTGGCATCAGGGATTTGGAATCTTCCAGCTCCCCTTCCAAATTTTGCATGGAGTAATGACATTCTGGGTTGTCAGGAATTTTGAATCCTCCAGTTCCCCTCCCAAAGTCCCACCCAAATCATAGAATAATGGCATTCCCAGCGCTGGGAATTTCAAATCCTTCAGTTCCCTTCCCAAATTCCCATGGAATAATGGTATTCCGGGCATTGGGAATTTTGAATCCTCCAGTTCCCCTCCCACATTCCCACGAAAACCATGGAATTTGGCATTCCTGGTGTCAGGGATTTTGACTCCTTCAGCTCTTCTCCAAGATTTCACATGGAATAATGACACTCCAGGTGTCAGAAATTTAGAATCTTCCAGATCTCCTCCCAAACTCCCATGGAATAATGGCATTCTTGGCACTAGGAATTTAATCCTCCAATTCCCCTCCTAGATCCTCACAGAATAGCAACATTCTGTTGGGAATTTTGAATCCTCCCATTCCCCTCCCAAATTCCCACCAAAACCATGGAATAATGGCATTCCTGGTGTCAGGAGTATCAAATCCTCCCATTCCCTGCCCAAATTCCTATGGAATAATGCCATTCCAGGCATCAGGAATTTGGAATGCTCCAGTTCCCCTCCCAAATTCCCATGGAATAACGGCATTCCGGGCATTGGGAATTTAGAATCCTCCAGTTCCCCTCCCAAGCTCCCATGGAATAACATCATTCTGGGTGTCAGGAACTTAGAAAAATGGCACATTTATTGCTACAGAATGGACATGGACTTGATGGCATTGGATACTACAGGTCAGAAGGAAAACTGGGAATGGCTCTGGTGGCTCCGGAATCTCCAACAAGCTCAACATCCCATCCAGGCAACTCTACAACTCAGGAATACACCAAAAACCACGGAAAAATCAAGGCAGTCAGGTGCATATTGGACACAAAGTGTAACTTTCTTTTTTTGTTTTTGTTATTGTTTTTTTTAATATATTTTTTATCAAATTTTCAGCTTTTTAAAAAAAAATTTTCTCTGCTTCCCCCCCCCTTTTTTTTTTTCTGTTTGCCCCCGTTTTTCTTTTTTAAATTTTCAAGGCCTTTTAATTTTCCACCAGAAAAACTCCTGCCAGGTCAAGGGAAAAAACCCAAAAAACCCAATTAACCCAAGCAGTTTTCATCTTCAGGATAACACATGGCAAAATAACCATTTTTTAAGTAGTAAAATAAAATACCAAATTTTACTCTCCAAAAAATCTACAAAGAAGAAATATTCAGTATCTTGACAATTTATTATTATTATTATTATTATTATTATTATTATTATTATTCCTCCTTTTAAATATACTTTAATTTTTTTCTGTGATATAAAAGGCTTCCTCCTGTGAAAAATAAGCCAAATGTAGTTTTTGTTTTATTTCAATTTCATTTTTTAATCCTTTTTTAACCTACTCAAGGTGTCCTACAATCTATTTTACAGCATAAAGAGCACTAGACAAACAAAGCTTTATAACAAAAAGCCAGGCACTGATACATGGTAAAATCCTGATTTTTCTTTTTTTCCCCCCGTTTTTTTATCAATTTTTTCCTCTTTTTTTCACTGCAATTGCATCTCAAGTAAAGGGAATGAAAAAACGCCACAGTCCATCATCATTTTCACAATTTTATGTAAGTTTCTAAGAATATTCAGGGATGACAATGGGAAAAACCAGCACTGTATGAACAGGAGGCAACTTCCAGTCCAGTCAGAAAGGAAGATGGATTTTCTTGGAAAAAAATCCAATGAAATTTAAAATAAACCTAAAAAGTTTCCAAAGAAAACCAAAAAATTGATCCCTCCCAGGCCCTTGTACCCCGTTGTGTTGGAACTTCTCCTATTCCACCTCCAAGTTATTCTCTCACAGTGGATTTGTTTGGAATTTTATCCTTATTTTTCCTTGTGATTTTTCTCTATTTTTGCTTCTTAAAAATTCTTTCTTTTCCAGTTCCTGTGTGCTTGCTTCCACTGCATTCTCATTTCCTGTGCTGTACGAGATTTTTCTAGATCTCGATTGTGTCCTGCCTCTCTTCCCCGGTTCCCAGCCCCCTGAAATCCCCCAAAAATACCATAAAAAACCTCAGGAGACTGAATCAGCACAAGCTGCATCAGCACTGTCATTGGAATGTTCCTAGACAAAAGGGCAGAAAATTTGGGATGAGCATTCCCTATCCACCAGATCCATGAATTCCTGGTGTGTAGAGGAGGGAAAAGCTGCTAAAATCTTGTTGACATGCACAAGAGCACACCAAATATGGCAGGGCCTTAGAGATAACTTTGGTCCCTGACACACAGGCTCCTTGTCTCACTACTGGCCTTCAGAGTGTTCAGCAAGATATTTAATTCCACAATGTTGTGGAACCGGACCTTTCCAGCCGGATTTGCGCTCGTTCCTCTGTGTCTCTGCACAAAACAGAGTGCACAGAAGAGAACGGCAGCAGGGGCCCGTGTGTGCCAGAGCTCTGCATTTGCACCGCTTCAGCTCCACAGAGATGCAGGTAAAGCGAAGAAGCCAAAGTGTTTATTAACTAATGCGAAGCAAAGGGATGAACTGGGAGGGAAGAAAGGGGATGGGCAGGGTCTGAAGGGCTGTGAGCGGGAGCTGTCCACAGGGAGGGAGAAGGCAGGAGCTATGGGAGCTTCCCACAGGCTCAGCTGTGCCAATCATCTGCCGTGCCTGGAGCTCCAGCTGGTCTCCTCTGCTCTCTAGGTGGTCTCCACCTCCACGGTATCTTCAGCAGTTTAAGGAGCAATAATTCTTCTTCCGAATAAACACAGTTCTGCAGATATTTTGTTGAATATCTGTTGAACTACTATGTTTGTTTGGCAAGGGTTGTTGTCTCTTCTCAGGCCTTGAAGGGCTGGAAGAGCCACAGACAGATCCCAGATCTGAAGGAACCCAAGGAGACATTCCAGCCAGGGCCATCCCACCCAGCTCTCGCCGTGGCCAGGAGGGAGCAGGAGACAATGGAATAAGCCAGAAGGTGCTGGCCACAAATCCCCCGACCCACACCCCTGAAATCTCTCTGTGCTCTGCTCAAAACCACCCCTCATCCACACAAGGAGCAAAGCCCTTGGCAGCCACAGCAGGGATTGCAGCTCCCTGCCCAGGCATCGCAGCTCCCCCTGCCAGCCCCTGCTGCCAGCCCGCTGCCCTCACTCACGCCTCACTGTGGGCCTGGAGCTCTGCCTTCTGCTCATCAGGAACAGCCCGGCGGTCCCTGGGAACACAGAACCTGTCTCAGCTCCCTGCCGACGGCACTGCCAGCCCTGTGGCCACACGGCCCCCTGCCCCGGCAGGGCTCAGCCTGGACCCTGGCAGCGAGGGGCGGCAGCAGCCCTGAGGGCAGGCGGGGCTCCACGGCGCCGGGCCCGGAGGGCGCTGCCGGGGCAGCAGCCGGGGCTGGGGCCGAGCTGCGGCGGGCCGGGGACAGAGCCCGGGCTCGTGGCTCACCCATGAAGCTGATGGCCGCCTCTCGCAGGGGCTCCAGTGGGCTGTCCACGTACTGGAGAGCCTGGCGCAGGTACTCCGCTGCTCGGCTCTCGTCCTCTGCCAGCTGGAGAGGGGGGCAGGAGGGAAGGCTTGGTCTGGGCTCAGCCCCTCGGCCGGGTGCTCTCTGCGCCCAGCCCCGGCCTGCCCTTCACGCACAGCCCTGAGGCCTGGCCAGCAGCCGCTGGCGCCGGGCTCTGGAGGGGGCAGAGGGCCGGGTGCTGCCCGGGGAGCTGTGGTTCTACCCCACAGCCCTGCTGGGCTGGGCTCCATCGGCACCCAGCCCCATCAGGGCCACAGGAGCCTGGAGCAGAGCCCGCGCGGCCCAGGGAAGGGAGTGCCGTGTGGGGCGCAGGCTGGCACCCCTGGGTGCTGCACGGGCAGGGGCCACAGCTGCCAGCCCCACACACAGGGCACCGGGGGCTGGGGCTTGTCGGGGCTGAGGCTGGGGTGTCTCCAGGCCGTCCTTACCAGATGCTCGACAGTTGTCAGAGGCTGCTCTGTCTTCAGCGCCTTCTGGAGATCCGCCTTGTGCAAAAACCCCGCTGCACAATGCAGCGCTTCCCGAGAGGCCTGGAGAGCAGCAGAGAAGCAGAGATGGCACCGCAGCCCAGGGCACAGCACACTCGTCCCTGTGCCAAGGCCAGTTGGAGGTTGCAGTCCAGCAGGTGCCAGGGCAGGAGGCAGCTGAGCCCCCTCCCAGTGATGCAGCAGCATCACACAAATCCTCACCTTCACCATGCGCTGGTTCTCGTCATGGCAGTGGAACAAGAGTGGGAGCAAGCTCTGGCTCACAATTC
The DNA here is from genome assembly GCA_910950805.1 of Acrocephalus scirpaceus scirpaceus. Lineage (NCBI taxonomy): Eukaryota > Metazoa > Chordata > Aves > Passeriformes > Sylviidae > Acrocephalus > Acrocephalus scirpaceus. The sequence continues at coordinate 1,500,131 of CAJVGK010000043.1, read as the reverse complement.
TCTCCAGAGCCTTTTCCCCCTTGTCCACTGCCAACTCCATCACTTTTTGAAGGAGTTGAACGGAGAGCACCTGCACATGGCTGTTGTCCTGGAGGAAAGGAAGAGGAAAAGCCCTAAGCACCAAATTCTCCAGCCCACATGGGGAAAGGCGTGACAATTCACCGAGCACAAGATTTCCAGGCAGCAGCCAGTGCCCATGGCGGGGGGCACAGAGCCTTACATTTTCAAAAAGTTTCAGGAGAGGCTCGGCAAGCTTTGGGGCGGCGGTGCTGGATATGGGGTGGTCTTTGTTTTTGAGGACATTCATGAAGACAGAGAGGGTCTTTCTGACCACCTCTCCGTCTTCATCCCTCAGCAGCTCCAGAAGGCGTTGAGACATGCTGCGTATAGGTCTGGCCTGTATGGAACACAAGGCTGTGGCTGGGAGCCATGAACGGCTGCACCACTAACACTGTCCTGGCAGTGCAACCCCACCCTGCTGCTGCAGGGCCCAGAGCCCAAAGGCCTGTCCCAAAGCAATCAGACAGCTGAGCCGGGAGGCAGGAGAGCTGGGAGCAGCTGCCTCAGCTCCTGAAGCCCAGCCAGCCCAAAGGGCTGCTTTCCCCAGTGCACCTTCAGCCACTGCCACCTTCTCACCATCGAGGGATCCTTGCTGAGCACCACGAGGCCTCGGAGTGCCAAGCAACACCTCTGCCTGCACTTGCTGTGCAGGTACCTTGACATGACCTTCAGGATGCTGCCACCACATTCTTTCAAATGGAGGCACTCGAGGACCAGAAAGGCAAAGGGCAGTGACAGGGGACCTGGCTGGCAGGAGCTCAGAACCGCACAGGGCCAGGCCCAGGCAGCAGCACAGGGCGCGGGCACCGTCCCAGGCAGCTGCGGCTGTCAGAGGGCAGAGAGCTGGGAGACAGCTCAGCAAGCTGGGGCTGGCCATCAGGCTCACCTCCACAAGGAATGCCAGGAAGGGGAGATCCCAGCATGGCTCCTCTGTCCTGAGCAGCTGGAGCAGGTGGAGTGCGATGTGGGAACAGAAGGGGATCAAGTCACCACGCATCTCCCTGACAGGAGGAAAAAGACACCAAGACCCTGAGGTGGGAGGGGAAAACTTTTCCCAGAACTGACTTACAGAGGTGTGATCTTTCCTCAGCATCCATAGAAGGGATGTGAGCGCTTTGCAAGGCAGCCCATTCTGGGCACCCTCCTCTCCCAGCCTTTTCCATTCTGCTCGGCCATCCCTCAGTGACAAGGCCCTCAGGCCCAGGACCACAGAGACTGTGTGGGGCACCCCGGGCAAAGGGCACAATTTCCAGGGGCAGCGGGGAGAAGGGGCTCTCACCTGGCCAGCAGACCCACGGCATAGTGCTGGGTATCAGCACACAGCAGCGTGTCCCAGCCGCGCTTGCGCTCCATTGCCATCACCGCTTTGTCACACCTCATGCGGCAGAGCAGAGCCTTCATGGCCTGCACTGCAAACCTGTGTGCACAGCAAAGCCCAGGTCACACCGAGAGCACTGGTGCTGGCCACAAGGGCATGGGAAGGACAGGAGCACTGGGACCTGTTGGGGTTGCTGGGAAGGCGCTGTTCCTCCGGAAGGCGCTGTTCCTCCTGGCATGCTCTCCAGAAGTTCTCAACTTCCTCTGGTGGCATCTGCTGTGTGCTGAGGACAACACTGAAGAGCAGAGCCACAAACAGGCGGGCTGAATAAAGGTGCATCGCCTTGTAGCACTGAGGCACCTGGACAATCATCCAGAGCCCCAGAGTTGCCTGCAAAAGAAGCAGCCCGAGACAGTGCTCAGTGCTGAGGGGTCCGTGTGGCAGGGCCTCAGGGGAGACCTGGGGGGAGCCGCAGGCCTGGTGCCCTCTGAGCCTGTCCCTAGCCCAGGTTTCAGCCCAGTGCCTGAGGCAGGGAGAGGATGGAGAGCTGCTGGAGAGGCGACCTGGGGGAGAGCAAAACTCACAGCCAGGGCAAAAACGTCCTTGTTGTCCCCATCCGACGTGCTCATCCTGTATAATGGCCAGTGCTCCATTACACAGACCAGTGTTGGCAGCACCTTCTCCACTGTGGGCCCCGACGAGCCTATGGCTGTCCACATCATTGCAGCAGCTCTGTGGGATCAGAGCTCTGTGTCAGGGGTGTCTCAGTCACAGCAGCATGCCCTGTGCAGCTGCGGGGGCTCAGGTGACAGAGCCCCGGTGCCCTGAAGGGCGGGGAGGGAGCATGGCAGCAGGCTTGGGAAACAGAGGGGCCCGAGGGTCCTGGACCTCTCTGCCTGTCTGGCAGACCCCATTGCACAGGCTGTGCAGGGCAATGGCCCTAAAGGCTGGTGAGCCCTGAGCTCTCAAGGCAGGTGGGGCCCGTACCTGTCACACGTTGGGGCACAGCGCAGCAGGGTCAGCACCACGTCAGCTGGGTGTTCTTCAGCCAGGCTCACAATGTTCATGCGCAGCCTGGCATCCACATTTACACGGGATGCCAGACTCTGGTGAATGCTCCTGACAATGTCTGGCACCTGCAGGAGGCATGCGGAAGACTTGGAGCGCTGTCCAAGGGAGCAACTTCCCCAGCTTTCCCCAAGAAGTGCCTCCCTTCCTGCCACACTGTGCTGGCCTCAAAGGCTGACGGGGCCCAGTGGCCGTGGTTGGAGGGGACACATGATCCTGGCAGGCCTCGAGCCCTGGCCCCAGGCTGCTTACCTGCTGCTGAGCAGAGACAGCATTCTCCTTGGGAAGATCTGCAGGGGGAGCATGAATCATGGCAGCGTGCACACTTCCCATGTTTGTGGTGCCCTGAGTCTCTCTGGGTTCGGCGTCTCTGATGGCCACGTCCTCAGTCACTGCCCTTGCCCTGTTGTCATTCACTGCAGTGTCTGAGTCTTGTGAGGGCTCAGCCAAACCTGGGCTGACATCAGGCTCTGCCTGGAGCTCGGTCAGCCCGCAGTCAGGCTCGGCTGTGCCCTCAGTTGCTGCCGTGCTGGTCTTTCTACGCCGAATGGGCACCAACTTCCGGAACATCTGCAGGAAAGCAAAGGACAGGGATGCCAGGGATGTTCCATGGAGTGCTCCAAGCACAGTGCTCGGCCGAGCAGTGACAGCAGGCCCAGCCCGGGTGGGAATGGCTGCAGGTACCTTCAGTGTTCTGCGGAAGCGGCCACGGGCTGGCTTCTGCTCTGCCGTACGTTCCATGGCTGCATCTGGCAAAGAGCGAGCACAGCCAGAGCTGAGGGGCTGCAGGAGAGGCTGGAGAACAGAGCCCAGCCCTGCGCTCCCCAGGCAGGGACAGCCCCGGGATGCCCCAGGGGATGGAGCACGGCCAGTGCGGGGGGCAGCCCCAGCCCCTCTTCCATCTTGTCTAGGGGTATGTTGATAATGGAAGGGACGGGACATGACAGCAGGGGATGGGACAGGATGGGATGGGACAGGGATGGGATGGGAATGGGATTGGGATTGGAATAGGATGGATGGGGATGGGATGGGATGGGATGGGATGGGATGGGATGGGATGGGATGGGATGGGATGGGATGGGGAAATCTGGCTGCTGTCATTAGCCTGGTGACCAAGCTCTGCCACTCACCGTCCCGCAGAGGCTGGAACTGCTCCGGCTCTTCAGGCTGTTGTGCTGGGGCAGCTCCAGGGCCTTTCTTTTTTTTCCCCCTGCATGACATTTCAAGGAGGCTGAGAAATCTGCCCGCCATGCCACAGTCTGGCCTCGAGGGCACCTTCTAGAGAGATGCCTCGGGAGAGCTCAGAATCAACAAGTGGTGCAGTTGTGCCTTGATGGCACCTGCTACAGAGATGCCTCAAGAAGGCTGCAGGACAGCAAGTCCTGCACTCTGGTCTTGAGGGCTCCTGCCACAATGACAGGAGATTCCTTGTAAAAGGTTCAGGTCACCCAATCCCACGGGCTGGCCTGGAAGGCACAGGCCACAGGGATAGGAGATGACTCGGAAAAGCTGCGAGTCACCAAGTCCTGCAGTCTGGCCGCGAGGTCAGCTGCAGGAATAGCGCCTTGGAAAAGCTCTGGGTTGGACACGAACGAGTGTGCTGTGGGGGGGCTCCTCTCAGCACCACTCTGGCACGTCCTGTCCCCATGCAGTGCTCCAAGCACTCTGGGTGGCAGTGTCACCAGCAGCACCTAGGTCACCGCGTGTCACAAAGGGCCCCTTGGCACCCTGTCCATTCCATGGACATGGTGACCAAGCTCCAACGTTCCACAAACGGCCCCTGCACACACTGCCACCTGCCCTGGGACAGCCCCCAGCCCACCCAAAGCGGCCCAGGTTGGAAGGAATCCCTCACCCCAAGTGTCTCAGACAGCCCGATGGGATCTTTAGGAATGGCTGAAACCATCAGCAAACGCTGCCCTGCTCTGCGCGCTCAGGGCAGCAGAAGGAGCCCCCAGGGCTGCCGGCGCAGCCGCAGCAGGAAGGGCACGGGGCCTTCCACAGAAGCTGGCAGGGCCCCCTGGGACACGTCCTGACTGGTGGCCATCCTAAACCCACGGGTGTGACACAGACAAGGAACGTGTGGGCCAGGGCACCAATGCTGCTCTGAGCCCTGGGGCCCGGGGAGCACTGACATCAGCAGGTGTGGCAGAGTCCCCACCCAAGCAGACCTGCCAGCTCCTGAGCCCTGGCAGTGCTGGTTTCATCTCCAGCCACAGAGACCTGTGCCCCGGGGGGCTTCTCTGCCAGAGGGAGCCAAAGCCAACATGTATTGGGGGCTGTGCTCCCTCCTCCAGGGGCTGTTGGCAGGAGCACCTGGAGCAAGTGCTGGCAACTCTTGGTCTCTGTCAGAAGCTCTTACTCCGAGCTGTGGTGATTCATCTTTCTTAAATGATTGTTCTGTTTCCCCCCAAAATGTGTAAGTTGTAATCTCTCGCCAGAATGTGTTCATTGTAACCCCTGTCCATCACCTCATCCTCTCTCAATGGCTTACCCAATCCCTCCTACCTTCTGTTCCCATTAGTTCCTAAGCTGTGTTCTCCTCCCCTATCAGTATCCCATTGGTCCAAGCCTTAGATCTGCCCCCTGGTGGGACCTCTCTCATTAGGCTGAACCAGGAGGTTTTGCTCTGTCTCTGCTCTCTGGCTCTGGCCTTGGCCCTCTCTGCCTCTGCCTCTGGCTGGGGCCTGGCTCTGGGCCCGGGCCTGGCCTGGGCCTGGCTGTGGCCTTGGCCTTCTTGCCTCTTGCCTCTCCTTTGGGAGCCAAGCTGCACCCCCCTGTGTGGGACCCCGAATAAAGCTCATCTGATCAGCACCCTCAGAAGCTGTGTGGTGTCTTGCCTGCCTGCATGCTGCCATTAGCTGGCACAACCAGAGAGATGCTCCCCAGAAACTCCGGTAAGGCTTTTGTACCTACCCTACCTCCCGGGACCCATGGATTGTTGCCCCCAGCCCCCCTGCAGCTGCTGGCCTGGCCTGAAAAGAGCAGGGGGGAGAAAGCAACACCAAGCTGCAATTCTTTTCTCAAAGAAGTCATTTCCTGCGGCACAAAAACATCTTTGCTGTGAAGGGACAGAAGAATCTGGCATTTAAGAATCCTCAATTCAGGAAAGTTTTACTTCCCATTGCTCAAGTCAAGTACTTCCAAAAAGTTGCAGACTTCCCAAATTAATTGGTATGGCCTGAGAATGTCAAAGATTCGGAAGTTTGCTTCCCATCCCAAAGCAGCAACTCATTTGCCTTAACGTCATCCATTGAGAGTCACTTTACAAAACATAACACTACACGGGGGGCAAAAAAAAGGCCATTCTTTGGTTTGCAAATGGTTCTCTATGAAGGGATGATAATATCTAATTCTCTTAAGGAATAAAAGCTCTCAAGGAATGAAAGTCCACTCCGTGTTACAGAAGTACCCCAAACAAATGAGTAGATGGCAATCTTCTCCCTGGTACAGATATGTAAGTGGCCAGTAAAGCACAGCTCTCCCCTCTTCTTCCCAGCAGGAGAATCAGGACCACTAACAGCAAAAGTCAAATACTCCTTCTGGCCTCCATAAGCAAAGCTGTGCCAAACCACAGATGCTGCCTTCAAACTGACTCCAGTTCCAGCCTAGACCTCTCACCTTCCAGACAGCTCCTTCCCCAACACGCCCGCCAACACCAGCACCCCCTAAACACCCGCACAGAAGCCCTCCACATGCCACCAGTAGCCCCAGCTGTTCCCATCTCTCCAAGGAGCTTTCCCACCCTCCAGCAGACCCCCTGGTTCCCTGCCCGTGCCGTGGGATGGCACTCAGGGGGATCTGCTCCAAGGCCTTCCCCAGTAGCAAGCTCAGGCTGCCAGGCCTAGGGTTCCTGGATCATCCTTCCCACTGACCCTGCCTGTGCACGGCTGTCACATTGGCACAATTGTGCTCAGCTCGGACTTCTGCACTTAGCCAGGACTGCTGGTAAAGGATCGAGAGCAGCCTGGCAAGCTCTTTCTCCAGCTCCCTCTTTGCTCTCAGGGGAGGTAGAACATTCCACAGGAAAGACACTGGTGCCGCAAGGAGTGGGTGGCATCAGGCAGCTCTGGGGAGAGCCCTCAGCACTGCTGTGTCCTGAGGGAAAACTGTTGGCCTTGACCTGTAGGTACCCGTGCCAGCCTAAAATCAGCTGCCTCAGCTTCCAGGACTTCTCTTGGCCTGCATCCTGACGTGGATGCAGGACTGCTGCGAGGCACTGCTGGGACCCAGTGGGACAAGACTGGCTGTGTCATGTCCATGTAGCACGCCTCACACAGCCAGGGTCATCCCAAAACCAGACAAACACTCACGTGTCAGCAGAGAAGAGCAAAGAGCGCTGAGCTCCTCTGAGGGTATCTCAGCTGGGCTCGATCCAGAACATGCCTCCATTTTAAGGCCTGCTAGTGCCAAGCTGCCAGAAATGCCTATCTTGTTCTCTCCAAGATGCACAGGAAGAGTCAATGAGCAGGATGCCTTGGGAGGCAAAACTTCCAAGTCTTTCCTGAGGCCAGGGAGACACCAAGATGAGCCCAGACTCTCTCCATGCATCCTGGCCCACACAGCCCAGCTCTGTGCTGGCCCTGGGCCAGAGCAGCTTCCAGCAAGCAAAAGGCAAATGCATATTGCCAAGAGTTGAAACACAGCAGACAGGTGAGATGTGAAAAGTGTGTGCCTAAAGGTCTTTGAATTCACAGGTCTCAAAGAGAGCTTTGGGGCACACAGATGGACAGAGCTGCTCCTGCTCACACCTCTGTCCAAAGGGGGGTAACACACCCTGCTGCAGCTGCTTGGGTTGGTCTCTGCAGGTCCAGGTGGATGCCCAACCTGCTCTTCACAGCCTGCTCCCTTGCCCTGCCCCTCTGCCAAGTGCAAGGGGCCTCAAGGACTGAAAGGACCACAGAGAGCCAAAGGGAGACACTTGCACCTACCTCACTGGGAGCTCCTTGGAATGCACTTTCCTTGAGAAGCAAGCCCCTTTCTCCAAAGGCGTTTCCCCAAATGTGAAGCTTTCCTGGGGAACGCACTCTTAAAAAAAGACGGGCAAGGCTGAATTACTTCTGGTCCTTTCAGGACAGGCACTCCAGCTCTCGCTCGTATTCCCCCAAGTGTGTTCCCAGCTGGAGGTTCAGACGTGCAGCCCCAGGCCCTCTACAAACACAAGCTGCCCGCTGCCTCCTCACCTGCCTCAAGTCCTGCCTGCGGTCGCGGCAGCAAAACCAGGCTGTTCCCAGCCAGAGACCAGAGCCCTGCTCCCACAGGACACTCTTGCCAGCACCTTCCAGGACTCTCTGCTGTGCACACAGCACTTCTCATGCCCGCTCTCAACAGCCTTTGGAACACAGAGCACAACCTGGCTGGCGCTGCCATCAGCACAGCCCAAACACAGGCGGAGGCAGGAGAAGCAGGGGCTGGTTTGTGGCCATGCCCAAGAGAGACTGGAAGGGTGTCCTCCCTCTGGTCTCCCTTGGTGTTGGCTTTTTGACTGGCTCTGAGGCAGGGGCTGCGATTCCTTAGCTGTGGAGACCACAACTCCACTGGGATCCTGGCAATGCCCTACACGCTCAGGGCACTGGCACAATTGTGTGTCGAGTCTTGGCCACCGTGCTGCTGCTTCATTTGCCCTTAGGAAACCCAAAGCTCCCTGTGAAGCCCTGATGGCCTCTGGTTCTGCCCTCTTCTATACCCTGTGCAGGGATGGAGCACCCAGTTGCTCCCAGTTGTCCCAACATGGTCCCAGTTGTTCCAAGTGTTGTCCCTGCAGTATCATTCCAGACACTCCCAGTATATCCCAGTTGCCCCCAGCATGCTCATTCCCAGTCACCCCAGTGTCCCCAGAATGGTTCCAGTTGCCCCCAGCATGATCTTACTCATTCCCAGTATATCCCAGTTACCTCCAGCACACACCCATCATTCCCAGTCACTCCCAGTAGCCCTCAGTGTGGTCCCAGTTGCTCCCAGTATTTCCATGTCCGTGCTCCAAGTGCTGCTCCCAGCCCTGATCCGTGGGGATGGGAATGTCCCGCTCCCTTCCCGGGGCAGGGTCACACCTGAGCCAGGTGTGCAGGGCAGGACCTTGCCCTGAGCCCAAGCCCTGTCCCACCTGCAGGATCTGCTTCCCCTGGGGCTCTTCCTGCTGCGGCCCCAAGCCCAGCTTGGTGCTGAACAAAGGGGCTGGGGCGGGGTCATCCCCCGGCGGGGGCTGCACACCCCCTCTGCCCCCTCCCCAAATTCCCTCCTGGGGGCAGCAGGAGCTGGGGCAGGAGCCCTGTGGGGAGGGAAAAGAGGGTGACACTGTCGTTCTCCACACTCTGTGGGGGGACACATACGGCCCCTGGGGATCCCCTCACCTTCTCCTGCAGCACCAGGAGGATGAACCCAAACATGGAGCCCCCAAAGCCCAGCAGCATTTCTGAGGCGCAGTCTGGTGGCAGCTTTGGGGGTCCGGGGGAGTCACAACTGCCCCGAAGCCCCCTCCCAGCCCCACAGCCACTCTCGGACATCTCAAACCACCTAAGAGCTCTTGCCTAGGACACCCACAACCACTCCTGCAGAGAAATGGCCCCAAAACCCACAAAACCCCTTCCCATCTCTCCCAAGACCCACCCAAATTCTATCAAGACACACAGCCCTGCCAGGACCCAAAACTCCTCACAATCCCCCCAGAAGGCTCTCAACTCCCTCCCAGCACAAATTCCCCCAAGAGCCACAAAAACCTCTCTCAGTTCCTCCAGGAGTCCCTAAACCCAGCTCAGCCCTGCAAGGCACTGACCAGGTGAGATTGGTGCACAGGAACATCCACAGCCAGGAGCATCTCGGGCACTTCAGCAGCGACTTGGGCACTTTGAGAGGGACACTCCAGATGGGAAGACTCAGGCCAGGGACTGGGACAGACAACTGGAATTCCTGGAGAACACACAGGCTCAGGTGGACACATTCTGCTGCAAAAACTACAAGATCACGGTCATGTCCCTTGGCTTGGGTGATCCCAGAACATCTAAATCCTCCTGAATATTCACCTGAACCCCAAATTGACACTCGAATCCCAGTGAAATGATTCAGCTTTAGATCTCTTTGCTACATTTTGTTTATTTTTACCCCAGTTATGGGTGTTTTGATGGGATAAACATGGAAATTTTTCGGGTGGGAAAAGATCTCCAAGATCACCCAGCATTGCTTGATGCCACATGAAGAAAAATTGGACAGAGCAGATGAGATTTTTTTGGCTGTAACATCAACAAATCAGCTCTTCCCAATGAGTTTCCAGTGTTGATCAAAGTCTTGACGGATATTCCCATCCCAGAATTCTTCCAGGTGCCTATGGGGGTCCATGAGGACATGGAGACCCCCAGCCAGGTGTCTTCCCAACCTGGATCACAGGGAATGTGGGTCACCAGGGCTCTGCCCAACCTGGGTCCTCCAGTGGGGAATGGAGTTGGAGCAGAGCACGAAGCTCTTCCCACAGTCAGGGCACTCACAGGGCTTCCCTTACTGGTGCCTCTGTTGGTGTCTGGTCAAGTGAGAGCTCCTGGAAAAGCTCTTCCCACACTGGGGACACTCGTAGGGCCTCTCCCCAGTGTGGATGCGCCGGTGCCTGACGAGGGTGGAGTTGTGCTTGAAGCCCTTCCTGCAGTCAGGGCAGCAGAAGGAAATTAAGGAGAGGATGTTCCAGAAAGAGGCTGTGGACATTGCGGCTGAAAGCAGGAATGGAGAGTGTAGCACTAAGAAGGTTTCCTTAGTGCACATAACTGCACTTCCATGATGAGGACAAAACTTGCCTAAGCTGAACATTCAATCTCAAACCCATCCAATTTTAGGCGGGAATGACAGGAAAAGCACTTCACTCCCTGCATGCATTAATGGGTGCTGGAGTGCAGAGTGCACCCTGTGAACTCCCAGGGATTGGAGGCTGCACTGCAGGCTGCCAGGAAACACTTGCCAGGCACAGCAGAGGTTGTACATCTGTTAAAACTCATGGCAACTGCAGAGGATTCTTTCCAAGTCTCACTCCATCCCATTGCATGGGCACTGCTCCTGCCAGCGTGTAGAGGTCAGGAACAGGGACAGTGCAGGTGACAGGGACGCTGGGCAAGCAGTGAGTGCTGTGCCAGCACGGCCAGAATGGTGCAAGAGGCAGCGCCAAAAAGGCTGAGGCACCCAGAGAATGGTGCCTCAGCACTCTGTGCAGGCCTCGGGGTGAGCACACAGCTTCAAGAAGGTCATGTGCTCATCCCACAGAGCCTTCTCTGCAGCTCTGGGGTAACCCTGTCAGCTTCCTGCTGGATTGGATAGCAGAAAAAGAAATTGCTCTCTCCTTTTGCCCATCTCAGCTACACAGAGGGGAGGGTGGGAGGCCATCTCTCCATCTGTGCAGGTGTTCAAGCTAAGCCAGCCAGGCTATAGGGTTTTCATGGAAATAAACCAGGATCAAGAACTACAACCAACAGGAAAAGCCCACACCATATCTGCATTCCAAACCCCAATTTTAAGACACCTGAGCCTCAGCCACGCCCAGCTCTGCTGGGGGCGGGGCCAACTGCTGTGATAAGGCGTGGCTTGGGCAGAAAGGGGTGGGTCTTCACAACATAAGGCATGGTGGGCGTGGCTAAACGCCATAGACAAATGGCAGATAAGGGGGGCGTGGCTTAAGGAAAGGGGTTTGGCTTTGCACAAGGGGCGTGGCTTAACCAATGTGGTGGAGCTTGTTGAAGGGGGCGTGGCTTAGCCCACATAGGGATGATGGGCAGCTCAATGTGGGTGTGGCTTAGGCGAGGGGGTGTGGGTTGTGAAAAAGGACGTGGATCACCAGAACAGCTCCTGCTCCATGATTGGCTCCTGCCACCAAGCCTCAGCCTCACTTGGGAGTGAAAAGTGTGTGGCCAGGTGAGGAAAGTGTGTGGTAAGAAATGGGTGGGGTCAGAGTGGCCATGGCATCACCAGGTTTCAGCATCACCTAGCAGGGGCAGAGTCAGACTTCCAGGTGACCTCCAGGTAGGGGGGCAGTCACTAGGCAGGGCAGGGAGGTGGCAGAGCTGATGTCACCTGTCAAGGTGTGCCAGGTGTGTGGTGGCCATGCCCGCTACCCACAAGCCATGCCCACTCTGGCCCTGCCCTCCTTCCTTCAGGGCTGAGGATACCCAGGTGTGGCTGGGGCGTGGGTTCCCTCCCCTGAGCACCAGGGCCTGGCCAGAGCAGAGCTGTCCTGCATTGCCCTCAGCGTCGGGCACTCCAGATTCACCTGTGGGGGAAAAAGAACAAAATTTGGGGCATTTTCCCACCAAAAATTGAGAATTTACAACCTTGAAATTGGTGGTCTTAACCTCCAAATATTTGGGACATCAGGTCTACCCCTTGAAATGAATGGATGGAAAAGTAAACCAGGTCTACCCCAATAAAGGCAATAGGGATTTAGGGACACCTGATCTACCGTATTAAAGTCAAGGGAGATTTAAAGACACCAGGTCTACCCCAATTAAATAGAGATTACCTCAATCTCAATAGAAATTTTGAAACACCAGGTCTACCCAATTAAAGTCAATGGTGATTTAGGGACACCAGGTCTACCAATTAATAGGGCTTGATTGGGAAGGGTTACTGGTGTTACGACCCGTTCAAAGTGAACTAAGTTCGTATTTAGTTTCTTAGAGTACAAAAGAGGCCAAAAATGCTGTTTAATCAAAATCAGTATACTTTATTCAATATCAATGTACCCACCAAAGCTGATATACTTTATTCAATGTACCCAACAAAAATGATATGCAATAACAAGAGAAAGAAATGGGAGAGAGAAAGCTATATAGATAAAAGCAAGAGAGAAAAGAGAGATAGGACAGATAGGATATAATTACCACAGAGAGAGACGAAGTCCTCGCAGCAGTCCAATAGGTCCCCCTTGGCAAATCCTCGTAGCGCGCCGCTAATAGATTTGTCTTCGCAGAACCCTCGTGGGGCTGATAGATCTTCGTCTTCTGTGGGGAGGTCCTCAAAAGGGGTCTCTTCTGAGGCAGAATATATAGTTCTCCAGAGTGGGGGAGAAATCTCGTGAGTCTAGGCCCAATGCACAAGGAGAGGGGGGAGAAGTCCCGTGATGGAGTCCAGGCCCATGCACAATGCGAGGGAGGGGGAGAACAGGGCAAGCTGTCCTGCTACACCTCAGGCACAGGTGGTACAGAATGCAGGGGCAGTGTAGCGTGCTGCGACTGCCATTGTTTCAGCAGGATGTCTGTCCGGGAACTCAGTTCCTAAGCAAACACATCTAGCCAGGAATGGCAATTCTCGTAGCAGTTACATCAGCTCTTGAGGTTTCCCTCTTGTTTCCCCCCAAAGTCTCCACGACGAAAAACGTGAGACAAAATTGAGGGTCTTCGGGCCGACTCTCACACCACCCCGTGGCTCACGATTGACGTCTGGCAGCAGGATTCATAGTGTTGATGTGATGTCTTCAGGACTCTATCATCTCTCATTGGTAATATATCCCAGGAAAAGTAGAAGACAGGGCAGTAGGGAAGAAAAAAAAATAGCAGGAAAAAGAAACAAAAAGGTGGGCACTAATCATTCAATATAAATTAATCTCATAATTATAACAATTATATTAATTCAAAATTTTCACAATTTAAACTCAATTAATAAAAACAAATAACATATTAAATTAATCAATAATTATATTAATTCGTTAAAATTGAATCAAAAATTCAAATAGTTTTAAACTCGATCAAAACAAATAACATCAAATCAAAATCAAACAAACAAAAGATTAAAACAAATAATTAAAACAAAATCAAAATACAAAATCAAAATACAAAATAAAGTTCAAAATTAGTTCATTAAAATTAAATCAAAAAAAAAAAACTAAGTTGAAACAAATAACATCAAAATTAAATCAAAAAATTCAATTTAAACTAAATTAAAACAAATAATTAAAACAAATAATATCAAATAAAATTCTAACAATTAAAAACAAAATTTTAACAAGTTAAAACAAAATCAGAATACTGATCAAATCAAAATCTCTTATTCTAACTAAGATTTATTTATAATTGTGGTTATGGCTTACATACGGGTATGTCTTGTGTCAGCTTCTCTAAGTACATCTATAGGAGGGGGTACATAAACTAAATTGTGTGCATTCATGACTGAGGTCAATCGTCATTTGTTTCATCATTTTCCAATTCATGAAAAATAAAACTGCCGATAAAACAAAGCCAATCAAAACTAAAATCAAAAGAACAATGATAGGGTGACACAATTTATTCAAAAACACTGGTGGCAGTAGGGGACCATCCAAAAAGTGTGTCCACCACCTGTGTTCAGTGTCTGTCTTTACCCTCTCCAAAACACGATGAATTTGTTTTACATTGTGAGGACAGTTACTAAAGTTTTCTGTCCGCTCTTTTAATCTTTTCTAAAATTTTCATCAAATCCTGGTGAAGCAACAATTGCTTTACCAGAGTAAGGTTCATACCATTGTTGTAGGCCATAACCTATGGATCAGTGTATAATTGGATTGCAAAAGCTGATATGAAGTAACTGAGCTGAGTAAGAAAAATCACAACCAATAATTTGGTAAAGTTACAAACACAAAAATTTGAATGATTTTTGGTATGTAATGTTAATTTTCTATAACTATTTCTTCAACAAATAGTCCTAAAACATGCACATCCATTCCTACATATATTAGCAAGTCTTAAAAGGCTTCATTCGGGCGTATTTCAAAAT
>CAJVGK010000043.1:1284744-1485870 GCA_910950805.1 Acrocephalus scirpaceus scirpaceus | reverse complement strand
TTTTTTTATGTCTTATTCTTCTGTTCCTATGTTGGTTTTAATTGTTATATTATTATATAATTTCTACTATATTTTATTTTTTAAATATTGTTATATTCCTTAATATTGTTTCTGTTCCTATTTTTTGCTTATGTTGTTGCTGTTCTCAGTAAATTGTTCTTATCCCATCCTGGGATCTTTGCCTTTTGTACTTTCAATGGGAGGCTGGAGGGCAGCGAGTGGAAACAGAATGGTTTTAGCGGAAACACGAAATTGGGGAATCCCACTCCCAAATCTGGCCCGTGGAAACCGAGCATCCCAGCTGGTGCCAGCCCTGGCTGCCCTGGAACAGCCTTGGGAGCGGGTCCCTGGCTGGGGCTGTGGGAAGCTCTTCCCTCTGGTGCCCAGGGACAGGACTGGAGGGAAGGGCTGGAGCTGAGTCGGGGCAGGTTTGGGTTGGATCTGAGGAAAAGGTTTTTCCCCCCGAGGCTGCTGGGGCACTGACCAGGCTCCCAGGGAAGGGTCCCAGCTCCAGGGCTCTGGGAGCTCCAGCAGCGTTTGGACAGCGCTGCCAGGCCCAGGCTGGCATTGTTGGGGTGTCCTGTGCAGGGCCAGGAGTTGGACTCGAGGATCCTGGAGACCTCCCAGGGATTTCTGGGGATGCTAAAGAGCCCTGTGCTCAGAGGCAGTCACAGCCATTCCATGGGGACATCCCAGGTCAACTTGTGCTGCAAAGGCACCCATCTGTCACAGGCACTCACGGGGGCTCCACGGTGACATCCCAGGAGTCCCCAGGCTGCCAAAGAGCCGGGATGTCCCAGGCACTCCCAGGGGTTCCTGTCATGGGCAGAGTGGGAGCCTCAGGGAAAAGCTTCATTTCTTCATTGGAGAAATTCCTGCTGAGTCATGAGGTGGAGAAATGACACCCAAGAGCCACCATGGATCCTCAAACCCCTCCAGGGGGCCATCTAAAATTCCATCAATGAGAGGAGACTGGAAGTGGCTGGATCCAATTCTGGCACCTGAGGGCACCGACGAGTGTCAGTGCCATTGGACCTGGAACAGCCCTGGCACCGCTTTGTCCCCAGGGTTGCCATGGCAGCCCAGGACAGCGACAGCTCTGCATGCAAGTGGCCATGGAACCTGGCTGCAGAAATGGCTCCTTGGGCTGCTTTTCAAGGAAACTTGAACTGATCAGGGTTGCCGTGGCACCCAAAGGCAGCAGTGGGGTCAGTGCAGTGTCCATGGCCACAGCCCCTTGCAATGGCCCAGGGCAGCTTGGGATGATGATCCAGCCTCACTCCTGGCCCAGGCCAGGCCTGCAGTGCCCTGCCCCACAGCCTGGCTGCACACAAGCACTTCCAGGGCTCTCTGCAGTTCCCTTGCCCTCACTCCTGCCTCACTCACACACTTCCCAACGACCCAGCTGGAGCTTTGAGCTGCAAGGAGTTCAAAGCTTGTCTGTCCTTCAGCAGTTGGTCTAATTCTGCCTTCAGCCAACTCTGGATTTGTGTTTATTGCAGAACTTCCTGTGTGTCTCAAACACTCCTTGCATGGTTCTGCCTTGAGGAAGGGGAACCTCCTTGGTGGCACCTTGGGCTTGGCACACACTTGAGGAGATTGTCTGAAACTTTGGAGTTTTAGATTGCTGAAAAACCCTCTTTTGACTGAGTGCAGGCAGTTCTCCAAGCAAAGCAGGTCCCAGGTGAGTAAGGAGAGACAGGATGGGGTTGGTGGATGTGGTGCAAGGTTGTCCTCAAAGGATCACACCTCAAGGGACAGCTTCTCTGAGCAGGCCTGACCTCTTGAGGAGAGACCCTGGGTCAATATCAATCACTAAATGCTGAAATCACCTCTGCTCTAAAGAGAAAAATACACCTTGGAAATAGGAATGTGGATTTCTTAGAAGTTCTTTGAAATACTTCTCCAAACCTCTAGGAAAAAAAGACTTCCCAGTGAACTGCACCAGACCAGAGGGAAATCAAGGCACAGCCATGGTTTGTCAGGACTTGCTTAATCCTACTGAGCCCCGTGGTGCATTTGGTGCTGAGCCCTGGAATCTCAGGGCCTGAGAGGAGATTGCACAAACCTTGCCAGGAGTCAAAGTCGGAGGAAACCCCCAAAGTGTCTCGAGGCGGTAATGAGGCCCATCCCCAACACGCTCCTCACAGACTCTTTGAAGGAGAGAACTGGAGGACAGGATTGCACAAAAACCACTCAGAGATTCAGTGGCAAAAAAAAGTACTTAAATTACCCCTTAGTACCTTGAAGCAAGAATAAGCCCTACTGAGTGTTGTTATTGGCTAAAAATCTCAAGGGACTCATGAAAGGAGATTTTTGAAGGCCATGATTGCACAGGTCTCAGTCAGTATAGAAAACCCTTTTTTTCTTTACACACTTTGTGTACCCTGAAGTAATAATGAGCCCCACTGAGTGTTGTTACTGACAAAGCCTCTCAAGGGACTCATTAAAGCAGAGAATTGGAAGCCAGGATTGCAGAAACCTCTTAGAGACTCCAAGGCAAAAGCCAAACCCAAAGGCCTTGGAAAAAACCTGCAGTCCCTGGCAGCATGAAGGAGCCCCCCAGGGCCATTGCTGACCAAGGCTCCTTCCCCAGGGACTCCTTCCAGCACATCCTGGGGGCCACTGGCATGGCAGGGGAATGCTGAGGGCAGCACAAGGGGCTGACAGTGCCCAGCCTTGCTGGGGCTGTGCCAGGAGGCCCCAGGGCCTAAAGACAAGGGGTCTCCTCAGTGCCCTTGGTGGCACAGAGGCTGCTGTGGCCCAGGGCACCACGACTTGGCTTCTCTTTGTCCCCACCTGTCATCACTGCCTGCAGTTCTCTGCTCTGCCTGAGGCCTGGGGACACTTTCTGTGTCGTGTCCCTCAGTGGGACCCATTAAAACTTCCAGAAACTTTGGAGTTTGCTTCTGACTTGGAGTTCTGGAGAGGTTTCTTCAGCTCCCTCTCAGGGACTGATGTTCAGGGCCTCAGCACAAAGCCCTGAGAGGGTCATTAAAGTCCTTGTGCTGTGTCTGTGCTGATGAGCTGGGCTGAGCTCATCATCCAGAGGGAGATCCTGGCAACCAAGAAGAGCTTAAAAACACATTTCTCTTGATGAGCAGCTTTTCTGCCAGCCCAGCAGGGCTGGGGCACTGCCTGCAGCCACCCCGGGCACAGCACACAGGCACACAGGGCTTCAGCTCAGCCTGGGCTGGCAGCACAGAGCAGAGCTCACTCAGGGCTCACTGCAGGAGAAATCCTCCCAGGCTTGCAAACAGTCACTCTCTGGCTGGGGGAAGAGAAGCTGCAGCTCCTGCAGGGATCTCCTGAAGCTGCCACATCCCCCAGCTTGGAGCACCTTGCAGGAGCACTGTGGGAGCTGCTGCAGGGCAGGGATGTGGCCCTAGGGCAGGGCTGGGTTTCCCTGCTGCCCCAGCCCAGGCCCAGCACAAGGCAGCTCCCTGGGGCCAGGCTCTGCTGCAGGGCTGAGCAGCCGGGGCTGCAGCCAGGGGTGCCCAGGGCTGTGGTGCAGAGCAGGGTCCTGCAGCCCAGGGCGCTGTGCTGGCCCAGGGACTCTGCTGCCTGCCAGGGACAGCTCTCAGCCGGCCCGGGGAGCTGCTGCCAGCGCTGGGGAGAAGCTGTGGGGGGAAGGAGCCACCCTGAGCAGGGCAGGGGCTGCTGCTGCTGCTGCTGAGAGGGGCTGTGTGGGGCAGGGCTGCTCCCAGCTCCACACCAGCCTGGGCACAGCTGCGGAGGACACTTGCCAAAAGAAGGTAAGCCTGGCATTGCTGTAAAGATCAGGAGCTTTCCTGAGAGTGTTTTCAATTTCCTGCTTGGAGAAGGATGGGAATGTTGCGGTGATGACAAAAATTTTTTTGCTTTTTAAAACATTTTTCATATTTTTGTAGCTTTGTAACTACTATTATATATTTATAAAACTATAATTCCTAATTACCTCTATTCAACTACTATTACATACTATGTAACTATACTCCTTAATTAACTGATATGTTTCTCATCCTTTCTCATAGATTTTAGAACAATTGACAGACATTCTAAATACATTCCTGAAATACTGTATAGTCTTACTATCAGGAAGAGGACCTACAAGGAGAACATTTTTGTTTTTATTCAAAGTGTGAGCAGTCATTAAAAAAAAAAAATGTGGGGGAAAGAAGCCCTTGGACCTGCTCCAATGGGTTGACCCAGGTGTGTATAACTGGGGCAACTGAATCTCCTATTGCATATTCCAATAAAATATGCTAATTAATCAAACTTTAAAAATTGTTGAAATCAGGGGCTGGCTAAGCCCCATCCCCTCTGGGACATCTGGAAGCTTCCAATAATGATCTGGTTGTTACTTTACTGTTGTAACACTTTTACAAGGTTTATTTTTTTTTTTTAGTTACAGGCAACAGAATGATGAGAGAAGCAGAAGAGGAACTGTAATCACAGAATCACAGAACATTCTGAGTTGAAAGGGACACACAGGATCATCCAAGTAGTACTTTCAACATTTACAAAGACTGCAGAACAGTAACTTTGGGTGGTCACTCTCTCTGCTGGGAGACTCCTAAAGGGCCTTCGGCCACTGCTCAGCCCTGCTCAGCCCCAGCATCACCTTGGCAGGGCCCAGCAGGGCTCTCCTGAGCTGCCCTTGCCCACCTGCAGACAGAGCCTGCCCCAGCCAGGGCCCTGCAGACAGGCAGGTTTCTGTAGGGCCGGGCCCAGGGCACAGAGGGTGGGATGGGCTCTGTGAGCGCTGGCAGGGACAAGGCTCCTGTCAGGAGGGAAATGTGCAGGCCCAGGGAGATGCTGAGGGAAGGAGAGGGGGCTGAAGAGAGCAGTGCTGGGGGCAGGAGGGCACTGTGGGTGTGTGGGAGGTGCCGTGCCCAGCTGGCTACGGGAACACTGTCCTGAGTGCCCGGCTGTCTGTGCCCTGCCCTCCCAGGCACAGCACCACCACATCTGCTCTTGTTTCTGCACTGCCCTCATCCTGTCCCTGTCATCTGGTGCTCTCAGGGAGGCTCTGGCCTTTGCAGCAGCTGAGTAAGGCACTGCCCTTGGCATTCCTGCCAGGCAGCTGTGGCCATGGCAATGGGGTGTCCAAGCTTCCCTGGGACCTGTGGGGCTGTGGGCAAAGCAGTCCATGGGAAAGGGGAATGAGCTGAGCCCCCTCCCTGAGATCCCATCATGGGCACACCCAGGGATCTCCTTGCTGTGTCCTTGCCAGCTCTGAGCTGCCCTCCTGGCTGCAAATCTGTGCCAGAGCCCCTGGGAGTTCCCTGAATGTGCCACGGGGAAGTGCAGAGATGGCAGAGCTGAGGAAATGCTGCTGGGTTTGCCAAGGGAGCCGGGAGTGCCCTTGGCAGAAGGGGGTGCTGAGACCTTGCCCAGAGCCCTTTGGAGAGGGTGGGACATTGAGGGATCCCTCTGCTCTGGGCAGGGTCTGGTTTATCCCAGGGTGACCCGGGAGTGTGATTGTGCTCTGATTGCAGCCAAAGCTGCAAACTCAGGGCAGTTGGGAACAAGCCCATCCAGCCCCTCATCTTCCCTGAGCCACAGGGAATCCTTTGCCTCTCACATCTCTCAGTGGCAAACTGTGATTGCAGCAGAAATGCTGGGGATTTCTGACCTCAGAGAAACAGGAATGATGTGTGAGCAGGGAAATGATGGCTAAAATTCCTTCCTTCTTTTTATGTCTTTTACACTTGAAAGTGCAGAAGGCCACAAAACCGTATGCTTAAGGACTGATTCCAGTGACAAATCCTGAATATCCAGCCCTGTCCCTCTGACACATGGCCACAAAACCACGGACAGGGCAGGGATGGCTCCTGGAGAGCCCCCACACACAGGCCTGGCTGCTCCTGGCACACTCAGACAGCACAACTGGAGCCCACGCAGGGACCTGGGGGAAGGTTTTCCCAGAGCAGGAACAAGGGTGGGTGAGTCACAGCGGGACAGTCTACAGGGAATGGCCCAGGTTTGGCTCAGAGCAGCCTCTGCTGACTTGTCCCTGTCCTTTCTCCATGAACAGGTGCCCATGGCCAGCAAGAGCAAATGTCCAACAGCAGCTCCATCAGCCACTTCCTCCTGCTGCCATTGGCAGACACGCGGCAGCTGCAGCTCCTGCACTTCTGCCTCTTCCTGGGCATCTCCCTGGCTGCCCTCCTGGGCAACGGCCTCATCATCAGCGCCGTAGCCTGCGGCCACCTCCTGCACAGCCCCATGTTCTTCTTCCTGCTCAACCTGGCCCTCACCGACCTGGGCTGCATCTGCACCACTGTCCCCAAAGCCATGCACAATTCCCTCTGGGACACCACAACCATCTCCGACTCAGGATGTGCTGCTCAGCTCTTTTTCTTTCTCTTCTTCATTGGATCAGAGTATTTCCTGCTGACCGTGATGTGCTACGACCGCTACGTGTCCATCTGCAAACCCCTGCACTACGAGACCCTTCTGGGCAGCAGAGCTTGTGCCCACATGGCAGCAGCTGCCTGGGCCAGTGCCTTTCTCAATGCTCTCATGCACACGGCCAATACATTTTCCCTGCCCCTGTGCCATGGCAATGTCTTGGGCCAGTTCTTCTGTGAAATCCCCCAGATTCTCAAACTGTCCTGCTCACACTCGTACCTCAGGGAAACTGGGCTTCTTGTGTTTTCCATCTCCTTATCATTTGGTTGTTTTGTGTTCATGGTTTTCTCCTATGTGCAGATCTTCAGGGCTGTGCTGAGGATCCCCTCTGAGCAGGGACGGCACAAAGCCTTTTCCACCTGCCTCCCTCACCTGGCCGTTGTGTCTCTGTTCCTCAGCACGATCATGTTTGCTGACCTGAAGCCCCCCTCCATCTCCTCCCCATCCCTGGATCTGGCCCTGTCAGTTCTGTATTCAGTGGTGCCTCCTTCCCTGAACCCACTCATCTACAGCCTGAGGAACCAGGAGCTCAAGGCTGCAGTGTGGAGACTGACGACTGGATGGACTCAGAAACATTAAACTGCTGGCCAATTTCTGCAAATCACTTGTAATAAAAGTCATATTTTATAATTCATATCAGTTTCATTTTCGAGGTTTTTTTTCTTTGGATTTTAATTTTAATATTGTCTACAAAGAAGTATTGTTTTTTGTCTTTTTTCCTAATTTTGTTTTTCTCCACTTTCCCTGTGGCCACAGACTGTGTCAATGAGGGGTTTTGCTCTTGGTGGATTCAAATGAACTAAAGGATCACCCAGCCAAGTTTTCTGCAAGGATCCCCCTTTGGTTCCCTTCTCTGCAGCTGCAGCAGCAATGTCTGTGTGCAGAGCTGGGGGCAGATTAGTGCTGGCACAGCAGCTGTGCCCAGCAGCAGCAGCAGCAGCCCTTGGTGTTGGCAGTGCTGCTGCCGTGGCCCTGCCCCGCTGCCCTGCTGGCCCTGGTGTTGCTGTAGGGCCTGAGTGCTCTCGGGGCCGGGCACAGGGCTGGGGGTGGCAGTGCCGGGGCTGCAGCAGGGACAGGCCATGGGCACTGCTGGGGCAGCGCTGACGCCTCAGGCCAGGGCCTGGGGGCTGCAGGCTCCTTGCCCAGGCTCTCTCCACAACACTTTGCCCAGGCCAATGCTGAGCACAGAAAAGGCCCGGGAGCAGCCTGTTACGACCCGTTCAAAGTGAACTAAGTTCGTATTTAGTTTCTTAGAGTACAAAGGAGGCCAAAAATGCTGTTTAACCAAAATCAGTATACTTTATTCAATATCAATGTACCCACCAAAGCTGATATACTTTATTCAATGTACCCACCAAAAATGATATGCAATAACAAGAGAAAGAAATGGGAGAGAGAAAGCTATATAGATAAAAGCAAGAGAGAAAAGAGAGATAGGACAGATAGGATATAATTACCACAGAGAGAGACGAAGTCCTCACAGCAATCCAATAGGTCCGCCTTCACAAATCCTTGTAGCGCGCCGCTAATAGATTTGTCTTCGCAGAACCCTCGTGGAGCTGATAGATCTTCGTCTTCTGTGGGGAGGTCCTCAAAAGGGGTCTCTTCTGAGGCAGAATATATAGTTCTCCAGAGTGGGGGAGAAATCTCGTGAGTCTAGGCCCAATGCACAAGGAGAGGGGGGAGAAGTCCCGTGATGGAGTCCAGGCCCATGCACAATGCGAGGGAGGGGGAGAACAGGGCAAGCTGTCCTGCTACACCTCAGGCACAGGTGGTACAGAATCCAGGGGCAGTGTAGCGTGCTGCGACTACCATTGTTTCAGCAGGATGTATGTCCGGGAACTCTGTTCCCAAGCAAACACACCTGGGCAGGAATGGCAATTCTGGTAGCAGTTACATCAGCTCTTGGTTTCCCTCTCGTCCCCCCCAAAGTCTCCACGACGAAAAGCGTGAGACAAAATTGAGGGTCTTCGGGCCGACTCTCACACCACCCCGTGGCTCACGATTGACGTCTGGCAGCAGGATTCATAGTGTTGATATGATGTCTTCAGGACTCTATCATCTCTCATTGGTAATATATCCCAGGAAAAGTAGAAGATAGGACAGTAGGGAAACAAGAAATAGCAGGAAAAAGAACAAAAAGGTGGGCACTAATCATTCAATATCAATTAATCTCATAATTATAACAATTATATTAATTCAAAATTTTCACAATTTAAACTCAATTAATAAAAACAAATAACATATTAAATTAATCAATAATTATATTAATTCGTTAAAATTGAATCAAAAATTCAAACAGTTTTAAACTCGATTAAAACAAATAACATGTTAATTAATCAAAACAAATAACATCAAATCAAAATCAAACAAACAAAAGGTTAAAACAAATAATTAAAACAAAATCAAAATACAAAATCAAAATACAAAATAAAGTTTAAAATTAGTTCATTAAAATTAAATCAAAAAAACTAAGTTGAAACAAATAACATCAAAATTAAATCAAAATATTCAATTTAAACTAAATTAAAACAAATAATTAAAACAAATAATATCAAATAAAATTCTAACAATTAAAAACCAAATTTTAACAAGTTAAAACAAAATCAGAATACTGATCAAAATCAAAATCTCTTATTTTAACTAAGATTTACTTTATAATTGTGGTTATGGCTTACATACGGGTATGTCTTGTGTCAGCTTCTCTAAGTACATCTATAGGAGGGGGTACATAAACTAAATTGTGTGCATTCATGACTGAGGTCAATCGTCTTATTTGTTTCATCATTTTCCAATTCATGAAAAATAAAACTGCCGATAAAACAAAGCCAATCAAAACTAAAATCAAAAGAACAATGATAGGGTGACACAATTTATTCAAAACACTGGTGGCAGTAGGGGACCATCCAAAAAGTGTGTCCCACCATCTGTGTTCAGTGTCTGTCTTTACCCTCTCCAAAACACGATGAATTTGTTTTACATTGTGATGGACAGTTACTAAAGTTTTCTGTCCGCTCTTTTTGATCTTTTCTAAAATTTTCATCAAATCCTGGTGAAGCAACAATTGCTTTACCAGAGTAAGGTTCATACCTATTGTTGTAGGCCATAACCTATGGATCAGTGTATAATTGGATTGCAAAAGCTGATATGAAGTAACTGGAGCTGAGTAAGAAAAATCACAACCAATAATTTTGGTAAAGTTACAAACACAAAAATTGGAATGATTTTTGGTATGTAATGTTACATTTTCTATAACTATTTCTTCACAAATAGTCCTAAAACATGCACATCCATTTCCTACATATATTAGCACTGTCTTAAAAGCTTCATTCGGGCGTATTTCAAAATGACAAATGTTCTGTTCAGTGTCTAAACAAATATCTTGAGCTACAACTGCGTTACTTTCACAGATAAACCCTTGTTGTTCCCGAACTACGCAAGATTCTAAATCAACAGTTTGCCATTTATCACCAACTTGACGGGCCCATTCTCGGTGCTCGGAGGGATAGAACGTTGCTCCGTTGTGGTTCAGTCCTAATGCAATGATAGGAAAGATTGAATATACTGAAGCATTGCTAATGGTTAACACAAAGACCGTGGCTGTGTTTGTAACTGAGTTATAAGTGAAATTTACTAAGTTCCACCATGCCTGAAGTTCCTTTTCAAAATCATTTGCATTGTCCCAAATTATTTTCCGGATCTCAGTGGGGAAGGTTCCTTCTTCGCCTTCTCTTATGATCGCGGCAGCAATGGACTGTATCCACAACTGGGCCTGAATGCAACTGAGAGCCAAAGAGACATTGCTTTGTGTAGTATTAAGTGCATCAATTATTAATCTGTGATCATTCACATGTATCTTTTCCCAATCTGGTACTATGTTTGATAATAGCCACTGAGTCGTTCCCAAGGCCGATAAGGACGACTGTAAAGGATACTGTAATTTGGTCAAATCTCTAGCTGAAGCAGCTAGTTTGTTCATCAATACCTCTGAATCGATACTGTTTAGGATACCTAATCCAGTACCAATAGCACCTGCAATGTCTCTTGGCACGCGTCTCTTAGGAGGACTACGTTTTCGCAGCCATGTAGTCCAACCTTCAAAAGAAGTTTGCAGAAAAGGTGAGCAAGCAGGTTGAATTTCTGAAACATCAGTTTGCATCAACAATTTAACCTTTTTCAAAGACCATGTAGGGTTAAATATTATTTGCTGTTGACCAGTTTTCCTAATTATATATGGTCCAATTTCAAAGATTCTCGGGCTTAGTACTGTTGGTGGTTGAGTTGGAATGCTGGTAACAGGTAAAACTAGGGCATTTACTCTGAATTTAAATGTGAGTCCTTCATTACCTTTGGCCCAAAGACAAGTTATTTCTGTAGATTGTAATAATGTAAAATTGTGCCAGCAATCTTGCACGCTAGGGGGTGTACAAACTTTTTTATATTCATTTGCCCTGATTGATACTACCTTTTCATAGGTAGTTCCGTTAACCATTCGACATCCTATATCAATTTTTTCTCCTACTATTCCTTGCAATTGCCAAATTTCATCTCTGTACACCCATTCTCGCTTTGAGTATAACTGATTATCATGCATCACTACAGTTAACAAATTCAAACCATACACATTTCCCATAGATCCAGTAAAGTGAATAAAAGCTTGGGACCAAGGCCATTCAATTTTGTATAAACTAGGGGTAATATCAATCCTCCGAGAAGTGATAGAAAGGTTAGAGACACTCTTAGTCTCTTCAAGTTGAGGTGTGGTAAAATGACTAGAGGTATTTCCAATCTCTTCTACCTTTTGGTGTGTGGTTAGGTAATGAGATGTGATCAGATAAATGGGAGTGTTCTTTGCCTCTTTTAACATTTGTGGGGTGACTGCTGTGCTTGTTATTGGTTTTCTTATAGTATTTATTTTGAATTTATAAGCTAAGCCTCTCAGACCTGACTGGTTAGCTGAGCTATTTTGCCAGTTGCAGGTCACTTCAGTGGGTCTGGTTAAAGTAAAATTATGCCAGCAGTCAAAGGGTTCATTCTTACATTCTTTAGAAACAACAGCATTGTGGGTTTTGATATCCTGAGTGTAACGACAACATGATCTAAAAGAGGCATGTTTAATACAATTCCATTTCGTTGAAGAACAAAATTCTGCTGTAAACTTGGGGTATAAGGTATCTTCTCTATCTAGGTTTGGAAAATTCCCAGCAATTACGATAGTAGAAACTTTAGTAAAAAGAGATCCTTCTACCTTTCTGCATGTCACCTGAATCACTTCACCTGCAATTCCACTCAAGGTGTACATACGAGCGTCGTTATCCCATTTCCATTCACTAGGGCGATATGGCTCAGAATTATGCAATACTACTGTCGCTAAGGTCGGGCGGCGTTCTTTGGAGTTGGGATAGGATCCCATAACAATAGTATGACGGACGGTAGCTTCGGACCATGGCCAGTCAGCTGGCTTCTGGCCATGGAGTTGCAGTAGGGTACAGGAAAAGATTATAAGCCTTATCATGATCCAACGGAGGTCATCTGTGAAAAGAGCAAACACAACAAAGATCTGCCACGGAGGGGCAGAGAATTAAAATGAAGGAACTATCCAGCGTGTGCTGATTCGGTGTTCCTTTCCTAGAGCATCAGATGCTACCCATGAATATTTGTTCAGAGGGGTTTTCAGGACAAGTGGTACTTCTCCTACTAAAGGTAGGTCAACAAGAACAGGTTGTCCTGGATAGTGACTAGGATTCTTTGAATCATCAGGTCCCTGTAAGACAGGGATTATGCTTGGAGGTGTCGGGCAAAAAGCAGTGATTTTGGGACAGCCGTTCACTCCCCATCTGTCATTCACACTTTTCACAGCTTCCCATAATCGAAGATCCCAGTTCCCCTCATGTGGTTTAAGAAGTCTTTTCAAAAGACCATTTGTTCTCTCTACTATTCCATTAGCCTGAGGGTTATAAGGAGTGTGAAATGTCCATCTCATCCCTTCACCTTTTGCCCAATCCTGTACTATTTTAGCAGTAAAGTGAGACCCATTGTCGGACTGTATTTCTTGTGGTTTTGGAAAAATTCCAAACCATTCCTGTAGTCCTTTAACAGTATTTTCTCCTGTGGCTCTTTTAAAAGCAGAAGCTTGAACTAATCCAGAAATTATTTCTACCCCTACTAGCACATACTGTTTACCTGCTGATTTTCTGAAAGGACCGATGTAATCTATTTGCCATGCATCCCATAGGCCTTTGCCCTTTCTCAAATGTAGGGGGTCATCTTCTAAGGGGTGTCTTTCTAATCGCTTGCGACACTGCTCGCAGGCTGATATGCATGTTCTACACTTTTCTCTGGTAACAGGCCAACCACAAGCAACAGCTTCTCTGTATAAATCTTTTGCACCTGTGTGATGTCTTTTTACATGTAGCCACTCTAACAGGCGTTCCCAATCTTCTGCAATTTCTTCCTTTTTCAGGGGACTCAGCCTGGCTAGTTCATCTACCTTGTTATTCCATTCTGCTGCTGGATTATTATCTGTTTGGTGGGAAGCAACCCAGCCTACTGAAAAATCTCCTTGACTAGCAATTTGTAAAATTTCTTGCCACTTTTCCTTTTGCCACACAGGGACTCTATTGACCTGCCAGTCATTCTGTTGCCAAAAGGGCAGCCATTCTGTACAACCTTTGAACACAGCATAGGAATCAGTATAAATACGGACAGGAGAAGAATTGCTTGCTTCTTTTTTAAAAACACTCCAAACAGCTGTCAGCTCGCCAACTTGTGCACTGCCTTCTCCTTCATTAATGATTTTTTCCCCTGAGGAAATCTGCAGCGCAACAGCTTTGAATTTCCATGTTTTTCCCTCCCTTTTAGCTGAAGCATCTGTAAACCAAGAATTTACTGATTCTGGAGAAAAAGGAGGGGCAACTTTGATTACTGAAACTGGTTTTTCCTGGATGTTGTTCAAGTTTTCTGTCTCTTGTATTGCTAGGTGTTTTATAGTACCTTCACTGACAGAAAATGTGTTACAGTAATATTCTATTTGGGCGTACCATTTCCTAACTGAGGCCCGCTGTGCCACCCCGTCGGGGGGGGAGTTCCGGCAGTGACTGTTTTAATGACTTTAAAAGGGCCTCTAAGGACAATGGGTTGCTGTCGAGTGATTTTTTCTACTTCCACTAAGGCTAAGCAGACAGCAAAAAGCCCTTTCTCCCAGATGGTATACCTTTTTTCAGCATCTTTAAAACCACGAGAATAGAAACCAACGGGTCTGGTAGGGCCGTCAGGGCCCCGTTGCCATATATGTACTGACAAACCTGAAATGGCAAAACCCCATTCAACTTGGAAAGGATCTGTGGGGTGAATAGGGCCTAATGCCTGGTATGCTGTGGCTTCAAAAATCAATAATTTTAATGCTTCTTCTTGAGAATTCTCCCATTCCCATTTAACTCCTTTCCTCAGCAAATTGTAAAGGGGTCCGGCAATGATAGAGAAATCTGGGATGTGTTTCCTCCAAAAGACTAGTAATCCTAAAACATGCTGAAGCTCTTTTTTGGAATCAGGCATCTTAATTTGTTCTAAGGAAGTTATAGTGTAAGGGGGAATACATGTCATGCCTCCTTTACACCAGATACCCAGAAATTTTACCTCATGAGAAGGTTTTTGAATTTTTTCAGGGGGGATTTTTAAATCAAGGCTTTCTAGGTGAGAGATTTTCTGCTGAGCATCTCCCACCTCCTCTGTTTTTTCCCCTCCCACCAAAATGTCATCAATGTACTGATAAACAGTAACATTGTCAGCTAGAGGTATTCTTTCTAGTTCATGTGCTAAAGCATGGTGGGCTAGGGTGGGTGAATATCTGTATCCTTGTGGCAATCTAGTGAAAGTGTACTGTTGCCCTTCCCATGTAAATGCAAAACGGTCCCTGTCTTCTGGTCTTAAAGGAATCATGAAAAACATATCTTTAACATCTATGGTTGCCATGATAGGATGAGCTTTTTCTTGAATCAGAGTAATTAATTCAGCTAAATTGGGAACAGCTGCAGTGAGGGGGTGTGTGTTAGCATTCAATCTCCGGAAATCTATGGTCAGTCTCCATTTACCATTAGGTTTGCGGACTGGCCATACAGGAGCATTGAAAGGTGAATGTGTATTAATTATTACACCTTGTTCTCTCAATTCTTGTATTACTGGTTTGATGCCCTCTTGCTCCAAGAGGCAAGGGGTATTGTTTCACATTTGTGACATTGCTGTGTGGCAGTGGAGGTGCTATTTGAAGCAGTCTAATATCAAGACGTGGCACACCAAAAGACCAAACAAACCCCTCAGAGTCTAAAAATTGTTTGCCAGCAAGAGCATCTAGGCCAAGCAAGCTACATGGAATGTTTCCAATAACCATGTTGATAGTTAGTTTGTTTTCTTCTCCGGGTAGAAGAATTTTTACTAGGGCTGTTTTCATTAGCTGCTTAATACCAAGTGCATTAATGACACATTGGTTTTTTGTTGTTGGAACAATTCCACACCTCTCTGCTTCTTTGTTAGTTAACGCAGAGGTTTGAGCACCTGTCTCTACAAGATAAGTTATAGGTGCTTTCTTGGGTCCTGTAATTGCTGTGATCAATACATCTCCTCTTGTATTTTTAGTGAGCATTTGTATATAGATATTTTAGATTATAGATTATATATATATATATATATAAATATATATAAATATATATATTATATATATTTAGATTATATATATTATTATAGATATTATAGATAACCGCCTTTCAGCTCACTTACGAGAGGCGGTTTAATTAGTTTTTTTGGTTCTGATGAACTTGTTCTGATTCACTAGTAAAATCAATTAAGTCATGAGAGGAGGTACTTTTCATGGGCTTACTGCCCGAATGCTGGGAGGGGCGAGGTGCGCTGGGTTCAATTGTTAAGTTATTTCTGGGCTTAGTGCCCGGAGTTTGGGAGGGCGGGTGTGTGTCAGGTAGTGTTTTATTTGGAGGGGCTTGTGTTGGTGTATTTCTCTTACAATGCCAGTTAGAGATTATCATCTGAAGTTTATCAAGAGGTAACCCATCCATGATATCTTTTGGGATACCTTTTTTAATACCTAATAACCACCAGCGTTGGCGTTGGGTCATGTGTTTTACTTTTTCTGTCTTTTCACTGCTGGGGGTTTCAACATACCTGATACCTTTTGTTCTCTGTGATTTGTCATCTGTTGTGTTTATAGGACCATATTGCCTACAATAGGTAATTAATTCTACTGCAATGTCACCCCACACCCAGATCTTGTGGTCACTGCTAGATGTGTTAGCATGAATAGCTGGAGGCTGAGAGGGACTGGAGTGAGGGGTGAAACTAGGGTCAGTAGAGAGAGTTCGGTCTGTTGGATTCTGGAGGAATCGATCAAGCCTTTCTACAGGGCCTAAAGTAGCTATGGTTTTTTGCAAAGCAATTGCTGTTGGTTTAAGAAATTCTGGGAGCCCACGAATTAAAGGGGTCATAAGTTCAGCTTTCACAGGAAGTTGCATGGGAGATTCAAACCCAGGGATAAGTTTTCTTTCATGTATCATTTGCAAGCAGGCTGTCTTTTGGACACTTTCTAGTATTTGGTCAGGGGAGGTAGGTATGGTTACAGGATCTCCCCTTTCTAATGGGTTTATCCCACCAGCCCAGAAGGCTGCTCGCTGGGTTAGGGACCATGTATCACGTTTATCTCCAGTTGTCAAGAAGACTCCGTGCCCCCAATATCCCGAACCTTCTGATTCTGTTAATTTAATTTGATCACCTCCTGTGAGAGATAAGCGAAATACATATTCTGTTTCAGTTTCTTGTGGAAGCCTGCTGTATTCTTTCTTAAGCTTAACTAACTCTGTTGCAGAGTAAGGGATTTCTCTGCTTGAAATTTGTGGTTCAAAGTCCTCATTGTTGATGTAATTGTATTCTGTTTTAATTAAAGGTCTTAAATGAGGACAGCAGAATTCTCCACAATTTTTAGCAGATTCTAACTCTTTATGTGGATAAATTTTGGTGTGGAGAATTTCTTTTTCTTCTGTCTCCTTAGGGGAGTCAGAATTTATTGAATTGAGATACTCAGTTCTTAAAGCATCTCTCAATAACTGATTTTCCTTCCTTTCTTCTTCAAGTTGTTTTTGTAAAATTTTTACGAGATCTTGGAGAGAATCAGTAATAACTTTTTCATCTCCGTACCACTTAAGGCAGCTCTCGATCGCGGCATTTAGACAAGCTCCAAGAACAGAATAAATTATAGCTTTGTCTTTGCCAAGTCTAAATTTAGTTTCTCGTTGTAATAAGCAAATTCTATCAATAACATTTTCTGGATTAAACCAATTGTTTTGAGCCCAAACATCTCCTACAGGTGAGGGTTTGGCATTGTATTTTGCTAACAAGCTATATAGTGCATTTTTTTTACTTTTATCCATTTTACTTTTCTTGTTGTTGGGGGGGGGGCTATGAGGGAAATCAAACTAATACTAGGGAAGGTAATACCTGACTAAACAGGGATTTTACAAAACAGTTTACACACATACAAAACAACAACAACAACAGTAACAACAACAACAACAACAACAAAACAAACTCTTTTGCACTCAGAGAACCTTTTAGTGAATCTCTGAAGACAGAACACTCAATAGAGCATGAGGTCGCTTTCCTTCAGGGTTTGTACAGTTTGTGGGAAATCTCAGCACCCCCCTTGCTTTCTAGCAACTACCTCAAGCGAGGCGTGCTAGGTGCGGCTGGAGTGAAGATCCTTCCCCTGTTACAGACTATACAAAAACCCTTGCAACCTCTCTGTCTAATCAGAGTCCATGTCCGTGACGCCAATTATGTTACGACCCGTTCAAAGTGAACTAAGTTCGTATTTGGTTCTTAGAGTACAAAGGAGGCCAAGAGAATGCAGTTTAACCAAAATCAGTATGCTTTATTCAATATCAATATACTCACTAAAAGTGATATGCTTTTATTCAATGTACCCACCAAAATGATATGCAATAACAAGAGAAAGAAATGGGAGAGAGAAAACTATATAGATAAAAGCAAGAGAGAAAAGAGAGATAGGACAGATAGGATATAATTACCACAGAGAGAGACGAAGTCCTCACAGCAATCCAATAGGTCCGCCTTCGCAAATCCTCGTAGCGCGCCGCTAATAGATTTGTCTTCGCAGAACCCTCGTGGAGCTGTGTGAGAGTCGGCCCGAAGACCCTCAATTTTGTCTCACGTTTTTCGTCGTGGAGACTTTGGGGGGAACGAGAGGGAAACCTCAAGAGCTGATGTAACTGCTACGAGAATTGCCATTCCTGGCTAGATGTGTTTGCTTGGGAACAGAGTTCCCGGACATACATCCTGCTGAAACAATGGTAGTCGCAGCACGCTACACTGCCCCTGCATTCTGTACCACCTGTGCCTGAGGTGTAGCAGGACAGCTTGCCCTGTTCTCCCCCTCCCTCGCATTGTGCATGGGCCTGGACTCCATCACGGGACTTCTCCCCCCTCTCCTTGTGCATTGGGCCTAGACTCACGAGATTTCTCCCCCCACTCTGGAGAACTATATATTCTGCCTCAGAAGAGACCCCTTTCGAGGACCTCCCCACAGAAGATGAAGATCTATCAGCTCCACGAGGGTTCTGCGAAGACAAATCTATTAGCGGCGCGCTACGAGGATTTGCGAAGGGGGACCTATTGGACTGCTGTGAGGACTTCGTCTCTCTCTGTGGTAATTATATCTTATCTGTCCTATCTCTCTTTTCTCTTGCTTTTATCTATATAGCTTTCTCTCTCCCATTTCTTTCTCTTGTTATTGCATATCATTTTTGGTGGGTACATTGAATAAAGTATATCAGCTTTGATGGGTACATTGATATTGAATAAAGTATACTGATTTTGGTTAAACAGCATTTTTGGCCTCCTTTGTACTCTAAGAAACTAAATACGAACTTAGTTCACTTTGAACGGGTCGTAACATAATTGGCGTCACGGACAGGGTCTCTGATTAGACAGAGGGGTCTGCAAAAAGCAACTCTACTGAAGTTCTGTTTTTTCTGTCTTCAGAGATTTACCAAAAAGTTTCTTAGTGCAAAGGAGAAATTGTTTTTTTGTGTGTGTGTTTGTGTGTGTGTATGTTAAATTGTGTTGTGTAGACTGCTTGGTTGTCACGAAGAGACAAAATAAGTAACTAAGCATACCTTCCAAGCAGATTTGGTCTCTTCACCCACCCAGGGAAGTGGAGGGAAACACAGCAAGGGCTGTGCATGTCCATGTAACTAAGCTTGACCTCCCTGGGGTGGTTTGTTTTGTCCCTCCGTAAAAATGAGTAAAAACGATAAAACTGCATTTTATAACTTGTTGGCAAAACACAATGCCCAACCCTCTCCTGGGGGAGAAGAATGGGCGAAAGTTAATTGGTTTAATTTAGAAAGTGTGATTGATAAAATACAACATGAAACAAAGTTTAGATTTCGCCATGATAAAGCAAAAATTTGCTCTGTTCTAGGCGCATGCCTTACAGCTGCTATAGAAAACCGCTTTAAGCGGTGTGAGCAAGAGAGAACAATTATTGACTCTCTTCAAAACCTGGTTGAAGTGTTGCAAGAACAATTACATAAAGAGAAAACCAAAAACCATTTGTTGCAGGAGGAAAATAATTTCTTACGGGCTGCCTTGATAAATGAATGTTCTAATAATTCAAACGCTGCTGACTCTGAAAAAGAGGGAGAAGCAGAATTGGGATTGGTAAAAAACTGTGGAGAAAACTGTTGCTCTTGTTTGACATCCTCTGTTGAAACAGAACATAATTGTGTTAATAATGATGATTTTGAGTCGCATAAATGTGACACAGGTTCTGTGACACTGTCCACAGCTTTCTGCGCCAGTGAAAATATAGTTAATACACCTGACCAATTTTTGGAAAGTGTTCACAAAGCCACCAGCATACCCATGCAGCCTGAAATAAATTTAAAAAACACAATTCCCTTAGAAGGGAGAGACCAAACTGGTCCAACTGGTTCTGTCCAGTGCACCTCTCCTTTCATAGAATCTGGGCAGAGAGCCGAACTTAATTGTTTAAAAATAATTTCTCACTTGGAAAATCTTGATGAAGTGAAACTTTTAGGAATTCGGTGGAAAGGAAGTACCTTAAACTCCTCAGATCAAATGAATATGCCTGAATACAAGAAAGACCTACAACTTGTTTTAGGATTGTTGATGTTTTGGGAAAAACATGTCCCAGATTTTTCTACTGTTGCCAAACCACTTTATAACCTGCTGAGAAACAAAGTTAAGTGGGAATGGAATGATTCTCATGAAAAAGCATTGAAATTGATAATTTTTGAAGTA
Source organism: Acrocephalus scirpaceus scirpaceus (assembly GCA_910950805.1). Classification (NCBI taxonomy): domain Eukaryota; kingdom Metazoa; phylum Chordata; class Aves; order Passeriformes; family Sylviidae; genus Acrocephalus; species Acrocephalus scirpaceus. Next base: position 1,466,130 of record CAJVGK010000043.1, on the reverse strand, counting down.
ACTGCTCCTCATGTTTTAGGTTTGATTTTCTTTACAGACCGTTTTCAAGTACAGTGTTGTTTTGTTGTTTTGGAATTGTCATTTTACATGTTGCAACTGATTCCTGTGGATTCTACCAGACCTGTTGGTTTTTATTTTCGTGGTTTTAAAGATGCTGAAAAGAGGTACACTACCTGGGAAAAGGGGCTTTTTGTCGTTTGTCTAGCTCTGGTAGTAATTGAGAAGATCGCAAGTCAGCAACCGATTTTCCAGAGAAGCCCTTTTGGAGTTATTAAGGCTGTCACTGCCAGGACTCTCCCGCCTGACGGGGTGGCTCACAGAGCCTCAGTAAGAAAGTGGCATGCTCAGATTGATAAACCTGCCTCAGTTGCCAAGGTAGATCTTTCATTTTCCCCTGAGTGGTCAGTAAACCCTCAAGCCAAACCACAGGAGAGAAATCAGGATGTTCAGTCAATTCCCTCACTACAGAGACCAAATGATTTTAAGAACCCATCACATTATCCTGGACCACTTGTGTTAAAACCTCCTTGGAATAAATGTGCATGTGTAGCTTTTGATAGTCCAGAGAAAGAGCATTAGAATTCTGTGATTCTGTTAATCTTCTGCCTCTTTTTGGCAGATTTTGTTGTGCTTAATTTTTACAGGAGACCACCGTGGGACATGAAGACCCCATAAATCATGATAAAACTAGTGATACTTTTGTGGTAACATGATTGGATATTTTTTTAAATAGTATTGAAACAGAAATATTAATGAATAAATTTGCTATTACAATTAGAGATTTTACCAAATTACAACAACCACTGCAGTTGTTTTGATTAGCTTGAGAATTTATCAGTGGCTGTTATTAAACATATTATCAAAATTGAAAAGAGTAAAATGTGAATGACAACAAATTGATAACTGATATACTTAGTGTTATATTTTATTTGCTTTTAACTGCATCCAGGCTTAATTGTGGATACAGTTAACTGTGTTTTAATTTTTATTAAAATTTTGACAATAATTTGGGACAGTGTTAATGATTTTAAAGGACAATTCAAGCCCTAATTTAACTTAGTGAATTTTAACTATTACCCCATTATAAAAATAACTTTAGCTTTTATGTTAATCATATGCAATGTTTTAATATTTAATATTTAATTTTTTTCCCTTTTTTAATTATTGCATTTAAGATTGAATTATGATAGAGCTACTCCCTATCTTTCTGAGCATAGGGAATGGGCCTGTCAAATTAGTGAAAATGGTAAATTGTTAATTTAGAATTTTGTATTGTTTGAAAACTTTTTGTGATATAGTGTTTGTAGAAAATGTAGCAGTGAATATTAAAAAATCATTTAATTTAATTTTTTTTTTTTTACTTACTGCTACAAGTATTTTGAACAAATTGTGACATTCTTATTGTTTTGTTTTTAATTTTAGTTTTGATTAAGTTTGTGTTGTCAACTATTTTAGAAAATAAGGAAACAGTTAACATAATTGATGTCTATAATGACTGCACATAGTTTAGTTGATAACCCATTTGTTGATAATACCCCTAAAATTATTAGTACAAGACAAACCACACAAGCAATGGAGTGAACTAGCCCTTATAGCAAAAAACTCATTAAAGATTTTTTTTTTGATTGTATTGTGTTGTTTTGTTTTTGTTTGTTTGTTTTTAAATCATATTATAATTGAAACGGCTTTGTAATTATATTGTGAAATCTTTTGTTTTAGTTTAGTTTAGTTTTTGTTTTGTGATTTTGTTTTTTGGTTTTATATTTTTGTTGTTTTGTTTTGTTCCTTTGGTTTTTTTTTTTTTTTTTTTTTTTTTGTTATGCTACTAAAATGAAGAGTTCCGAAGACTTGGAATGATTATGAGTCACGGGGTGGTAGTGGTATCTATAAGAGACTGTCCAAAGGATCCCTCACTTTGCCTCACAATCATCTCCAAGGACACAGAAAGCGGAACCCTGAAGGGACGGGCGGGCTCTGAAACCCCAAGGAACACAGACTGGCCTGGCTGAGGTGGGATGTCGGCCAAGTGCTGTTCTCAGGTGTTTGCCAGCATGAACCTGAACAATGGAGACTGTCACAGCAGACTTCACCTGCTACAGAACTGCTTGTGATGAAATATTAGACACTAAAAATTATTTAAATTTTTGTGTTTGTAATTTTATCAAAATTATAGGTTGTGATTTTTTCTTGTTTAGCTCTAGTTATTTTTATTACCTTTTACAATTTAATTATACACTGATCCATAAGCTATGGCCTACTGCTATAGGTATGAACCCTACTCAGGTGAAGCAATGTTACTTCATCAGGATTTAATAGAAATTTTAGAAAAGATCAAAAAGATGGACAGAAAATTTTGGTAACTGTTCATCACAAAGTAAAAGAAATTTTTTTGTTGTTGTTTTTTTTGATTTTAGTTTTGATTGGCTTTGTTTTATTGGCAACTTTATTTTTTTTATGAATTAGAAAGTGATGAAACAGGTAAAATGATTAACTTTAGTCATGAATGCACACAATTTAATTTAAGTATTTCCTCTTATACACATGTTCAAAGATGTTAACACAAGACAGACCGTGTAAGTAAGCCATAGTTATGGATTTTAAATAGATTTTAGTTAGAGATTAAAGATTTTTAACTTTATTTACTATTTTGATTTTGTATTTAGATTTTCTTTTAATTATTTGTTTTAATTGTTTGAATTTTGATTTGATTTTGTTTTAAATTAGTTTTAATTGTTTGAAACTATTTGTTTTAATTTAGTTTAAAATTGTTTGAATTTTGATTTGATGTTATTTGTTTTGATTAATTAACATGTTATTTGTTTTAATTGAGTTTAAAATTGTTTGAATTTTTGATTCAATTTTAACGAATTAATATAATTATTGATTAATTTAATATGTTATTTGTTTTTATTAATTGAGTTTAAATTGTGAGAATTTTAAATTAATACAATTGTTATAATTGTGATGATATTTGTTTTAATTAATGGAGTTTAAAATTTTGTTTTAAATTGTGAAAATTTTGAATTAATATAATTGTTATAATTATGAGATTAATTGATATTGAATGATTAGTGCCCACCTTTTTGTTCTTTTTTTTGCTATTTCTCTTTTTTTTTTTTTCTTCTTTTTTTTTTCCTTCTGTCCTGTCTTCTACTTTTTCTGGGATATATTGCCAACGAGAGATGATGGAGTCCTGAAGACATCACATCAACATTATGAATCCTGCTGCCAGACGTCAATCGTGAGCCACGGGGTGGTGTGAGAGTCGGCCCGAAGACCCTCAATTTTGTCTCACGTTTTTCGTCGTGGAGACTTTGGGGGGGAACGAGAGGGAAACCTCAAGAGCTGATGTAACTGCTACAAGAATTGCCATTTCTGGCCAGGTGTGTTTGCTTGGGAACTGAGTTCCCGGACATACATCCTGCTGAAACAATGGCAGTCGCAGCACGCTACACTGCCCCTGGATTCTGTACCACCTGTGCCTGAGGTGTAGCAGGACAGCTTGCCCTGTTCTCCCCCTCCCTCACATTGTGCATGGGCCTGGACTCCATCACGGGACTTCTCCCCCCTCTCCTTGTGCATTGGGCCTAGACTCACGAGATTTCTCCCCCCACTCTGGAGAACTATATATTCTGCCTCAGAAGAGACCCCTTTTGAGGACCTCCCCACAGAAGACGAAGATCTATCAGCTCCACGAGGGTTCTGCGAAGACAAATCTATTAGCGGCGCGCTACGAGGATTTGTGAAGGCGGACCTATTGGACTGCTGCGAGGACTTCGTCTCTCTCTGTGGTAATTATATCCTATCTGTCCTATCTCTCTTTTCTCTCTTGCTTTTATCTATATAGCTTTCTCTCTCCCATTTCTTTCTCTTGTTATTGCATATCATTTTTGGTGGGTACATTGAATAAAGTATATCAGCTTTGGTGGGTACATTGATATTGAATAAAGTATACTGATTTTGATTAAACAGCATTTTTGGCCTCCTTTGTACTCTAAGAAACTAAATACGAACTTAGTTCACTTTGAACGGGTCGTAACACCAGTAACCCTTCCCAATCAAGCCCTATTAATTGGTAGACCTGGTGTCCCTAAATCACCATTGACTTTAATTGGGTAGACCTGGTGTTTCAAAATTTCTATTGAGATTGAGGTAATCTCTATTTAATTGGGGTAGACCTGGTGTCTTTAAATCTCCTTTGACTTTAATACGGTAGATCAGGTGTCCCTAAATCCCTATTGCCTTTATTGGGGTAGACCTGGTTTACTTTTCCATCCATTCATTTCAAGGGGTAGACCTGATGTCCCAAATATTTGGAGGTTAAGACCACCAATTTCAAGGTTGTAAATTCTCAATATTTGGTGGGAAAATGCCCCAAATTTTGTTCTTTTTCCCCCACAGGTGAATCTGGAGTGCCCGACGCTGAGGGCAATGCAGGACAGCTCTGCTCTGGCCAGGCCCTGGTGCTCAGGGGAGGGGAACCCACGCCCCAGCCACACCTGGGTATCCTCAGCCCTGAAGGAAGGAGGGCAGGGCCAGAGTGGGCATGGCTTGTGGGTAGCGGGCATGGCCACCACACACCTGGCACACCTTGACAGGTGACATCAGCTCTGCCACCTCCCTGCCCTGCCTAGTGACTGCCCCACCTACCTGGAGGTCACCTGGAAGTCTGACTCTGCCCCTGCTAGGTGATGCTGAAACCTGGTGATGCCATGGCCACTCTGACCCCACCCATTTCTTACCACACACTTTCCTCACCTGGCCACACACTTTTCACTCCCAAGTGAGGCTGAGGCTTGGTGGCAGGAGCCAATCATGGAGCAGGAGCTGTTCTGGTGATCCACGTCCTTTTTCACAACCCACACCCCCTCGCCTAAGCCACACCCACATTGAGCTGCCCATCATCCCTATGTGGGCTAAGCCACGCCCCCTTCAACAAGCTCCACCACATTGGTTAAGCCACGCCCCCTTGTGCAAAGCCAAACCCCTTTCCTTAAGCCACGCCCACCCTTATCTGCCATTTGTCTATGGCGTTTAGCCACGCCCACCATGCCTTATGTTGTGAAGACCCACCCCTTTCTGCCCAAGCCATGCCCTTATCACAGCAGTTGGCCCCGCCCCCAGGCAGAGCTGGGCGTGGCTGAGGCTCAGGTGTCTTAAAATTGGGGTTTGGAATGCAGATATGGTGTGGGCTTTTCCTGTTGGTTGTAGTTCTTGATCCTGGTTTATTTCCATGAAAACCCTACAGACTGGCTGGCTTAGCTTGAACACCTGCACAGATGGAGAGATGGCCTCCCACCCTCCCCTCTGTGTAGCTGAGATGGGCAAAAGGAGAGAGCAATTTCTTTTTCTGCTATCCAATCCAGCAGGAAGCTGACAGGGTTACCCCAGAGCTGCAGAGAAGGCTCTGTGGGATGAGCACATGACGTTCTTGAAGCTGTGTGCTCACCCCGAGGCCTGCACAGAGGGGTTGCTCTGGGTGCCTCAGCCTGTTTGGCGCTGCCTCTTGCACCATTCTGGCTGTGCTGGCACAGCACTCACTGCTTGCCCAGCGTCCCTGTCACCTGCACTGTCCCTGTTCCTGACCTCTACATGCTGGCAGGAGCAGTGCTCATGCAATGGGACAGAGTGAGACTTTGAAAGAATCCTCAGCAGTTGCCATGAGTTTGAACAGATGTACAACCTCTGCCATGCCTGGCAAGTGTTTCCTGGCAGCCTGCAGTGCAGCCTCCAATCCCTGGGAGTTCACAGGGTGCACTCTGCACTCCAGCACCCATTAATGCATGCAGGGAGTGAAGTGCTTTTCCTGTCATTCCCGCCTAAAATTGGATGGGTTTGAGATTGAATGTTCAGCTTAGGCAAGTTTTGTCCTCATCATGGAAGTGCAGTTATGTGCACTAAGGAAACCTTCTTAGTGCTACACTCTCCATTCCTGCTTTCAGCCGCAATGTCCACAGCCTCTTTCTGGAACATCCTCTCCTTAATTTCCTTCTGCTGCCCTGACTGCAGGAAGGGCTTCAAGCACAACTCCACCCTCGTCAGGCACCGGCGCATCCACACTGGGGAGAGGCCCTACGAGTGTCCCCAGTGTGGGAAGAGCTTTTCCAGGAGCTCTCACTTGACCCAACACCAACAGAGGCACCAGTAAGGGAAGCCCTGTGAGTGCCCTGACTGTGGGAAGAGCTTCGTGCTCTGCTCCAACTCCATTCCCCACTGGAGGACCCAGGTTGGGCAGAGCCCTGGTGACCCACATTCCCTGTGATCCAGGTTGGGAAGACACCTGGCTGGGGGTCTCCATGTCCTCCTGGACCCCCATTGGCACCTGGATGAATGCTGGGACAGGAACATCCATCAAGACTTTGATCAACACTGGAAACTAATTGGGAAAAGCTGATTTGTTGACTTCACACCCCAAAAATCTCATCTGCCCTGTCGGGCTTTTCTTCATGTGGCATCAAGCAATGCTGGGTGATCTTGGAGATCTTTTCCCACCTGAAAAATTTCCATGTTTATCCCATCAAAACACCCACAACTGGGGTAAAAATAAAGAAATGGAGCAAAGAAATCCAAAGCTGAATCATTTTACTGGCATTTGAGTGTCAAATTCAGGGTTCAGGGGAATAGTCAGGGGGGTTTAGGTGTTTTGGGACCTCCCAAACCAAGGGACATGGCCGTGATCTTGTAGTTGTTGCAGCAGAATGTGTCCACCTGAGCCTGTCCTCCAGGAATTCCAGTTGTCTGTCCCAGTCCCTGGCCTGAGTCTTCCTATCTGGAGTGTCCCTCTCAAAGTGCCCAAGTCGCTGCTGAAGTGCCCGAGATGCTCCTGGCTGTGGATGTTCCTGTGCACCAACCTCACCTGGTCAGTGCCTTGCAGGGCTGAGCTGGGTTTAGGGACTCTGGAGGAACTGAGAGAGGGTTTTGTGGCTCCTGGGGGAATTTGTGGTACTGGGAGGGAGGTTGAGAGCCTTCTGGGGAGATTGTGAGAGAGTTTTTGGGTGCTGGCAGGGCTGTGTGTCTTGATTAGAATTTGGGTGGGTCTTGGGAGTGATGGGAAGGGGTTTTGTGGGTTTTGGGGCCATTTCTCCTGCAGGAAGTGGTTGTGGGTGTCCTGGGCAAGAGCTCTTCGGTGGTTTGAGATGTCCAAGTGTGGCTGTGGGGCTGGGAGGGGGTTTTGGGGCAGTTGTGTCTCCCCCAGACCCCCTAAAGCTGCCACTAGACTGAGCCCCAAAAATGCTGCCAGGGTTTGGGGGCTCCATGTTTGGGTTCATCTTCCTGGCACTGCAGGAGAAGGTGAGAGATGGTCCCAAGGGGCCGTGTGTCCCCCCCAGACCATGTGTGACCCTCCCCATCCCAGTGTCACCCTCTTTTCCCTCCCCACAGGGCTCCTGGCCCAGCTCCTGCTGCCCCCCAGGAAGGAATTTGGGGAAGGGGCAGAGGGGGTGCACAGCCCCCACCAGGGGATGACCCCGCCCCAGCCCCTTTGTTCAGCACCAAGCTGGGCTTGGGGCCGCAGCAGGAAGAGCCCCAGGGGAAGCAGATCCTGCAGGTGGGACAGGGCTTGGGCTCAGGGCAAGGTCCTGCCCTGCACACCTGGCTCAGGTGTGACCCTGCCCCGGGAAGGGAGCGGGACATTCCCATCCCCACGGATCAGGGCTGGCAGCAGCACCCGGAGCATGGACATGGAAATACTGGGAGCGACTGGGACCACACTGAGGGCTACTGGGAGTGACTGGGAATGATGGGTGTGTGCTGGAGGTAACTGGGATATACTGGGAATGAGTAAGGTCATGCTGGGGGTAACTGGAACCATTCTGGGGACACTGGGGTGACTGGGAATGAGCATGCTGGGGGCAACTGGGATATACTGGGAGTGTCTGGAATGATACTGCAGGAGACAACACTTGGAACAACTGGGACCATGTTCACGACAACTGGGAGCAACTGGGTGCTCCATCCCTGCACAGGGTATAGAAGAGGGCAGAACCAGAGGCCATCAGGGCTTCACAGGGAGCTTTGGGTGTTCCTAAGGGCAAATGAAGCAGCAGCACGGTGGCCAAGACTCGGACACACAATTGTGCCAGTGCCCTGAGCGCTGTAGGGCATTGCCAGGATCCCAGGTGGAGTTGTGGTCTCCACAGCTAAGGAATCACAGCCCCTGCCTCAGAGCCAGTCAAAAAGCCAACACCAAGGGAGACCAGAGGGAGGACACCCTTCCAGTCTCTCTTGGGCATGGCCGCCAACCAGCCCCTGCGTCTCCTGCCTCCGCCTGTGTTTGGGCTGTGCTGATGGCAGCGCCAGCCAGGTTGTGCTCTGTGTTCCAAAGGCTGTTGAGAGGCTGGAACTGGAGTCAGTTTGAAGGCAGCATCTGTGGTTAGGCACAGCTTTGCTTATGGAGGCCAGAAGGAGTATTTGACTTTTGCTGTTAGTGGTCCTGATTCTCCTGCTGGGAAGAAGAGGGGAGAGCTGTGCTTTACTGGCCACTTACATATCTGTACCAGGGAGAAGATTGCGATCTACCCATTTGTTTGGGGTACTTCTGTAACACGGACTTTCATTCCTTGAGAGCTTTTATTCCTTAAGAGAATTAGATATTATCATCCCTTCATAGAGAACCATTTGCAAACCAAAGAATGGCCTTTTTTTTGCCCCTGTGTAGTGTTATGTTTTGTAAAGTGACTCTCAATGGATGACATTAAGGCAAATGAGTTGCTGCTTTGGGATGGGAAGCAGACTTCCGAATCTTTGACATTCTCAGGCCATACCAATTAATTTGGGAAGTCTGCAACTTTTTGGAAGTACTTGACTTGAGCAATGGGAAGTAAAACCTTCCTGAATTGAGGATTCTTAAATGCCAGATTCTTCTGTCCCTTCACAGCAAAGATGTTTTTGTGCCGCAGGAAATGACTTCTTTGAGAAAAGAATTGCAGCTTGGTGTTGCGTTCTCCCCCCCTGCTCTTTTCAGGCCAGGCCAGCAGCTGCAGGGGGGCTGGGGGCAACATATCCATGGGTCCCGGGAGGTAGGGTAGGTACAAAAGCCTTACCGGAGTTTCTGGGGAGCCGTCTCTTGGTTGTGCCAGCTAATGGCAGCATGCAGGCAGGCAAGACACCACACAGCTTCTGAGGGTGCTGATCAGATGAGCTTTATTCGGGGTCCCACACCGGGGGGGTGCAGCTTGGCTCCCAAAGGAGAGGCAAGAGGCAAGAAGGCCAAGGCCACAGCCAGGCCCAGGCCAGGCCCGGGCCCAGAGCCAGGCCCCAGCCAGAGGCAGAGGCAGAGAGGGCCAAGGCCAGAGCCAGAGAGCAGAGAGAGAGCAAAACCTCCTGGTTCAGCCTAATGAGAGAGGTCCTGCCAGAGGGCGGATCTAAGGCTTGGACCAATGGGATACTGATAGGGGAGGAGAACACAGCTTAGGAACTAATGGGAACAGAAGGTAGGAGGGATTGGGTAAGCCATTGAGAGAGGATGAGGTGATGGACAGGGGTTACAATGAACACATTCTGGCGAGAGATTACAACTTATACATTTTGGGGGGAAACAGAACAATCATTTAAGAAAGATGAATCACCACAGCACGGAGTAAGAGCTTCTGAAAGGGACCAAGAGTTGCCAGCACTTGCTCCAGGTGCTCCTGCCAACAGCCCCTGGAGGAGGGAGCACAGCCCCCAGTACATGTTGGCTTTGGCTCCCTCTGGCAGAGAAGCCCCCCGGGGCACAGGTCTCTGTGGCTGGAGATGAAACCAGCACTGCCAGGGCTCAGGAGCTGGCAGGTCTGCTTGGGTGGGGACTCTGCCACACCTGCTGATGTCAGTGCTCCCCGGGCCCCAGGGCTCAGAGCAGCATTGGTGCCCTGGCCCACACGTTCCTTGTCTGTGTCACACCCGTGGGTTTAGGATGGCCACCAGTGTCCCAGGGGGGCTCTGCCAGCTTCTGTGGAAGGCCTCGTGCCCTTCCTGCTGCGGCTGCGCCGGCAGCCCTGGGGGCTCCTTCTGCTGCCCTGAGCCCGCAGAGCAGGGCAGCGTTTGCTGATGGTTTCAGCCGTTCCTAAAGATCTTGTTGGGCTGTCTGAGACACTTGGGGTGAGGGATTCCTTCCAACCTGGGCCGCTTTGGGTGGGCTGGGGGCTGTCCCAGGGCAGGTGGCAGTGTGTGCAGGGGCCGTTTGTGGAACGTTGGAGCTTGGTCACCATGTCCATGGAATGGACAGGGTGTCAAGGGGCCCTTTGTGACACGCGGTGACCTAGGTGCTGCTGGTGACACTGCCACCCACAGTGCTTGGAGCACGCAACGGGACAGGACGTGCCAGAGTGGTGCTGAGAGGAGCCCCCCCACAGCACACTCGTTCGTGTCCGACCCAGAGCTTTTCCAAGGCGCAATTCCTGCAGCTGACCTCGCGGCCAGACTGCAGGACTTGGTGACTCGCAGCTTTTCATATCTCCTATCCCTGTGGCCTGTGCCTTCCAGGCCAGCCCGTGGGATTGGGTGACCTGAACCTTTTACAAGGAATCTCCTGTCATTGTGGCAGGAGCCCTCAAGACCAGAGTGCAGGACTTGCTGTCCTGCAGCCTTCCTGAGGCATCTCTGTAGCAGGTGCCATCAAGGCACAACTGCACCACTTGTTGACTCTGAGCTCTCCTGAGGCATCTCTCTAGAAGGTGCCCTCGAGGCCAGACTGTGGCATGGCGGGCAGATTTCTCAGCCTCTTCAACGTCATCAGGGGGAAAAAAAAGAAAGGCCCTGGAGCTGCCCCAGACAAACAGCCTGAAGAGCCAGAGCAGTTCCAGCCACTGCAGGACGGTGAGTGGCAGAGCTTGGTCACCAGGCTAATGACAGCAGCCAGATTGCCCCATCCCATCCCATCCCATCCCATCCCATCCCATCCCATCCCATCCCATCCCATCCCATCCCATCCCATCCCATCCTGTCCCATCCCATCCTGTCCCATCCCCTGCTGTCATGTCCCGTCCCTTCCAATGTCAACATACCCCTGGACAGGATGGAAGAGGGGCTGGGGCTGCCCCCCACACTGGCCGTGCTCCATCCCCTGGGGCATCCCGGGGCTGTCCCTGCCTGGGGAGCGCAGGGCTGGGCTCTGTTCTCCAGCCTCTCCTGCAGCCCCTCAGCTCTGGCTGTGCTCGCTCTTTGCCAGATGCAGCCATGGAACGTACGGCAGAGCAGAAGCCCACCCGTGGCCGCTTCCGCAGAACACTGAAGGTACCTGCAGCCATTCCCACCCAGGCTGGGCCTGCTGTCACTGCTCAGCCGAGCACTGTGCTTGGAGCACTCCATGGAACATCCCTGGCATCCCTGTCCTTTGCTCTCCTGCAGATGTTCCGGAAGTTGGTGCCCATTCGGCGTAGAAAGACCAGCACGGCAGCAACTGAGGGCACAGCCGAGCCTGACTGCGGGCTGACCGAGCTCCAGGCAGAGCCTGATGTCAGCCCAGGTTTGGCTGAGCCCTCACAAGACTCAGACACTGCAGTGAATGACGACAGGGCAAGGGCAGTGACTGAGGACGTGGCCATCAGAGACGCCGAACCCAGAGAGACTCAGGGCACCGCAAATATGGGCACCGTGCACACTGCCATGATTCATGCTCCCCCTGCAGATCTTCCCAAGGAGAATGCTGTCTCTGCTCAGCAGCAGGTAAGCAGCCTGGGGCCAGGGCTCGAGGCCTGCCAGGATCATGTGTCCCCTCCAACCACGGCCGCTGGGCCCCGTCAGCCTTTGAGGCCAGCACAGTGTGGCGGGAAGGGAGGCACTTCTTGGGGAAAGCTGGGGAAGTTGCTCCCTTGGACAGCGCTCCAAGTCTTCCCCATGCCTCCTGCAGGTGCCAGACATTGTCAGGAGCATTCACCAGAGTCTGGCATCCCGTGTAAATGTGGATGCCAGGCTGCGCATGAACATTGTGAGCCTGGCTGAAGAACACCCAGCTGACGTGGTGCTGACCCTCCTGCGCTGTGCCCCAACGTGTGACAGGTACGGGCCCCACCTGCCTTGAGAGCTCAGGGCTCACCAGCCTTTAGGGCCATTGCCCTGCACAGCCTGTGCAATGGGGTCTGCCAGACAGGCAGAGAGGTCCAGGACCCTCGGGCCCCTCTGTTTCCCAAGCCTGCTGCCATGCTCCCTCCCCGCCCTTCAGGGCACCGGGGCTCTGTCACCTGAGCCCCCGCAGCTGCACAGGGCATGCTGCTGTGACTGAGACACCCCTGACACAGAGCTCTGATCCCACAGAGCTGCTGCAATGATGTGGACAGCCATAGGCTCGTCGGGGCCCACAGTGGAGAAGGTGCTGCCAACACTGGTCTGTGTAATGGAGCACTGGCCATTATACAGGATGAGCACGTCGGATGGGGACAACAAGGACGTTTTTGCCCTGGCTGTGAGTTTCTGGGCCTTTGCTCGCCCCCAGGTCGCCTCTCCAGCAGCTCTCCATCCTCTCCCTGCCTCAGGCGCTGGGCTGAAACCTGGGCTAGGGGCAGGCTCAGGGGGCACCAGGCCTGCGGCTCCCCCCAAGTCTCCCCTGGGGCCCTGCCACACGGACACCTCGGCACTGAGCACTGTCTCGGGCTGCTTCTTTTGCAGGCAACTCTGGCGCTCTGGGTGATTGTCCAGGTGCCTCAGTGCTACAAGGCGATGCACCTTTATTCAGCCCGCCTGTTTGTGGCTCTGCTCTTCAACGTTGTCCTCAGCACACAGCAGATGCCACCAGAGGAAGTTGAGAACTTCTGGAGAGCATGCCAGGAGGAACAGCGCCTTCCGGAGGAACAGCGCCTTCCCAGCAACCCCAACAGGTCCCAGTCCTCCTGTCCTTCCCATGCCCTTGTGGCCAGCACCAGTGCTCCCAGTGTGACCTGGGCTTTGCTGTGCACACAGGTTTGCAGTGCAGGCCATGAAGGCTCTGCTCTGCCGCATGAGGTGTGACAAAGCGGTGATGGCAATGGAGCGCAAGCGCGGCTGGGACACGCTGCTGTGTGCTGATACCCAGCACTATGCCGTGGGTCTGCTGGCCAGGTGAGAGCCCCTTCTCCCCGCTGCCCCTGGCAATTGTGCCCTGTGCCCGGGGTGCCCCACACAGTCTCTGTGGTCCTGGGCCTGAGGGCCTTGTCACTGAGGGATGGCCGAGCAGAATGGAAAAGGCTGGGAGAGGAGGGTGCCCAGAATGGGCTGCCTTGCAAAGCGCTCACATCCCTTCTATGGATGCTGAGGAAAGATCACACCTCTGTAAGTCAGTTCTGGGAAAAGTTTTCCCCTCCCACCTCAGGGTCTTGGTGTCTTTTTCCTCCTGTCAGGGAGATGCGTGGTGACTTGATCCCCTTCTGTTCCCACATCGCACTCCACCTGCTCCAGCTGCTCAGGACAGAGGAGCCATGCTGGGATCTCCCCTTCCTGGCATTCCTTGTGGAGGTGAGCCTGATGGCCAGCCCCAGCTTGCTGAGCTGTCTCCCAGCTCTCTGCCCTCTCTCTGACAGCCGCAGCTGCCTGGGACGGTGCCCACGCCCTGTGCTGCTGCCTGGGCCTGGCCCTGTGCGGTTCTGGGCTCCTGCCAGCCAGGTCCCCTGTCACTGCCCTGTGCCTTTCAGGTCCTCGAGTGCCTGCACTTGAAAGAATGTGGTGGCAGCGTCCTGAAGGTCATGTCCAGGTACCTGCACAGCAAGTGCAGGCAGAGGTGTTGCTTGGCACTCCGAGGCCTCGTGGTGCTCAGCAAGGATCCCTCGATGGTGAGAAGGTGGCAGTGGCTGAAGCTGCACTGGGGAAAGCAGCCCTTTGGGCTGGCTGGGCTTCAGGAGCTGAGGCAGCTGCTCCCAGCTCTCCTGCCTCCCGGCTCAGCTGCCTGAGTGCTTTGGGACAGGCCTTTGGGCTCTGGGCCCTGCAGCAGCAGGGTGGGGTTGCACTGCCAGGACAGTGTTAGTGGTGCAGCCGTTCATGGCTCCCAGCCACAGCCTTGTGTTCCATACAGGCCAGACCTATACGCAGCATGTCTCAACGCCTTCTGGAGCTGCTGAGGGATGAAGACGGAGAGGTGGTCAGAAAGGCCCTCTCTGTGTTCATGAATGTCCTCAAAAACAAAGACCACCCCATATCCAGCACCGCCGCCCCAAAGCTTGCTGAGCCTCTCCTGCAACTTTTTGAAAATGTAAGGCTCTGTGCCCCCCGCCACGGGCACTGGCTGCTGCCTGGAAATCTTGTGCTCGGTGGATTGTCACGCCTTTCCCCATGTGGGCTGGAGAATTTGGTGCTTAGGGCTTTTCCTCTTCCTTTCCTCCAGGACAACAGCCATGTGCAGGTGCTCTCTGTTCAACTCCTTCAAAAAGTGATGGAGTTGGTAGTGGACGAGGGGGAAAAGGCTCTGGAGAGAATTGTGAGCCAGAGCCTGCTCCCACTCTTGTTCCACTGCCATGATGAGAACCAGCGCATGGTGAAGGTGAGGATTTGTGTGATGCTGCTGCATCACTGGGAGGGGGCTCAGCTGCCTCCTGCCCTGGCACCTGCTGGGCTGCAGCCTCCCACTGGCCTTGGCACAGGGACGAGTGTGCTGTGCCCTGGGCTGCGGTGCCATCTCTGCTTCTCTGCTGCTCTCCAGGCCTCTCGGGAAGCGCTGCATTGTGCAGCGGGGCTTTTGCACAAGGCGGATCTCCAGAAGGCGCTGAAGACAGAGCAGCCTCTGACAACTGTCGAGCATCTGGTAAGGACGGCCTGGAGACACCCCAGCCTCAGCCCGGACAAGCCCCAGCCCCCGGTGCCCTGTGTGTGGGGCTGGCAGCTGTGGCCCCTGCCCAGTGCAGCACCCAGGGGTGCCAGCCTGCGCCCCACACGCCGCTCCCTTCCCTGGGCCGCGCGGGCTCTGCTCCAGGCTCCTGTGGCCCCGATGGGGCCGGGTGCCAATGGAGCCCAGCCCAGCAGGGCTGCGGGGTAGAACCACGGCTCCCCGGGCAGCACCCGGCCCTCTGCCCCCTCCAGAGCCCGGTGCCAGCGGCTGCTGGCCAGGCCTCAGGGCTGTGCGTGAAGGGCAGGCCGGGGCTGGGCGCAGAGAGCACCCGGCCGAGGGGCTGAGCCCAGACCAAGCCTTCCCTCCTGCCCCTCTCTCCAGCTGGCAGAGGACGAGAGCCGAGCAGCGGAGTACCTGCGCCAGGCTCTCGAGTACGTGGACAGCCCACAGGAGCCCCTGCGAGAGGCGGCCATCAGCTTCATGGGTGAGCCACGAGCCCGGGCTCCGTCCCCGGCCCGCCGCAGCTCGGCCCCAGCCCCGGCTGCTGCCCCGGCAGCGCCCTCCGGGCCCGGCGCCGTGGAGCCCTGCCTGCCCTCAGGGCTGCTGCCGCCCCTCGCAGCCGTGCCCTTGGGCGGCGGCAGGCAGCAAGGGCCCGGGCTGAGCCCTGCCGGGGCAGGGGGCCGTGTGGCCACAGGGCTGGCAGTGCCGTCGGCAGGGAGCTGAGACAGGTTCTGTGTTCCCAGGGACCGCCGGGCTGTTCCTGACGAGCAGAAGGCAGAGCTCCAGGCCCACAGTGAGGCGTGAGTGAGGGCAGCGGGCTGGCAGCAGGGGCTGGCAGGGGGAGCTGCGATGCCTGGGCAGGGAGCTGCAATCCCTGCTGTGGCTGCCAAGGGCTTTGCTCCTTGTGTGGATGAGGGGTGGTTTTGAGCAGAGCACAGAGAGATTTCAGGGGTGTGGGTGGGGGGATTCGTGGCCAGCACCTTCTGGCATATTCCATTGTCTCCTGCTCCCTCCTGGCCATGGCGAGAGCTGGGTGGGATGGCCCTGGCAGGAATGTCTCCTTGGGTTCCTTCAGATCTGGGATCTGTCTGTGGCTCTTCCAGCCCTTCAAGGCCTGAGAAGAGACAACAGCCCTTGCCAAACAAACATAGTAGTTCAACAGATATTCAACAAAATATCTGCAGAACTGTGTTTATTCGGAAGAAGAATTATTGCTCCTAAAACTCCTGAAGATACCGTGGAGGAGGAGACCACCTAGAGACCAGAGGAGACCAGCTGGAGCTCCAGGCACAGCGGATGATTGGCACAGCTGAGCCTGTGGGAAGCTCCCATAGCTCTTGCCTTCTCCCTCCCTGTGGACAGCTCCCGCTCACCAGCCTTCAGACCCTGCCCATCCCCTTTCTTCCCTCCCAGTTCATCCCTTTGCTTCGCATTAGTTAATAAACACTTTGGCTTCTTCGCTTTACCTGCATCTCTGTGGAGCTGAAGCGGTGCAAATGCGGAGCGCTGGCACACACGGGCCCCTGCTGCCGTTCTCTCCTGCACTCTGTTTTGTGCAGAGACACAGAGGAACGAGCGCAAATCAGGCTGGAAAGGTCCAGTTCCACAACCTTGTGGAATTAAATATCTTGCTGAACACTCTGAAGGCCAGTAGTGGGACAAGGAGCCTGTGTGTCAGGGACCAAAGTTATCTCTAAGGCCCTGCCATATTTGGTCTGCTCTTGTGCATGTCGACAAGATTTTAGCAGCTTTTCCCTCCTCTACACCGCAGGAATTCATGGATCTGCTGGATAGGGAATGCTCATCCCAAATTTTCTGCCCATTTGTCTAGGAACATTCCAATGACAGTGCTGATGCAGCTTGTGCTGATTCAGTCTCCTGAGGTTTTTTGTGGTATTTTTTGGGGATTTCAGGGGGCTGGGAACCGGGGAAGAGAGGCAGGACACAATCGGGATCTAGAAAAATCCCGTATAGCACAGGAAATGAGAATGAAGTGGAAACAAGCACACAGGAACTGGAAAAGAAAGAATTTTCAAGAAGCAAAAAATAGGGAAAATCACAGGAAAAATAAGGATAAAATTCCAAACAAATCCACTGTGAGAGAATAACTTGGAGGTGGAATAGGAGAAATTCCAACACAACGGGGTACAAGGGCCTGGGAGGGATCAATTTTTTGGTTTTCTTTGGAAACTTTTTAGGTTTATTTTAAATTTCATTGGATTTTTTTCCAAGAAAATCCCTCTTTTCCTTTCTGACTGGACTGGAAGTCGCCTCCTGTTCATACAGTGCTGGTTTTTCCCATTGTCATCCCTGAATATTCTTAGAAACTTATATAAAATTGTGAAAATGATGATGGACTGTGGCCTTTTTTCATTCCCTTTACTTGAGATGCAATTGCAGTGAAAAGAAGAGGAAAAAACTGATTAGAAAACGGGGGAAAAAAAAGAAAAATCAGGATTTTACCATGTATCAGTGCCTGGCTTTTTGTTATAAAGCTTTGTTTGTCTAGTGCTCTTTTTGCTGTAAAATAGATTGTAGGACACCTTGAGTAGGTTAAAAAAGGATTAAAAAATGAAATTGAAATAAAACAAAAACTACATTTGGCTTATTTTTCACAGGAGGAAGCCTTTTATATCACAGAAAAAAAATTTAAAGTATTTTAAAAAGGAGGAATAATAATAATAATAATAATAATATTAATAATAAATTGTCAAGATACTGAATATTTCTTCTTTGTAGATTTTTTGGAGAGTAAAATTTGGTATTTTATTTTACTACTTAAAAGATGTTATTTTGCCATGTGTTATCCTGAAGATGAAAACTGCTTGGGTTAATTGGGTTTTTTGGGTTTTTTCCCTTGACCTGGCAGGAGTTTTTCTGGTGGAAAATTAAAAGGCATTGAAAATTTAAAAAAGAAAAACGGGGGCAAAAAGAAAAAAAAAAGGGGGGGGGGAAGCAGAGAAAAAATTTTTTTAAAAAGCTGAAAATTTGATAAAAAATATATTAAAAAAACAATAACAAAAACAAAAAAAGAAAGTTACACTTTGTGTCCAATATGCACCTGACTGCCTTGATTTTTCCATGTTTTTTGGTGTATTCCTGAGTTGTAGAGTTGCCTGGATGGGATGTTGAGCTTGTTGGAGATTCCGGAGCCGCCGGAGCCATTCCCAGTTTTCCTTCTGACCTGTAGTATCCAATGCCGTCAAGTACATGTCCATTCTGTAGCAATAAATGTGCCATTTTTCTAAGTTCCTGACACCCAGAATGATGTTATTCCATGGGAGCTTGGGAGGGGAACTGGAGGATTCTAAATTCCCAATGCCCGGAATGCCGTTATTCCATGGGAATTTGGGAGGGGAACTGGAGGATTCCAAATTCCTGATGCCTGGAATGGCATTATTCCATGGAAATTTGGGCAGGGAATGGGAGGATTTGATACTCCTGACACCAGGAATGCCATTATTCCATGGTTTTGGTGGGAATTTGGGAGGGGAATGGGAGGATTCAAAATTCCCAACAGAATGTTGCTATTCCGTGAGGATCTAGGAGGGGAATTGGAGGATTAAATTCCTAGTGCCCGGAATGCCATTATTCCATGGGAGTTTGGGAGGAGAGCTGGAAGATTCTAAATTTCTGACACCTGGAGTGTCATTATTCCATGTGAAATCTTGGAGAAGAGCTGAAGGAGTCAAAATCCCTGACACCAGGAATGCCAAATTCCATGGTTTTGGTGGGAATGTGGGAGGGGAACTGGAGGATTCAAAATTCCCAATGCCCGGAATACCATTATTCCATGGGAATTTGGGAAGGGAACTGGAGGATTTGAAATTCCCAATGCCAGGAATGCCATTATTCCATGATTTGGGTGGGACTTTGGGAGGGGAACTGGAGGATTCAAAATTCCTGACAACCCAGAATGTCGTTATTCCATGCAAAATTTGGAAGGGCAGCTGGAAGATTCAAAATCCCTGATGCCAGGAATGCCAAATTCCATGGTTTTGGTGGGAATATGGGAAGGGAACTGGAGGATTCTGAATTCCCAGTGCCCAGAATGCCAAATTCCATGGTTTTGGTGAGAATTTGTGAGGGGAACTGGAGGATTACAAGTTCCCAATGTCTGAAATGCCGTTATTCCATGGTTTTGGTGGATTGGATCTGAGGGTGATCCAGCTGATCCGTTGTCTTCTGCTCCCTCCTGGGCCTTGCCATTGAGAACTGAGTTGTGGATGCTGCTATGGATGCAGTATCAGAATGATTTTAAAAAGCTGTTTTTAGTGTAGATGCACAATGTTAAAGCTAAATCATAGAAACAAATCAGAGAATCAATTAACTTGAAACAACCTCCAAGATCATGGAGCCCAACCTTTCACTGATCCCCACTTGGCCCCCAGTCCAGAGCAGTCCCTATTAAATCACAAAATCCCAAATACACTGGTGTGTGTAGCTCCCATCCTTGTGCCATTTGCTGGTTAATAAATGCATTGCACCTTTGGCACATTAGGGCAGCTTAAAATTTCCTGTAATGAGCACATTCAAAAGTGTCAAATGTTACCTCTCTCCCTTCCCTCAAGTTTCAAGGAAAACTATTTCTAGGGGGATGTAGTCAGTCCATTACCAACACTGAGCACGTTCTAAATAAATTAAGGGGTCCTCTAGGAAACTTCTGTTCTCATCCTGATCAGAAATCGCCAGTTCAGAACCTGCCAAGAATCAAGATTTCTGATCATTTAAGAGCGTAATAAGTAGGAAAAAAAAAAAAATAATGGCAGCCCGTCAGCCAGCCCCCCACACCTGGGCTCTGCAAATGTAGTCTGGGGTGCTAAAGCTGTTTGGTGAACCACACCTGAGGAATTCACTTCTGGCAGGCTGGTGGAAAAGGTAGAAAGACTTGGGCAAACACTTCAACTTCCTGACATAGTTGTGCCCAAAGGAAGCCTCCTGATGGGCTTTCATTCATGAATATTTTAATGTTTTACAGCTTCATGGGGCAGGAACAGAGAGGGCTCATAAAATGATTCAGGGCTAAAGCATGGTTCTATTTAAACCAATCATTTTATGATTAACACGATGAAGAAAGGCCCTGTCCCTTCCACAACTAACTAAACATCAGTAATGATCTTTAACAAACAACCCCCTTGTCTTGGTTTTGAAAGAAGACAGGTATCTGCTAAAGAGAGGCAGGGCCTCTCTTGGGATGGATAATTCAAATTCCCTTCCCTTAAATTATTATAATTTAGAAAAAAATTAAAACGGCTCTCAGGCAGAGATATGGGGATAGGAATAACAGTTCTTTACTAATAGGTATAACAAGGCAAACAAACAACAACAACTACAGCAATTAATAGCGAAAACAGAACTAGGGACCTTGATGGAGCTTGGTTTCACAAAAACCTGGGGCAGTCTGGTCTCTGGGGACTCTAAAAAAAAAGGTACCAAGCTGGAACGGTGGGGGATCCCGGGCTGGTGGATCGGATGAAGTTCGGAGCTCCGTCGGTGGTCACTGGGGGGCAGGGATGTCTGGCAGGGAGGGCAGTGCGGGCCCGCGGTGCAGAGCAGCTCTAAAACAGCGCCGAGGCAGTGGGACAGGGCTGAGACAGCTCCAGCAGAGCAGCAAAGGAGGAATCAGGATCTTCTTGGACACACGAGCAGATGATGGCAGCTCTCTCCAGAATCAGGTCCTGGTGGTGCCAGTGAGAAGCTAACACAGCAACGGCAGCCCAGTCTGCTCTTGACGCAGACTACACTAAAAGTGAAGCTGCCCCCCCCAGCCCTCGTCTCCCCCCGCACCTCCCTCGCGGGGGGTGGGGGGGGGGGGGAAACTCCTGGAGACAAAGGGTGTAGCCAAGTGCCAGTCTCTACCTAGCTTCCATGCTTTGTTCTACCAAGCACTGACAAACACCCAGCAATCAGTTGCCCCGCAACTCCTGGGAAAAAATTCTACAGGTGAAAAAAAAAACTAAACCAAAACAAAAAAAAACCCCACAAACCAAACAAGTCTAACCCCCAACATCAATCTACCCCGAATTTTTTCCTATACTAACATATTACATTTGAATTTAAACTTCTAAACTATATACATACATGCACTACTTTAATTATATACATATATACATGCAGATATGGGTACGGATACAGTGGCATGGGTAGTTCACTCTAAAACAAGGTCTCCTTGAGGTATGCATCGGGTCTGTCCATCTTTTTGCATTACCCACCAAGTGCAACCTGGTCCCTGAGCGAAGACAACCCCACGGATGGGATTGTCTTTGCTGGAGGCAGGATTAACTCAAACAGTTTTTCTCAGCATACCTCTCATGTGTACTACTGGAACTTTATCTCTATCTATTGTTCTCAGGGGCTCAGACTGGGCAGGGCCTGCTCGGTTGGTGGAACCTCTGGTGTTCACTAACCATGTGGCTTTTGCTAAATTCATCTCCCAGTTCTTGAAAGACCCCCCACCCAGTGCCTTCAAGGTGGTTTTAAGCAGGCCATTGCATCGTTCAACTTTCCTGGCAGCTGGTGCATGATAAGGGATGTGATATATCCATTCGATGCCATGTTCTCTAGCCCAGGTGTTTACAAGGCTGTTCTTGAAATGGGTCCCATTGTCTGACTCAATTCTCTCAGGGGTGCCATGTCTCCACAGGACTTGTTTTTCAAGGCTCAGGATGGTGTTCTGGGCAGTAGCATGGGGCACAGGGTAGGTCTCCAGCCATCCAGTGGTGGCTTCTACCATGGTCAGCACATAGCGCTTGCCTTGGCGGGTCTGGGGAAGGGTGATGTAGTCAATCTGCCAGGCTTCCCCATACTTATATTTAGACCATCGTCCCCCATACCATAGGGGCTTCACCCGCTTGGCCTGTTTGATGGCAGCACATGTCTCACAGTCATGGATAACCTGGGAAATACTGTCCATGGTTAGATCCACCCCTCGGTCTCGTGCCCACTTATAGGTGGCATCTCTGCCTTGATGTCTTGAAGCATCATGGGCCCATCGAGCTAGGAACAGCTCTCCCTTGTGCTGCCAGTCTAAGTCTATCTTTGATACCTCTATCTTGGCAGCCTGATCTACTTGCTCATTGTTTCGGTGCTCCTCATTAGCTCTGCTCTTGGGGACATGGGCATCTACATGGCGGACTTTCACAGGTAGCTTCTCTACCCGAGTGGCAATGTCCTTCCACTCATCAGCAGCCCAGATTGGTTTTCCCCGACGCTGCCAGTTGGCCTTTTTCCACCTTTCCAGCCAACCCCACAGAGCATTGGCCACCATCCACGAATCAGTGTAGAGGTAGAGCTTTGGCCACTTCTCTCTTTCAGCAATGTCCAGGGCTAACTGAATGGCTTTGAGTTCAGCAAGTTGACTCGACTCCACCTTCTCCTTCAGTGGCTTGTGCAACCTGTCGTGTGGGGCTCCACACGGCTGCCTTCCACTTCCGGTTCATGCCTACAATGCGACAGGAACCATCAGTGAAAAGAGCGTACTGTGTCTCTTCCACTGGCAGTTGGTTGTACGGTGGTGCTTCTTCAGCTCGTGTCACTTGTTCCTGCTCCTCTTCGTCCATGAGACCAAAGCTTTCACCTTCCGACCAGATTGTAATTCTTTCTTAAATCCCAAGGGGATTTGGGTTTCCAATACAGGCACGCTGAGTGATGAGGGCAATCCATTTGCTCCATGTGGCACTGGTGGCATGGTGGGTAGAGGGAACCTTTCCTTTAAACATCCACCCCAGCACAGGCAGTCGGGGTGCCAGGAGGAGTTGTGCTTCTGTGCCAGTCACCTCCGAGGTAACTTGAACTCCTTCATAGGCGGCCAAGATTTCCTTCTCTGTGGGAGTGTAGTTGGCTTCAGACCCTCTGTAACTTCGACTCCAGAATCCCAGTGGTCGGCCTTGAGTCTCCCCAGGTACCTTCTGCCAAAGGCTCCAGGACAGGCCATTATTCCCAGCTGTGGAGTAAAGCACATTCTTCACATCTAGTCCTGTCCTCACTGGGCCAAAGGCTACCGCAGGAGCGATCTCCTGCTTGATCTGGGCAAAGGCTTGCTGCTGTTCATGGCGCCAGTGGAAATTGTTCTTCTTGCAGGTAACCAGGTAGAGAAGGGCTCACAATCTGGCTGTACTCAGGAATGTGCATTCTCCAAAAGCCTATGGCACCTAGGAAAGCTTGTGTTTCCTTCTTGCTGGTCAGTGGAGACATCGCGGTGATCTTGTTGATGACCTCTGTGGGTATCTGGCGACGTCCATCTTGCCACTTTATCCTTAAGAACTGGATCTCTCAGGCAGGTCCCTTGAATTTTCTCTTCTTGATGGCAAAACCAGCTTCCAGGAGAATCTGGATGAACTTCCCTCTTTACTCAAACACTTCCATTGCCATGTTTCCCCACACAATGATGTCATTGATGTACTGCAGATGTTCTGGAGCCTCTCCCTTTTCCAGTGCAGCCTGGATCAGTCCATGGCAGATGGTGGGACTGTGCTTCCACCCCTGGGGCAGTCGGTTCCAGGTGTACTGCACACCCCTCCATGTGAACGCAAACTGAGGCCTGCACTCTGCAGCCAGAGGAATGGAGAAAAATGCATTGGCAATGTCAATAGTGGCGTACCACCTCGCTGCCTTGGACTCCAGCTCGTACTGGAGTTCCAGCATGTCTGGCACAGCAGCGCTCAGCGGTGGTGTCACTTCATTCAATGCACGATAGTCCACAGTCAGTCTCCATTCTCCTTCAGACTTGTGCACAGGCCAGATGGGGCTGTTGAAGGGTGAGTGGGTTTTGCTGACCACCCCTTGGCTCTCCAGCTCTCGGATCATCTTGTGGATGGGGATCACGGCATCTCGATTGGTCCGATACTGCCGGCGGTGCACCGTCGAGGTGGCAACTGGTACTCGTTGTTCTTCTACCTTCAGGAGTGCTACTGCAGATGGGTTCTCTGACAGTCCAGGCAAGGTGTTCAATTTCTTGATGCCCTCTGCCTCCACAGCAGCTATTCCAAAAGCCCATCTGAGTCCCTTAGGGTCTTTGTAATACCCATTCCTGAGGAAGTCAATGCCCAGGATACACGGGGCCTCTGGGCCAGTAGCAATCGGATGTTTCTGCCACTCCTTCCTGGTCAGGCTCACCTCAGCTTCCACCAGAGTCAGTTGCTGTGATCCCCCTGTCACCCCAGCAATGGAAATGGGTTCTGCTCTCACATGTCCCGATGGCATCAGGGTACACTGTGCACCAGTATCTACCAAAGCTTCATATTTCTGTGGCTCTGATGTGCTAGGCTATCGAATCTACACTCGATTCGAAAGACTCCGTTTTCTTGTGCCTCTTCCTGGCTAGAGGCTGGGCCCCTCTAGCACTGGTTATTGTTCCCTTTCTGGGCATACACAGTAGAGGTTCCTTCAAGGAGATCTGACATATCATCCTCACTTCTATAATACCTGGTGACTCAGTCATGTGAGGCTGAGGCTCCCTTCATTTTAGCGGGACCCCCTCGGTGAGTGTTTCTCTCCTTGAGCTCATGGACCCGTGCTGCCAGGACAGAAGTGGGTTTCCCATCCTACCTTCCCATGTCTTCCCCATGGTCATGCAGGAAGGACCACAGGTCAGCTCTAAAGGTGTACCCTCTCTCTCTAGCTGGGGGATGTTGGGCTCTGATTTTGGGGCCTGTGACTCGCACCGGTGCCACATGGGAACTGTTCCTCCTCATCTCCTCCCTCACCTCCCTCATCTCCTCTTTGAGTTCCTTAATCACAGCAGAGACCTGAGCCTGCATTGAGCCATTGATCGTACTCTCAAAATTTCTGAGCTTTCTGGCTACAGAACCCACTGTCTCTCAGTTGTCTTCAGCATTAATTGTTGCAATGAATGTGGCATATTGAGGTGGCCCTAGGTTTGCCAGATTCCACAACATCTGTCCTGCGCATCTAACCTTGTCGGGGTCATTATCATGCTGTCCACTCTTCCTAAAAAGTACCTTCAATACCGCCACTTCCCTCAGCTGTTGGATCACATCCTCATGAGTCTTCCAGCACCTTTTATGATGGTGCTCCTGCATTCTCTATCTGTGGACAAACCTCTCCCTTACACGCATTAAAAGCTGCTCCCAGAGGTAAAGGGACCCTTGCTCTCTTACAAATATCTGATTCACACCTGAGCCCTGGGTCAAGGGTCCCAAATTCCTTGCCTCACCACTGTCCAGTTGCACACCTATACCTATAAGGTCCCAGACCCAAACTAACCAGGCTGTATAAGCCTCATGTCCCCACTGTGCAGTATCATTTTGCAGACTATGGAGACTTTCGTATGTCAGGGACTCAGTGATGACTTCAACCTCTGGCTCCCCTGTGGATTGTGAGGACCCCCCTTTCTTATTCTTATTACCTGGGTGCTCTGATTTCATCTTATACTTCTTTGTTTCACAGGGGTGACTGCTGCTGGTTGTGACTGCCCCTGTGGTTCATCTGGAACCTGGACGGTTGTAACATCTGTGGGTTCCACTGTTGCACCATCAGACTCTCCCTTTTCAGGGCAGGGGGAGGGTTTCCCACCAGCTGGGGCTAATGAGGTCACCATTGGGGAAATGTGCTCCTTTAACATCTGGCCTATCTCCTTCACCAGAACCCCCACCCAATCTGGGTGATGCATTTCTGAGGTGGGCTGTGGGGAAAGGTCAGGCAGTGGGGCAGCATCCCAATTCTGTGGGGCAGTGTCAGGCTCCATGAAAGAAACCCTAGTCTCTGGGGTAGGTGTCTGTGTGGTGATCCAAGTTGACCCCACATTATCTCTGAAAGCTAGAGTAGGACAATCAGCAATACCTTGGTTAGTATCTAGAGAAAATTTAAACCTTTCAAAACTGGTGGGTGGGAACAAAGAAGTGGTTGAAGGGCTGGGACAAAACTTCCCCCACTGGCATTTCCCCACAGAAAGTACCATTTTTAAAGTAACCCGAAAAACATACACTTAGTGTGTGATAGCCATGTACCCATGTGCCTGCCTTCCAGAGGAAGTGAAAAATCAGTGAATTCCTCACCTTATTAACCCATAAAAGAAACTGGATAACAGCCACAGTAGCCTCAGTTATAGGGCCCATGTTTAGATAAGGGCCTGCAAATGGGTCAAATACAGCAACGACAACGTGCCACCCAAACCAGGGTAAGCCAGACTACATGGTGTTACCTAGTGAGGTTTCTATATCCAGCACGCACAAAAGAAAATATTAGGTGACTCAAGAACCATTATTCCTTTTTTGACCTTTCTTTTCTCAGTGCCCTTAAGCCTCACACTGGCTGCCGAAATCAGTCTTGGTTGGAAAGACAGGGATCTGCTAGGGAGGGGCAGGGCCTCCCTTGGAATGGAGAATTCAAACCCCTTCCCTCCAAATTATTATAATGTAGAAAATTAAAGGGCTCTCAGGCAGAGGTATGAGGATAGGAACAACAGTTCTTTACTGATATGTATGACAAGGCAAACAAACAACAACAACTACAGCATTAACAGCAAAACAGAACCAGGAACCTCGAGGGGCTTTGCTTCACAAAGCCCAGGGCAGCCTGATCTCCGTGCCCCTGCAAGACTCTGAGTGAAGCGTAGAATAAGGACTTTACAATTAGAAATTGTAAAGCAGGTATGTTTTATTTCCAGCTGGGACACACGGGGGGATATCTCCTCCAAACCGTGCGTACCTGGTCAAGACAAGGTCCAGGTTTAAATAAACATTGATCCCACAACCTACACCTCCTCACTCGCCCATTCCTCGCCTTCTCTCACTTTGTATTCTAATTAGCTGTCATGTCTCTTGGTGGCTGTGAGCTGGGGTCTTGGGAGGAAGGCCAACGTCTTCCTCAGGTTGATCTTCATTTCTGGGCAGGCACAATGGAGGTTTGGCTATTTTCCAGGTCACTTTGCTCTTGCCAAGAATAAGCAGCTTTATTTTGCTTGATTAAAGACACAAACAACTTCTTCTTTAATTTTTGACAAATACCTGGGTCCCAGTTTGCTGAGTATTAACATCACACATCTTACTTATACAACTTCTACTTAGTAACTACCTTACAACCAAGCTTAATAGCTCATCTTCTATGTGTTCTCAGTACAAGCTTTCACTTCTACAAAATCACCAGAAGCTGCTTCTGAAATCTTGTCTTTTTATATACATAAACATCCACCACACCATGACAGCACTAAGCTGGAAGGGTGGAAAATCCCGGGCTGGTGGATGGGATATATCAGAAGCTCCGTGGGTGGTAGCTGGAACGGCAGGGATGTCCTGGCAGGGCAGGGCAGGGCAGGGCAGGGCAGGGCAGGGCAGGGCAGGGCAGGGGTACAGCGTAGCCAAAAGCCTCAGAGCAGTTCCAAAGAGGCAGCAGCAGTGGGACAGGGCCGGCCCAGCTCCAGCAGGGCAGGGGGAGGCGAGCTCAGAATTCCTGGGCACACGGGCAGATGGTGGTAGATTTCCCAGGACCGGACTTGGTGGTGACAGTGAACTCGTCCCGCAGCAAGCAGCAGCCTGGCCGTCCTCTCTCCGATGCCGAGAGCAAGAGACAGCAGAGCTGCCCCCAGCCCCGTCCTTTTTCTGCTCCTCCAAACTCATGTGATCTCTGCCCTCTGAGAGAAACTCCCAGAGACCCAAAGAAGTGTAGCCAGGTGCTACAAATCCTCTCCTTTGGCCCCTTTCTTCTGCTTAAGTACCTATAAGTACCCAGAAGTTAAGTTTCCTAGCAGTTTATGGGAAAAAAATTCTGTAAGTAAAAAAGAAACAAATCTAACCCTGAACACCCTGGCACCCAAATCCAGCAGTGGGGTCAGTGCAGTGTCCATGGCCACAGCCCCTTGCAATGGCCCAGGGCAGCTTGGGATGATGATCCACCCTCACTCCTGGCCCAGGGCAGGGCTGGAATGGTCTTGGTGGCACCTTGGATGGGCACACACTTGAGGACTGGGTTTGTATTCAATGAGGAAACTAAGGAGTTTTAGATTGCTTCAAAAACAAAAGAAGAAAACCCCTCTTTGGTTGTGTGCAACCAGTTCTCCAGGCAAAGCAAGACCCTGGTGAGTGAGGGGAGACAGGATGGGGTTGCGGGATGTGGAGCAAGGTTTTCCACACTGGCTCAGACCTCAAGGCACAGCTCCTCTGAGCAGGCCAGACCTCCTGAGAAGAGACCCTGGGTCAATATCAGTCTCTGAATGTTGCAATCACCTCTTGAGTAATAAGTAATAAAATACACCCTTAAAAATGGAATACATATTTCCAAATAATCTTTAAATGTTT
This sequence comes from Acrocephalus scirpaceus scirpaceus, assembly GCA_910950805.1. Lineage (NCBI taxonomy): Eukaryota > Metazoa > Chordata > Aves > Passeriformes > Sylviidae > Acrocephalus > Acrocephalus scirpaceus. The sequence continues at coordinate 1,438,170 of CAJVGK010000043.1, read as the reverse complement.
CTCCTTAACTCCACAAGGAAACCTGCCTTATGACCTGCATCATACAAGACGGAAATCAAGGCACAGGCATGGTTTGTCAGGAGTTGCCTGATCCTAATGAGCCCCGTGGTGCATTTGGTGCTGAGCCCTGGAACTTCAGGGCCTGAGAGGAGATTGCACAAACCTTGCCAGGAGTCAAAGTCAGAGGAAACACCCAAAGTGTCTTAAAGCATTAATGGGTTCAACTGAGGTCCATGCCAAACACAGGCTCCTCATGGAGGCTTTGGAGGAGAAAATTAGATGCCAGGATTGCACAAAAACCTTCTCAGACACTCAGTGTAGGAAGGAAAATCCAAAGTACCTTAAACATCTTGAGTATCTCAAAGTATTAAAGAGCACCACTCAGTGTCAATGCAAAGCTCTCAAGGGACTAATTAAAGCAGATAATTGGGGGCCAGGATTGCACAGAAACTTCTCAGAGACTCAGTGGCAAAAAGAGGTACTTAAATTATCCCTGAGTACCTTGAAGCATTAATGAGTCCTACTGAGTGTTGTTACTGGCTAAAAATCTCTAGGGACTAATTAAAGCAAATAATAGAAAGATGATTTCACAAAACTCTCAGACTCAGTTTCAAAAAAGTTCCCTAATAAACTTTGAGCACCCTGAAGTTAAAATGAGCCCCAGTGAGTGTTTTTACTAATTAAGAATCCCAAGGGACTCGTTAAGCAGAGAAATGGAGGCCAGGATTGCAGAAACCTCTCAGAGACACCAAGGCAAAAGCCAAAACCAAACTCCTTGGAAAAACCTGCAGTCCCTGGCAGCATGAAGGAGCCCCCAGGGCCATTGCTGACCAAGGCTCCTTCCCCAGGGACTCCTTCCAGCACATCCTGGAGGCCACTGGCATGGCAGGGGGATGCTGAGGGCAGCACAAGGGGCTGACAGTGCCCAGCCTTGCTGGGGCTGTGCCAGGAGGCCCCAGGGCCTCAGGACAAGGGGTCTCCTCAGTGTCCTTGGTGGCACAGAGGCTGCTGTGGCCCAGGGCACCAAGCCTTGGCTTCTCTTTGTCCCCACCTGTCATCACTGCCTGCAGTTCTCTGCTCTGCCTGGGGCCTGGGGACACTTTCTGTGTCGTGTCCCTCAGTGGGACCCATTAAAACTTCCAGAAACTTTGGATTTTTAACTTTACTTTGAGTTGTGGAGAAGTTTTCGATCACTCTCTGAGGGACTGAGTCTGATGTAAACAGCACAAAAGCCCCGAGAGGGTCATTAAAGTCTTTATGCTGAGTCTGTGTTGCTGAGCTGGGCTGGGCTCCTGGCACAGAGGACCAGCCTGGCAACCAAGAAGAGCTTAAAAACACATTTCTCTGGATGAGCAGCTCTTCTGCCAGCCCAGCAGGGCTGGGGCACTGCCTGCAGCCACCCCAGGCACAGCACACAGGCACAGAGAGCTTCAATCACTCAGGGCTGGGAAGGGGCTGAGAAGGGACTGGGGGAGAATCACTGCCAGCCCTTGGCACAGGAACCTCTGGCTGCAGGACAATGCAGCTGCAGCTCCTGCAGTGATCTCCTCAAGCTGCAACATCCCAATGCCTACAGACTGTGTGAGTACATTCTCTGAGTATTTCTGGTGCAGGGGAGGTGAAATGCTCATGAAGCTCTGAAACACTGAGAGCTTCTGCCCACTCCCAAAATATTTCCAAGACAAGGATTTTATTTTAAAATGAGGACATTACCTGAAACTTTTTTTTCGTTTTGTAAGTTTAGCTAGTGGGGGAGAGGGGGAACAAATCATAAAGTTCCCCTAATTATGACAAGTCCCTGGGACATCTTAACTCAGCGATCAAGCTTAGTCTGAGCTCTCCTTTCTCTAAGCTGCAAAAAGAACCTGCCCCCAGCCAGTGCCCTGCAAACAGGCAGGGTTCTGTAGGGCCAGGGAGAGTGCACAGAGATTTGGGCTCTGGGAGTGCTGGAAGGGAGAGCTCAGGCACACGGAAATACCTGCAGGAGGAAAATTAGCAGGAAGCAGAGAGAAGATGAGGCAATGAGAGAAAACAAAAGCCAGAAATGTTGTGGCAGGGAGAGTTCAGAGATCTCCACAGGAGCCCCTGCAGTGTAGCCCCTCCCTCTGAACAAGCCCCCTCCCTCCTGTCCCCCAGCCAAGCCTCTGCCCTCAGGGCTGGGGCTCCAAGGCGTGCAGCCCCTCCTGTGCAGGCAGAGCTGCAGCAGAGCCGTGGGGCAGCTGTGCAGCCCCGGGCCCAGTTCCCTCTGCAGAGCACAGGGCTGGGAGCAGCTGCCCGGCACTGGGGGGCTCTGGCAGGGGGCACAGCTGGCTCAGGGTGACGCTGTCCCCAGTGCCCGGCTGTGGGCAATGCTGTCAGTGCAGCCAGGGCAGGAGCTGCATCTCCCTTAGTCCAATGCAATCCTAAGGACACTTGGAAGTGTCCCTGAGATTTCCTTCCAAGCTGGGAGCTTCAATGCAGGATGGAAACCTGTCCTGCAGCATCTCTGTGTTATCTGAAAGACCCATGGGGAAAGGCAGAGGTGTTGTGACACTGAAAATGCTGTTGGGTTAGTGAAATGAGTGATGTGAGTCCTTGGATAGAAACATGGAGCTGGGCTATGGTGGATCCATGTATTCCCAGCAGTACCTGGTGATTTTTAATGGGAAACATGGGAAGCTGATCACCCTCCATCTGAAAAAGGCTAAATCCCGTCAGAAATTCCAAGCATGTCAAAAATAGAAAGGATGTCCCCTCACTCTCCACTCATCACTTTGCCTCACAGAACTTGCTCTGTGCTCTCTGGGGTGCCAAAATGTGGAGGGCTTGATATCAAATTATACCACAAGAGATATGCAGGAACTTACAAAGAAAACCCCAGAACTCTTAAACCCAAAAGGGTGTCTGTGTGTTCCAGGGGTGGGTGTATGGGAAATGGCTTTAATTTTGGTTACAGCTATCTCCTCTAACTTGTCCCTTTCCATTTTTCCATGGCAGTGAGCAATGTCCAGCCACAGCAAATGTCCAACAGCAGCTCCATCAGCCACTTCCTCCTGCTGCCATTGGCAGACACGCGGCAGCTGCAGCTCCTGCACTTCTGCCTCTTCCTGGGCATCTCCCTGGCTGCCCTCCTGGGCAACGGCCTCATCATCAGCGCCGTAGCCTGCGGCCACCTCCTGCACAGCCCCATGTTCTTCTTCCTGCTCAACCTGGCCCTCACCGACCTGGGCTGCATCTGCACCACTGTCCCCAAAGCCATGCACAATTCCCTCTGGGACACCACGACCATCTCCTACTCAGGATGTGCTGCACAGCTCTTTTTCTTTATGTTCTTCATTGGAGCAGAGTATTTCCTGCTGACCGTGATGTGCTACGACCGCTACGTGTCCATCTGCAAACCCCTGCACTACGGGACCCTCGTGGGCAGCAGAGCTTGTGCCCACATGGCAGCAGCTGCCTGGGCCAGTGCCTTTCTCTATTCACTCGTGCACATGACCAATACATTTTCCCTGCCCCTGTGCCATGGCAATGCCCTGGGCCAGTTCTTCTGTGAAATCCCACACATCCTAAAGCTCTCTTGCTCCAAGTCTTACTTTAGGAAATTTGGGCTCATTGTAGTAAGTGTCTTGCTAGGACTCAGTTGTTTTGTGTACATGGTTTTCTCGTATGTGCAGATCTTCAGGGCTGTGCTGAGGATCCCCTCTGAGCAGGGACGGCACAAAGCCTTTTCCACCTGCCTCCCTCACCTGGCCGTGCTCTCTCTGTTCCTAAGCACTTCCCTGTTTTCTCATCTGAAGCCCCCCTCCATGTCCTCCCCATCCCTGGATCTGGCCCTGTCAGTTCTGTACTCGGTGGTGCCTCCAGCCCTGAACCCCCTCATCTACAGCCTGAGGAACCAGGAGCTCAAGGCTGCAGTGTGGAGACTGATGACTGGATGTTTTCAGGGACATTAAACTGCTGGCCAATTTCTGCAAATCACTTGTAATAAAAGTAATCTTTGATACTTCTTGTTGGTTTCATTTTAGAGGTTCTTTCTTTTTGTATTAGTTTTTCAATATTGTCAAAAAGAAAAACCATTCTTCGTGCAATTTCTCATTTTGTTTCTCTCCACCTCCCCTGTGCCCACAGACTGTGTCAATGAGGGGCTGCACTCTTGGTGGCTTTAAAGGAACTCAAGGATCTCCCAGCCAAGTTTTCTGCAGAGATCCCCCTTTGGTTCCCTTCTCTGCAGCTGCAGCAGCAATGTCTGTGTGCAGAGCTGGGGGCAGATCAGTGCTGGCACAGCAGCTGTGCCCAGCAGCAGCAGCAGCAGCCCTTGGTGTTGGCAGTGCTGCTGCCGTGGCCCTGCCCCGCTGCCCTGCTGGCCCTGGTGTTGCTGTAGGGCCTGAGTGCTCTCGGGGCCGGGCACAGTGCTGGGGGTGGCAGTGCCGGGGCTGCAGCAGGGACAGGCCATGGGCACTGCTGGGGCAGCGCTGACGCCTCAGGCCAGGGCCTGGGGGCTGCAGGCTCCTTGCCCAGGCTCTCTCCAGAACACTTTGCCCAGGCCAATGCTGAGCACAGAAAAGCCCCGGGAGCAGCCCCAGGCTGGCCGTGGGCAGGCTGGGGGCAAACAGCATGGCTGGGGCTCTGCAAGGTGCCTGGGGGAGACAAGGGGAAGGAGCAGCAGAGCAGGGGCTGATCCATCCCCACTGCGCTGGACACCCCAGGGCAGCGTCCCACAGCGTCCTCATGCACCTGCCAACAACATCCCCCCTCTGCAGCCCTGGCCTCTCCCCCAGCTCACACAGGTGCCGCATCCTTGCAGGCACAGACACGGCAGCACTGCCTCAGGAGCCCCTGTTTGCACTGCCCAGAGCAGGCGTCAGCACCCCCATGGTGTTGGTGTGGGGAGATGAAGCTGAGGGAGCACAAATGCCATCAGCCCCTGGGGCCAGGAAGGGCTGGGGGACAGCAGGGAAACCACTCAGGTTTGTGGTGGCCTCTGAAGTCACACAGAAAGTTTGTTCCCATCAGCTGGGAGTTTCCTGTGTCACTGCAGACGTTGTTGCTCAGAGCCAGGGCTGCCTGGCAGCCACCCCCAAACTGCCCTGACCATTTCCTTTCCTTCACCTTGGCTTTCTTAACTCTTCCTGCTACAAATTTCTCCCTCTTAGCCATCTCTTTTCCCTTCCATGCAAACAGCCCATCCCTGGTTTCCATTTCCTCTCTGGCCCCACTCCCCATTTCAGTTCCTGACTTGGCACCATGGGAACATCTCTTGGGGAGCAGGATCATCCTCCAAGTGCTGCAGGAATTGTCTGCAGGCTCCTGCAGTGCCTCGTGCTGCTCCCTTGCCAGAGGCACCCCAGGCCAGGGGGGCCCATCTGGGCTGGTGTGTCTGGCTGTGGGGCTCCCTGTTCTGGGCAATGAGGAGGAGCTGCAGAGGCTCTGCAGGACTGACAGGATGGGCTTGGGGGCTGTGAGGAGAAGCTGAGGGACCTGGGCTGCTGGACCTTGTGAAGAGGAGGCCCAGGGCTCATCCTGCTGCTGCTGCAAGGGTGGCTTTAGAGAATCCCAGAATCAGCAATGTTGGAAAAGGCCTTGGACATCATCAGGTCCAACCTGTGCCCTGACACTGCCTTGTCTCCCCTGAGCCTCCTCTTCTCCAGGATAAACAACCCCAGCTCCTTTAGACGCTCCTCACAGGACTTGTGTTCCCGACTCCTCACCAGCCTTGCTGCTCTTCTCTGGACATGCTCCAGCCCGTCCATGTCCTTCCTAAATTGGGGGGCCCAGAACTGGACACAGCACTCGAGGTGCTGCCCAACCAGTGTTGGGCACAGGGGAAGAATCACTGCCCTGCTCCTGCTGGCCACACTGTTCCTGATCCAGGCCAGGAGCCTTTGGCCTTCTTGGCCGCCTGGGCACACTGCTGCCTCATGTCCAGCCTGCTGTCCATCAGTCCCTGCAGGTCCCTTTCTGCCTGGCTGCTGTCCAGCCACTCTGTCCCCAGCCTGGAGTGCTGCAGGGGTTGTTGTGGCCAAAGTGCAGGACCCAGCACGTGGACTTGTTAAACCTGACATTGTTGGATTTGTTCCCTGGATCCAGCCTGTGCAGGTCCCTGTGCAGAGCCCTCCTACCCTCCAGCACATCAACACTCCCAGACAACTTGGTGTCACCACAGTTCCATCAGGCCCTGGAGTATCACAATGGTCTCCATGATTCCATGAGGCCTCTCAGTGTCACAATATCCATTTGCTTCCATGGGACCCCAGTGGTGTCACAAAGTCTCTTGGATCCTTGGGCCCTGCAGTGTCACAATGGAGCCTTGGTTCCATGAGGTCTGGCAGTGCAGCAATGGTCTCCTTGCTTCCACAGTGTCACAGCGGCCTCTTGGTCCCAAGGGGCACCACAATGGTGTCAAACATGTTTCCTTCATTCAGGAGTCCCTGAGGAGCAACCCTGGCCCCATGGTTCCATGGTGGCCTGCAGTGTCACAGTGGCCCCATCATGACACCAGGTCCTGCTCTGTCCCAATGCTCTGCAGGGTTCCACAAGGCCCTGCAGTTTCACAGGGGCCTCTTGGTTCCATCAGGCCTCAGAGGGCCACCATGAATTCCTTGGTGCTGCACTGTCACCATGGAGCCCTGGTCACGCAAGATCCTGCCGTGTCACCAGGGACCCTTAGATCCATGGGGAACCCCAGTGTCACAGTTGTTCCCTCAGTTCCAAGAGTCCTTGCAATGGAACAATGGCCCCTGGATTCCATTGGGCCCCAGGGTCTCCCAAGGCTCTCCTTGGTTCTGCAGTGGCACAATGGCCCCTTGGTTCAACAAGGCCCCACAGGGTCACCGTGGCCTCTGTGGTTCCACCAGGCCCCAGAGTGTCACCATGGACTCCTTGCTTCCATTCAGCCCCACAGTGTCACAATGGCCCCTTGGCTCTGTGGTGCCATGTCATACACAGTGTCACTCTGGTCCTCTCAGTGCCTCCAGGCCCTGCAGTGTCACAATGGCCCCTTGCTTCCCCAGGGCCTTGCAGTGTCACCATCATCAGAGAATCCACCAGGCTGGAAAAGACCTTGGAGAGCAGCAAGTGCAACCTGTGACCCAACACCATATTGTCACCCAGACTACCGGCCTGATTGACATACCAAGCCTTTCCTTCAACACTGCCAGTGAAGATGACTCACCCACACCACTGGGCAGCCAATTCCAAAGCAAAATCACCATTTTAATGAAGAATTTTTCCTAATGTCCAGCTTCAACTGCCTGTGGTGCAGCTTAAGGCTGTGTCCTCTTTTGCTGCTACTGCTCCCTGGAAGAAGAGCCTGACCCCAACCTTGGTACACCCTCTTTTTAGGGAGTTGTAGAGAGTGATGAGGTCTCCCCTGAGGCCCCTCTTTTCCAGGATAAACAACCCCAGCTCCCTCAGCCCCTCCTCACAGGACTTTTGCTCCAGACCCCCCACCAGCCTTGTTGCCCTTCTTTGGACACGCTCCAGCCCCTCCATGGCCTTCCTAAATTGCGGACCCAGAACTGGACACAGCACTGGAGGTGCTGCCCAACCAGTGCTGAGCACTGGGAAGAATCACTGCCCTGCTCCTGCTGGCCACACTGTTCCTGATCCATGGGAGTGCCAGGGTTTGGATAAGGGAAATGGTTGGGAGGGCGTGGGGACAAATTCTGATTGATTGTCAGCCATGAAGGGTCTTGATTTTCAGATCTTTTCAGACTGCATTAGCAGACTCTGGGGGTCAATATCAATTGGTCATTGCTGATATCAATCTATAAACATTAAAGGAAACTTAACAGGACAAAACAATTCTCTCTTCATTTTTTTCCATATTGTATATTCACTTTGAATACACTTCTGACATCCAATTGACCACAAAAGAATTTAAAACAAAAATTATTCCCAGTGGCTTTTCTTGTTCAGATGTTTTGAACAAATGTTTATGCAATTTTCTCACTGAATTCCCTAACTGAAAAGCTCAAGAAAGTACAGGCCTCTAGAGTCATAAAATTCATCAGCAAACTCCAAGTGGCTGAAGATCTATCCTCATCAGACCAGCAATGAACAGAAATGGGCACAGCTTTCTGGCTGCCCCAGCTTTGCCATGGGCCCTGGGCCTGCAGCAGGAGCAGCTCTGCAGGGCCCCAAGGCCGTGGCTGTTGTGCTGGCCTGGGCAGATGGGATGGCAGCAGGGGCTGCAGAGCTCTCAGCACCTCAGCCAGAGGGGAGCAGGGCACACAGGGAGCCTCCTTTTCCCTTGGCCCAGCCCCTTCCCCATGGCTGGGGCTGAGTCCTGTCTGAGCTGCAGCTGCTGCTGTGCCCTTGCCAGGGGCTGAGGCCGTGGGGCCCCTGCCCAGAGCAGCCTGGCCTGAGCAGAGCTGTGGGGCCAGAGGCGGCTGGGCTGTGCTGGGGAGAGGCCCTTGGTGCTGCCCAGAGCTCAGGGCAGCTGGCAGAGCTTGGAGGGAGCTGGGCTGGGCTGAGAGAGCCTGGCAGAGAAAGCATCAGTGTCCATCTCAGCCTGGGTGAGCGTGCAGGGGCAGGACTCAGCCCAGGCCTTGTGGGGCAGGGCCAGCGCCTGGGGAAGGCATTGAAAACAGGCAAGGGGCCCAGAGAGGAGGCTGCTCTGTGCCCTTGGTGGCATGGCCAGAGCAGGGAGGGGGCCCAGGACATTTGTCAGCGCCAGCCTCTGTCCCCAGCCCTTGCCAGCCCTGGCTGCTCAGCCCAGGTTTGCGGGGCACTTTGGCTGTGGCCCAGCTCCATCCTCCTGCGGGGCTCAGGGCCTGTTGCCGGCCATGGCCAGCCCTGCACGGCCTCTCTGCTGGCCCAGAGCCCGGCAGAGCCCGGGGCAGGGCTGTCTGTGCAGGCCCACAGGTGCCCCGGGCTGTGCAGGAGCTGGCAGAGGCTGCCCAGCAGGGAGGCCATGGGGCACAGAGCCCCAAGGCTGCTGTGGGCACCACGGCACAGGGGCCCTTCCCAGCCGCAATGCTCCTGTCCTGCCCTGGGCCTGCACAGGGGCTGTGGCACCATGGCTGGGCCAGCGCCGCACAAAGGGGCCACGCAGCCGCTGCCGGGGCTGACAGCAAGGCCAGGCACACACAGGGAATTGCTGGGCATGGCCTGCAATGCTGGGCAGGCCTGACTGTGCCAAAGGCACAGCTCAGCTGCCCTTGGGGGCTGCAGGAAAAGTCCAGAGCCCAAAGAGCCTCCATGGCTGTGCTGGAGACCAAGGCTGCAGGAGGGAAAGGCAGGGCTGCTGTGGGATGGGGAGGGGATTGAATTCCAGCACACACCTCAGTTCTCTGATGATCCTGGCACCATGCTGGTCCCTGTTTCAGACTGGAGCAGAGCAGATGTTGATGGGACAGGAGCCCTGCGGGGCTTTCAGGGCCCTGCAGCTTGCAAGGTGCTCTGCTCTCCCTCAGCTCCTCTCTGAGAGATGCCAATCCCAGCTGGGCAGCTCAGGGCACAAGTGGCACTGCCTGTTCATGGGCAAACAGCTGATGTCTGCCTGGAAAGGGGCATAGGTTTTTAATACCTGTTAGTTTCATGATATACAAGCCCATTTTTATTATCCAGGTCATTTGATTACTTTTAAGAAGTGGCAAAATTTTCCCACCAATTTAAGGGATTTCCTGGATCTGCTGGATTCTACTGGTGGCAGGAGAAAAAATACTGACCTTCCCTTCTACCTTAGCCAACAACATTCAGTCTAATATTTCATGGCCCTCTTCTTTAAGGTGTTTCCAGCTGTCCTTTTTGAATGGTCATGTCTAAGGACATCTTTTCATACAGAGCAGCTGGATCTATGTCCTTCCTGTTGCTCCCAGATTTCTTTTTGCAGCTGTTCTCTGGTCATTCCAGTGCATCTGCATTGATTGGCTTCATGCTTTGAGCTTCAGGGAGTTCCCCAATATTTCAGAAGTTTAAATAACACATTAGTCAGCATCTTAGTTGTATTTTTATATTTATATCACTTCTTATGTCTTGGTCAAAAATTCTTCTTGTATGGCAATCCCTTGTGGATGGTGGACATGTCAGATATTGCTGGGATGTCACAAGGTTTATTAAATTTTGTCATGTTCACATTTTTTATGTTGGCTGAATCATTAAAAACTGATCAGATCACGAAAAAGACCCTCTAACTAATTAAAGTTACAAAGTGGTATTTTTATCAACACTGGCAGGTGGCAGAGGAGTCATCTCCAAAAGGCGTTGACTGTGCCGAACAAGGTTTTTTGCCCTCTATTTCCCAAAATCTTACATACAATACAGGTGCATCACCTCCCATCCCCTCTCTGTATATAATGAGGCTATTAGTTCTTCACACATGCAGAATTCTTCTCTTGAATTGGGTTGGTGGTCTCGAATTGAGTCAGTGGTCTCAAAGGATGAAGTCAGGAGAGTCTTCATCAGGTCTCTGTGACCCTCTGGCACGACCCAAGGTCCCCTGCTTTGTGATTGATTGATATAAAGTCCAGGTGCTGGTCATTTTTTATAGTGGTTTCAATCTGTTCTTCTAACGGTTCACTTACTCCACTTTCTTCTATAAACAAGCTCATAATGGCAAACAATACAGCAATTAGCTCCAGCTTAAGCATGGGAGAATCATTAACCTATCATTTTCTAACTTACACCCTGACCAATATAAATTACTTCCATCGCTTAGCTAAAATCTTAACTCTTTAAAATCATGATTCAGTGCCCCCGAAACGTTGGGGTGCCCCCTGAATGTCGGGGTGTCCCCCCACAGCCCCCCCACCACTGAGGGTCATCTGTGTCTATGTCAACCAGGAGAACACGACCATGGCCATCATCTTCTCCCGGCCCGTCAGGGTGAGAGGGGACTGGGTACCCCCCAAATCACCTGGGTACCCCACAAAAATCACGTGGATACCCCCCAGAATCTCCTGGATCTTTCCAAAAATCACCTGAAATCAGCAATAATCACACCCTGAGAACACCTCAAAACCACCTCTTAAAACCACCCCAAAACCACCCCCCAAAAATACCCAAAAACCACACCAGAAACACCACCCAAAACACCCTAAAAACACCCCCCAAATCACCCCAAAACCACTTAATATGCCCCAAAACCAACCCCAAAACACCCCCCAAACACCCCAAAATTTCACCTGGATACACCCAAAAATCACCTGAGTACCCTCAAAATCTCCTGGATACATCTGGGTATCCCCCCAAATTACCTGAGTACCCCCAAAAATCTCCTCAATTCCCCCCCAAATGACCTGGGAACCCCAAAATTACCTAGGTACCCCCAAAAAATCACCTGGATACATCTTGATATTCCCCCAGATCACCTTGGAACCCCCCCCAAAACCACATGGATCCTCCCCAAAATCACCTGGATACACCTGGGTACCCCCCAGAATCACCTGAGTACCCCAAAAATCACCTGGGTACCCCCAAAAGCACCTGAATACTCCTAAATGTCACCTAGGTACCCCCAAAATCACCTGGATATTACCTAAAACCCACCTGGCTACACCTGGGTACCCCCCAAATCTCCTGGGTCCCTCCCCAAAATCACCTGGGTATTCCAAAAATCACCTGGATTCTTCCCAAAAATCACCTGGGTACTGCCCCCCCCCAAAAAACCACCTGGATACACCTGGGTACTCCCCCAAATCACCTGGGTCCCCCCAAAAAATCATCTGGATACCCCCCAAAAGTCACCTGGATACAACTGGGACTCTGAAAAATCACCTGCGTATCCCCAAAATTGCCTGTGTACCCTCAAAAACCTCCTTGGAACCCCAAAAATCACCTGGATCCCCCCCCAAATCACCTGGATCGCCCCAAAAATTGTCTGGGCACCCCTCAAATCATCTGGATCTCCCCCCAAATATGCCTGGGTACCCCATAAACCACCTGGGTACCCCCACAAATCACCTGGATACTGCCAAAGTCACTTGGGTACACCTAGGTACCCCAAAAATTATCTGAGTATCCTCAAAAATCACCTGAGTATTCCCAAAAAATCACCTGGATACACCTGGGTACACAGCAAAATCTCCTGCATAACCCTCCCAAATCACCTGGGTACCCCCCAAAATCACCTGGATACACCTGGGCACCCTCAAAAATTCTTGGGCCCCTGCCCAAACTGGTGGTTGTGAATCCCCACTGCTTTTGACTGGATAGATGCGGTGTCCCATTTATCCCATTGACTTGAATGGGTAGACCTGGTGTCCTGTTTACCCCCATTTATCCTTAGTAACCCTTCCCAATGCTCCCAGTAATGCCCTGGAGCTCCCAGTACCCCGTCTTAGCCACTCCGAGTGCTCCCAGTAACCCCTCCCAGTGCGCCCAAAGTTTGCTCAGTTTCCCCTGTTTCTCCCTCCCACTGCTTCCAATTCCCCCCCAATACTTCCAGTTCCTGCCCCAGAGCTTCCCCATAGCCCTTCCCAGTCCACCCAGTCTAACCAGTAACCCTTCCAAGTCAAGCCCTAATAATGTGTAGACCTGTTGGCCATAAAATCCCTATTGACTTTAAAAGGGGTAGACCTGGTGTCCTTTTCCATCCTCTGCTGTTAATGGGTAGACCTGATTTCAGAAAAAACTTAAATCATTTCAGTGGGTAGACCTGATGTCCAAAATATTTTGGTGTTAAGCCCACCAATTTCAGGGTTGGAAATTTCCAAGTTTTGATGGGAAAATGCCCCAAATTTCGTTCTTCTTCCCCTACAGGAGAACCCAGAGTGCCCGGAGCTGAGGGCAACGCTGGACAGCTCTGCCCTGGCTGTTACTGCTAGGTCGGATGTGACACACACACACAGGATCCAAAATGGAAGAAGTTTTTATTCTGCGTGTTCTCTTGCTTAAATACTCTTAACAAAGTGTGATCTTAAGTCACTGACTATATTACAATAACTTACTATTTTCATTGGTGCAAAACTATTAGCGTCAATAAAACTGGCAAATGTTTGACAGAAAGTTAATAAGACACATAAACATGTTTTACTTATGCACATAATCTAATTTTTGAAAAATTCATATATATTTTTTAATCAGTTCCCATGCTGTGGTGGTTTTGACCAGCAAGTGAGTTTTCAGGAAGTTCAGGAAAGAACCAATTGAAAGTAGTTACATCTCCGTGGACATAAAAGGTTTAAATATCATTCTGACATCTGTGAGCTGCAGAGAGAGAGAAAGACCTTGGGCAGATTTAACCCTTTCCTGGCAACATGAAGCTTTCAGAACTCCAACTCTTTCCCAGAGGGAGAGAAGAAGACCAGAGTGATTTAAAATGTAGAGAGACAGCATGATACAGTCAGCAAAAGAACTGATAAAGGTTATCTGGAGAGGGGATTGAGGAAGTGGACATTTTTGACTGGATTTCTCTAGATGTAAACCATGGAGAAATGGACTATTTCTTGTAATATATTGATGCTGTTTTGGGGGAATGCTGTTCTAGCTGAAGGTGATAGACTGATGTAATTGAGATTTCACTGAGAATGTTTTAAGAGTAAGTTCCCCGGCTCCTGGGATTAAAGGAGGTCTCAGCTCTCTGAGATGCAGATTTGGCCCTTAAGCTCAAGTGAAAGGAGGTCTCTTGAGTGAGAAACGATTTTAAAGATAGAATAAGAGGATCTTTGTTAAATACTAGAAAAAGCATTCTTAAACAAATATCCCCAAATATGCTGAGAGGCCCATGAGTAGCCAAGAGAAAGGCTGCTCATGGGTGAGATGGCACAATCTGCAAAATTCCAGGCGGTTCCAGGTTTGTGATGTTGGGAGCCACCAGACTGTTTCCTGTGGCCAATGTCTCCAAATAGATATCTAGTGAGACTCCTCTCCCAAGGTGATGAAAGATAATGTTTAAATAGTTGAAACTGACTGAAAATCACAGGTTTTGTCTCTCTATGTTAGTTGTGGGAAAGTGAACAGTTTGTGGGGGAAAGACAAGTGTTTTGAAATTTCAATTTTTTTTCATTTTATTTTTTCCCTTTATTCTTTAGACTGTGTAAATAAAATATCTTTGTAACTTCTAAAGTTCAGGCCTGTTTTACTTTTTTGTTCTCCTAGTCCAACTATCACAGGACAGCAGGTCTACCCAATGAAAGTGAATGGGGATTTAGGGTCACCAGGGCTGTCCATTAATAGGGCTTGATTGAGAAGGGTTACTGGTTAAATTGGGAGCACTGGGAAAGGCTAAGGGGAAGCACTGGGGGAGGAACTGGAAGCACTGGTGGGGATCTGGAAGCACTGGGAGGGAGGAAAGGGGGGAAACTGGGCAAAGTGGGAGCACTGAGAGGGGTTACTGGGAGGACTGGGAGGGCAAAGTAGTCAAACTGGGAGCTATTCCTGAGAGCGCTGGGAGTAGCTAAGGGAGGGCCCTGAAGTTACTGGGAGCACTGGGACATTACTGGGAGCCCTGGGAAGGGTTATTGGGGATAAATGGGGGTAGACAGGACAGGTCCACCCATTCAAGTCAATGGGATAAATGGGACACCAGGTCTACCCATTAAAGTCAATAGGGATTTAGGGACACCAGGTCTACCCAGCAGACAAAAGCAATGGGTTTCACAACCACCAGTTTGGATGGCCCGGAGATTTCTGGGGGTATCCAGGTGTATCGAGATGACTTTTGACGGGTTCCCATGTAATTTTCTGTGGTACTCAGGTGATTTTGGGGAGTACCCAGGTGTATCCAGGTGATTTTTGGGGGTACACAGGTGATTTTTTTGGAGTTCCCAGGATTATCCAGATGGTTTTTGGGGTACCAGGGTATTTTGGGGGGATCCAGGTGATTTTTTGGGCTTCCCAGGGGTCCCCACTCACCCTGATGGGCTGGGAGAAGATGACGGCCACAGTCGTGTCCTCCCAGTCAATGTGGACACAAATAATCCTCAGTGGCAGGGGGGCTGTGGGGGGACACCCCAACATTCAGAGAGCACCCCAAAACTCCAGAGGAGGGCCCCAGGGGTGGGAGGGAGCCCCGAGTTACCTCAGGAGAGGATGCAGTGCAGGTACACCCAGGCACTTTGGTCAGTGGGGTCAGTGAAGACAGCGTTCTGCAGCAGCTCCAGCTCTGGGGAGGGGCAAAGGGGGCACCCCAAAATCCAATGGGAGCAGCCAGGGGACACCCCAAGATCTGAATGGGGGCACTCAGGTGTATGTGGGCTCAGGTGTACCCATTGAAACCAAAGGGGATTGTTAGGGACACCAGGTCTATCCATTTACATAAGTGGGGATTATGGGTAAACAGATCTCCCCTTTGAACCAAGTGGGGATTTTTAGGGACAAGAGATCCACTCTTTTAAACCAATGGAGATTTTTAGGGTCAACAGGTCCAACCTCTTGATCCAATGAGGATTTAGTGACATGGGGTCTACCCATTAAAATCAATAGGGATTTTTTGGAAACCATGTCTATTAAGGGCAATGGGGATTTGGGAAAACCAGGTCCACCCATTCAAGGCAATGGAGATTTAGGGACGTCAGATTTACCTTATTAAAGTCAAAGGGAATTTTGGGACACCAGGTCTAGCCACTAATGTGGGGAATTTGGAAAATTACGTCCAGGCATTAATGGTTAATTCATAACATCAGGTCAACCTATTGAAACCAATAGGGATTTAGGGACACCAGGTCTATCTATTAAAAACAAGAAGGATTTTAGGAACATCAGGTGTGCCCATTAAGGACAACTGGGATTTAGGGTCATCAGGTCTACCCTTTCAAGCCAATGGGGATTTGGGGACATCAGGTCTAACCATCAAAGGTGGGTCTAAGGGCATCTAAGGGTGGGTCAGTAGGATAGACCTGGCGCCCCTAAATCCCATACTGAGAATGCATTTGGGTGCACTAACCCTTACTGGTTTATTCTGGGAGCTGCCACCTCAGGCTGCAGGGGCTTGGAGGCAACTCCCAGGGCTTACTGGTTTGTACTGGTGCCTTCCCAGTCCATGCCTGGGACCACTGACAGGCACTGGTGGCTGGGCAGGACCCCAAGGCAAAGCTGGGCCTTTGCCAGGGCCCTGCTGAGCCATGACTTCTCCAACTTCTTGGCCTGGCATCACCAGCTGCAGCTCCTGGCGCTCACCAGGAACTGCAGGAAAGGCGAGGTGGGAATGCTTTCCCCCAAAAGGCTGAAAGAAGGTAAGAGATTCCCCAGGAAAATTCCCAGAATTTTGGTGGAATCCTATCCCAAAAATTCTTCAACCGCTTGCTTCAAGTTGAGCTCCATTGCTTTGGATGGGTAGACCAAGGTTCCCAAAATTTCCCATTGCCTTCAGTGGGTAGACTTGCTGTCCCAAAAATCCCCATTGACCTTAATGAATAGACCTGGTGTACCTAAATCCCCAGTGACTTCAGTGGTAGACCTGATGTCCTTACAGTTGTTAATGGGTACACCTGGTGTCCCCAGATCACCAGTTCCATTGGTGGGTAGACCTGTTTTCCTGAAATCCCCATTCGTTTCAATGGGTAGACCTGGTGTCCTAAATCCCCCCTAATGGAGGTAGACCTGATTTCCCAAATTTCCCATTCACATCAATGGTTGCACCTGATTTCCTAAATTCCCCACATTAAGGGGTAGACCCAGTGTCCCACTGAGCCCATGGGTTTTAGTGGTTAGACCTGATGACCCCAAATCTCATTGCCCTTAATGAGTAGACCTGGTGTCCCTAAATCCCCTTTGGTTTCAATGGGTAGACTTGTTGTCCTTAAACATCCTTGGTTTCAATCGGTAGACTTCTTCTCCCTAAATCCTCATTGGATAAACAGGTTGGACCTGTTGACCCTAAAAATCTCCATTGGTTTTTAGTGGGTGAACCTGGTGTCCCAAAAATCCCCAGTGGTTTCAATGGGTACACATAAGTCCCTACAGACGTGGGTGCCCCCGTTTGGACCTCGGGGTGTCCCCTGGCTGCCCCCTTGAGATTTTGGGGTGCCCCCTTTGCCTTTCTCCAGAGCTGGAGTTGCTGCAGAACGCCGTCTTCACCGACCCCACGGACCAAAGCACCTGGGTATACCTGCACTGCATCTTCTCCTGAGGTAACTCGGGGCTTCCTCCCATCCCTGGGGCCCTCCCCTAGAGTTTTGGGGCCCCCCCTGAATGTTGGGGGTTCCCCCCCTAGCTCCCCAGCGTCTGAGGGTCATCTGTGTCCAAATTGACTGGGAAGACGCAACAGTGGCCGTCATCTTATCCCAGCCCATCAGGATGAGTAGGGACCCCTGGAAACTCCAAAAAATCACCTGGATCCCCCCCAAATCACTCTGGTACCCCAAAACCACCTGGATAGACCTGGATACTCCTCCAAATCACCTCAGTACCCACAAAAAATTATTTAAGAACCCCTCAAAAGTCATCTGGGTACACCTGGGTACCCCTAAAAATCTTTGGGCCCCACCAAACTGGTGGTTGTGAAACCCATTGCTTTGACTGGGTTGAGCTGGTGTCCATAAATACCTATTGACTTTAATGGGAAGACCTGGTGTCCCGTCTACCTCCATTTATCCCCAGTAATCCTTCCCAGTGCTCCCAGTAATGCCCCAGTGCTCCCAGTAACCCCAGTGCCCCCCTTAGCCACCTCCAGTGCTCCCAGGAATAGCTCCCAGTTTGACTACTCTGCCCTCCCAGTACTCCCAGTAACCCCTCCCAATGCTCCCAGTTTTCCCAGTTTCCCCCTTTCCTCCCTCCCAGTGCTTCCAGTTCCCCACCAGTGCTGCCAGCTCCTCCCCCAGTGCTTCCCCTTAGCCTTTCCCAGTGCTCCCAGTTTAACCAGTAACCCTTCCCAATCAAGCCCTAGTAACAGACAGCCCTGGTGTCCCTAAACACCCTTTGACTTTAATTGGGTAGCCCTGGTGTCCTGTGATAGTTGGACTAGGAGAAAATAAAACAGTAAAACAGGCCTGGACTTTAAAATTTACAAAGATAGTTTATTAACACACTCTAAAGAATAAAGGGGAAAAAAAGAAATTGAATCTTCAAAACACTTCCCTTTCTCCCACAAACTGTTCACTTTCCAATAACCAACATAGAGAGACAAAACTATGATTTCCAGTCAGTTTCAACTATTTAAACATAATCTTTCATCACCTTTGTAGAGGAGTGTCTCTGGAGTCCATGAAGACATTTGCCACAAGAAACAGTCTGGTGCCTCCCAATGTCACAAACCTGCAACCGCCTGGAATTTTGCAGATTGTGCCATCTCACCCATGAGCAGCCTTTCTCTTGGCTACTCATGGGCCTCTCAGCATATTTGGGGTATTTGTTTAAGAATGTTTCTTCTAGTATAGTGCAAAGATTCTCTTCTTCTATCTTTAAAATCATGTCTCTCTCTAAAGAGACCTAAATTTACCTGAGCCAAAGGGCCAAATCTGCATCTCAGAGAGCTGAGACCGCTTTTTTCTCAGGAGCTGGGGAACTTACTCTACAACATTCTCAATGAAATCTCAATTGCATCAGTCTATTACCTTCAGCTAGAACAACATTCCCCCAAACCAGCATCAATAGATTACAAGGAATAGTTCATTTCTCCATGGTTTACATCTAGAGAAGTCCAGTCAAAAATGTCCACTTCCTCAATCCTTTCTTCTAGATAACCTTTATCATTTCTTTTGCTGACTGTATCATGCTGTCTCTCTACACTTTAAATCACTCTGATCTTCTTCTCTCCCTCTGGGAAAGGGTTGGAGTTCTGAAAGCTTCATGTTGCCAGGAAAGGGTAAAATCTGCCCAAGGTCTTTCTCTCTCTCTCTGCAGCTCACAGATGTCAGAATGCAAGGCCCACACTGGTGATGGAGGGTGCTGGGGGGAACAGGCTCAGGAAGGGCTGATGGATCACTCCCCCCACCCCTGCTCTGATCCAAAGTGGACCCAGCATCAGACTCGCTTCTTGGGGCCCAGGGGTGGTGGTGGGGGAGAGATCTTCTCCTCCCCTGGGCCAGCAGCACCAGCAAACCAGGGCCCAGGCCATGGCCCATGTGGCCCTGGCCTGCATCTTTCTCTCTTTCCCTCCCTGCAGAGGCTGGCAGGGGAAGGAGCCCCCCCGGCACAGGCCAGGCTCGGCAGACCCGGCCGGGCACAGCCCCGGCCACCCAGAGGGCAGCAGGGCCTGGCCCGGGGTCCCCTGCTGCCTAGGGAGTGTTACCTGTGTTCTTGACCAGAAGGAAAAATGGAGTTTCTCTCGATCTCCCTGATATTTAAACCCTGTGCATCCACGGAGATGTAACTACTTTCAATTGGTTCTTTCCTGAACTTCCTGAAAACTCACTTTCTGGTCAAAACCACCACAGCATGGGAACTGATTAAAAAAGATACATGAAAATTTCTGTAAGTTAGACTACGAGCATAAGTAAACGTGTATACATGCCTTATTAACTTTATGTAAAACTTTTGCCAATTATATCCATTTATAACATATTCAGTGGTGCTAATTGCTTTGCACCAATGAATATGTTATAAATGGATATGGTTTCTGCTAACTAAATTGTATTTATATTAGTATTTTAGAAAATAATTTATAAAGTAGAAAATGAAAAAGTATAAGTAATTAGTGTTACAGAACAAACGGGCTTCTTTTGCAGATGTTACATGGGAAAATGGGATACAGGATATAGTACTGAGATAAGTAGTCCTCTCAAATTAGAGGATTGGCCTTGAAATAGTCAAATTTGGGATTAGTCCAGGTATGGAACCTAAGCTGTTCCTTTAATAGAGCTTGCTTTTGGAACAATGTTTAGTTATATAAGGCAATGCTTGGTACACACATGCAATTGGTGGGGTTGTTCAAAGGACAGATGAAGAGCGGGGGTCTTCATCCCAAAGACCACCAAAAGAAGACAGAAGACCCCCTAGCAACAACTGAAGCATGCACCATGAAGAACAGTGATGTAGATTTCTAGAATTGAAAATAGGTGGAGATTTACTGGAAGTATTGATGAATATGTATAGGCATATCATACAAGTTTTGTTTGAGGTAATCCTGCTTTGTACGTTAGGTAGTGTGGGAATCCCCCTCTGTACCCTGGTCAGTTTTGCTTATGCGTTATCCAAACCTTAATTATACTCAATTAATCACTGCCAAACTTTATATTGTATTTCATCTCAATTAAAATTGTTTACAAAATTTAACTTTGTGGTTTGTTGAATTAGACATACAGATCTCCATTTATAACAAATATAATAAGTTATTGTAATATAGTCAATGACTTAAGATCACACTTTGTTAAGAGTATATAAGCTAGGGAACAAGCAGAATAAAAATATCTTCTGTATAGGATCCTGATCACGTGTGTGTGTATGACACATCCGACCTAACAGTAACAGCCAGGGTGGAGCCGTCCAGCGCTGCCCTCAGCTCTGGGCATTCTGGGTTCACCTGTGGGGGAAAAAGAACAAAATTTGGGGTATTTTCCTCCCAAAAAACTGGGAATTTCCAACCCTGGAAATTGGTGGGTTTAACCCATTAATATTTGGGATATCAGGCCTATTCATTGACATGCATGGAGGTTTTTTTGACACCAGGTCTACTCAATGAAATGACAGGCAGGGAAAGGAAATCAAATCGATGCATTGAACTGAATGGAGAAGAAAGGACATCTGGTCTACCCATTGAAATGAATGGATGGAAAAGGAAACCAGGTCTTCCTCAATAACGTCATTAGGGATTTAGGGAAACCAGGTCTACCCATTTTCAAGTCGATGGGGATTTTATGGCCAGATCTAACCATTAATAGGGCTTGATTGGGAAGGGTTACTGGTTAAACTGGGAGCACTGGGAAGGGCTAAGGGGAAGCTCTGGGGGAGGAACTGGAAGCACTGGGGAGGAGTTGGAAGCACTGGGAGGGAGAAACGAGGAAAACTGAGCAAATGGCAAGCAGCGGGAGGGGTTACTGAGAGCACTGGGAGTGTCCTAGGGGAGGAATTGGGATTGCTGGGAGATCCAGGACATTACTGGAAACACTGGTAAAGATTACTGAGGATAAATGGAAGTAAACAGGACACCAGGTCTACCCCAATAACGTCAATAGGGTTTTAAGGACACCAGGTCTACCAATTCAAGTCAATGGGATAAATGGGACACTGCATCTACCCAGTCAAAGCAGGGGGGAATCACGAGCACCAGTTTGTGCAGGGGCCCAAGAATTTTGGGAGGTACCTAGGTGTATCCAGGTGATTTTGAGGGGGAATCCAGGTGATTCTGGGGGGTATGCAGGCAATTTTTGGGGGGATCCAGGTGATTTCTGGGGGTACCCAGGTGATCTTTTGAGAGTACTCAGATTATTTTTTGAGGGTACCGAGGTGATTTTTGGGCTACCAAGGTGTACTCAGGTGATTTGGGGGAGAATCAGGTGATTTTGGAGGTACCTAGGTAATTTTTGGGGGGTACCCAGGTTAATTTGGGGGGGTACTCAGGTGTATCCAGGTGGTTTTGAGGGGGTACCCTGGTGATTTTGGGGGGGTATCCAGGTGACTTTAAGGAGTGTCCAGGTGCTTTTTGAAGGTTCCCATGTGATTTGGGGGCAGATCCAGGAGATTTTGAGGGTACCCAGGTGATTTTGAGGGTACCCAGGTGATTTGGGGGGTTCCCAGGTGTCCCCACTCACCCTGACCGGCCGGGACAAGATGACAGCCACCGTTGTGTCCTCCCCTGTGACGTGGACACAGGTGACCCTCGGCAGATGGGGGGGGCTGTGGGGGGACAGCCCAACATTTGAGGAGCACCCCAACATTCGGGGGGCACTGAATCATGATTTTAAAGAGTTAAGATTTCAGCTAAGAGATAGAAGTAATTTATATGGATCAGAGTGTGAGTTGGATAAGCAAATGACAGGTTAATGATTATTGGATGCTTAAGCTAGAGCTACTTGTTTTATTGTTTGCCATTATGAGCTTGTTTATAGAAGGAAATGGAGTAAGTGAACCATTATAAGAACAGATTGAAACCAGTAAGAACAATGAACAGCCCCTGGACTTTATATCAATCAATCAGAGCAGGGGACCTTGGATAGTGCCAGAGGGTCACAGAGACCTGATGAAGACTCTCCTGACTTCATCCTTTGAGACCACTGACCCAATTCAAGAGAAGAATTGCACACACGTGAAGGACTAATAGCCTCATTTAATACAGAGCAGGGATGGGAGGTGCTGGGGTTATGCACATGTATTGTATGTAAGATCTTGGGAATCAAAAAGAGAGCAAAGAACCTTGTACGGGGTGGTCACGCCTTTTGGAAGTGACTCCAGCCCCTGTGCCACCCGCTGGTGTTAGTAAAAAAACGACTTTCTGGCTTTAAGTAATTGGAGAGTCTCTGTCCATGATCATATCTGTTTTTAACAATTCACACTTGAGGAGATTGTCTGAAACTCTGGAGTTTTAATTTGCTCAAATAAAAGAAGAAAAACCTTTCTTTTGCCAAAGTGCAGCCAGTTCTCTGAGCAAAGCAGGTCCCAGGTGAGTGAGGAGACACTCACTTTGAGCATGGGGTTGGGGAATGTTGAGCAAGGTTGTCCACACTGGGTCAGACCTCAAGGCAAAGCTTCTCTGACCAGGCCAGACCTCCTGAGGTCAATATCAATCCTGGATCAATATCAATCCCTGAATGTCACAGTCATCTCTTCTCATTTCTTTTCTCTGAAGAGAAAAATACACCTGTTGAAAAAAAGGAATGTGAGGTTATTAAAAGCACTTTGAAATATTTCTCCACAACTCTAGGAAAAAAGACTTCCTAGTGAACTGCACCAGACCAGAGAGAAATCAAGGCACAGCCATGGTTTGTCAGGACTTGCTTGATCCTAATGAGCCCCGTGGTGCATTTGGTGCTGAGCCCTGGAACCTCAGGGTCTGAGAGGAGATTGCACAAACCTTGCCAGGAATCAAAGTCAGAAAAAAACCTCAAATTGCCTTGAAGTATTAATGGGTCCCACTATGGTCAATCCCCAACACAGGCTCCTCATGAGGTCTGTAGAGGAGATAACTGGAGGCCAGGATTGCACAAAAACCTCTAAGAGACTCAGCGTGGAATGGAAAATCCAAAGGAAAATTCAAAGTGTCTTAAAAATCTTGAGTATCTCAAAGCATTACTGAGACTCACTGTGTGTCAGTGCAAAGCTCTCAAGGGACTCATTAAAGCAGATAATTGGAGGCCAGGATAGCACAAAAACTTCTCAGACACTCAGTGGCAAAAAGAAGTACTTAAACTAACCCTGAGTACCTTGAAGCATGAATGAGCTCCACTGAGTGTTGTTACTGACAAAGCCTCTCAAGGGACTCATTAAAGCAGAGAATTGCAGGCCAGGATTGCACAAACCTCTCAGAGACTCCAAGGCAAAAGCCAAACCCAAAGGCCTTGGAAAAACCTGCAGTCCCTGGCAGCATGAAGGAGCCCCCCAGGGCCATTGCTGACCAAGGCTCCTTCCCCAGGGACTCCTTCCAGCACATCCTGGAGGCCACTGGCATGGCAGGGGGATGCTGAGGGCAGCACAAGGGGCTGACAGTGCCCAGCCTTGCTGGGGCTGTGCCAGGAGGCCCCAGGGCCTCAGGACAAGGGGTCTCCTCAGTGTCCTTGGTGGCACAGAGGCTGCTGTGGCCCAGGGCACCAAGCCTTGGCTTCTCTTTGTCCCCACCTGTCATCACTGCCTGCAGTTCTCTGCTCTGCCTGGGGCCTGGGGACACTTTCTGTGTCGTGTCCCTCAGTGGGACCCATTAAAACTTCCAGAAACTTTGGAGTTGGCTTCTGCCTTGGAGTTCTGGAGAAGTTTCTTCAGCTCCCTCTCAGGGACTGATGTTCAGGGCCTCAGCACAAAGCCCCGAGAGGGTCATTAAAGTCCTTGTGCTGTGTCTGTGCTGATGAGCTGGGCTGAGCTCATCATCCAGAGGCAGCTCCTGGCAACCAAGAAGAGCTTAAAAACACATTTCTCTGGATGAGCAGCTTTTCTGCCAGCCCAGCAGGGCTGGGGCACTGCCTGCAGCCACCCCGGGCACAGCACACAGGCACAGAGAGCTTCAATCACTCAGGGCTGGGAAGGGGCTGAGAAGGGACTGGGGGAGAATCACTGCCAGCCCTTGGCACAGGAACCTCTGGCTGCAGGACAATGCAGCTGCAGCTCCTGCAGTGATCTCCTCAAGCTGCAACATCCCAATGCCTACAGACTCTGTGAGTACATTCTCTGATGATCTCTTGTGTAGAGCAGCCAGGGGTGCCCAGGGCTGTGGTGCAGAGCAGGGTCCTGCAGCCCAGGGCGCTGTGCTGGCCCAGGGACTCTGCTGCCTGCCAGGGACAGCTCTCAGCCAGCCCTGGGAGCTGCTGCCAGCGCTGGGGGACAAGATCTGGGTGGAAGGAGACAGCTGGTAAGGCGTGGAAGTGTTCTCCCTGTGTGGTGAGGATGCTGCGTTGTTCAGGACTGATCCTAGCATGACATCTAACTCCAGAAAATTTCATGTAGACTTTACAGAGACCACAGCAAGGCAGGGGCTGCAAAAAGGAAAAATCCTGCTTTTCTAAAAAACTGTTCTGTGTTTCCAGGATGGGAAATTGAACATAGATGTTCATCTTTAAGTTCAGGTTTAGAAAATAAAACAATTTTCTCTCATATCAAAATAAACCAGGCAGTGACAGGGGCCCCTTCCAGGCAGCACCAGTGTTGCTTTTCCAGCCTCCTCAGGGTTGCTCAGATGTTGCCATCAGGGCCTGCAGAGCCAGAGCTGGCCCTGGGCAGTGCCTGAGCTGGGAGGGCTCTGCAGGGCAGAGCTGAGCCCCCAGGGCTGGGCTGGGATCTGGCAGCACTGGCAGGGCCCAGCCCTGGGCACATGGAAGCAGCTGCAGGCAGGGACAGCTGCAGGCAGCAGAGCCCTGGGCAGGCAGTAGGGGGAAAGTGCCACCAAGCTGGGCTGGGATATTGAAAGTCCTCTCCAAACTGAACTATTGAATGATTTCATTTTTTACAGATCCTAATCTCCAGCCACAGCAAATGTCCAACAGCAGCTCCATCAGCCACTTCCTCCTGCTGCCATTGGCAGACACGCGGCAGCTGCAGCTCCTGCACTTCTGCCTCTTCCTGGGCATCTCCCTGGCTGCCCTCCTGGGCAACGGCCTCATCATCAGCGCCGTAGCCTGCGGCCACCTCCTGCACAGCCCCATGTTCTTCTTCCTGCTCAACCTGGCCCTCACCGACCTGGGCTCCATCTGCACCACTGTCCCCAAAGCCATGCACAATTCCCTCTGGGACACCAGCACCATCTCCTACACAGGATGTGCTGCTCAGGCCTTTTTCTTACTTTTTTTTATCACAGCAGAGTATTTCCTGCTGACCGTGATGTGCTACGACCGCTACGTGTCCATCTGCAAACCCCTGCACTACGGGACCCTCCTGGGCAGCAGAGCTTGTGCCCACATGGCAGCAGCTGCCTGGGCCAGTGCCTTTCTCAATGCTCTCATGCACACGGCCAATACATTTTCCCTGCCCCTGTGCCATGGCAATGCCCTGGGCCAGTTCTTCTGTGAAATCCCACACATCCTCAAGCTCTCCTGCTCAAACTACTATCTCAGGGAATTTAGGGCTCATTGCTGTTAGTTCCTGTTTAGTATTTGGTTGTTTTGTGTTCATTGTTTTCTCCTATGTGCAGATCTTCAGGGCTGTGCTGAGGATCCCCTCGGAGCAGGGACGGCACAAAGCCTTTTCCACCTGCCTCCCTCACCTGGCTGTGGTCTCTCTATTTGTCAGCACTGCCATATTTGCCTACCTGAAGCCCCCCTCCATCTCGTCCCCATCCCTGGATCTGGCCCTGTCAGTTCTGTACTCGGTGGTGCCTCCAGCCCTGAACCCCCTCATCTACAGCCTGAGGAACCAGGAGATCAAGGCTGCAGTGAGGAGACTGATGACTGGATGGTTCCCAGAATATTAAAGTGCTGGCAAATTTCTGCAAATCACTTGCAATAAAAGTCATGTTTGATACTTCATGTTTGTTAATTTGGAGGTTCTATTTCTTGGTTAATTATTTTTAATCTTGTCTGCAAAGTAAGGTCATTGTTTGTGCAATCTCTTATTCTGTTCTCTCCACCTTCCCTGTGGCCACAGACTGTGTCAATGAGGGGCTGCACTCTTGATGGCTTTAAAGGAACTCAAGGATCTCCCAGCCAAGTTTTCTGCAGAGATGCCCCTTTGGTTCCCTTCTCTGCAGCTGCAGCAGCAATGTCTGTGTGCAGAGCTGGGGGCAGATCAGTGCTGGCACAGCAGCTGTGCCCAGCAGCAGCAGCAGCAGCCCTTGGTGTTGGCAGTGCTGCTGCCGTGGCCCTGCCCCGCTGCCCTGCTGGCCCTGGTGTTGCTGTAGGGCCTGAGTGCTCTCGGGGCCGGGCACAGTGCTGGGGGTGGCAGTGCCGGGGCTGCAGCAGGGACAGGCCATGGGCACTGCTGGGGCAGCGCTGACGCCTCAGGCCAGGGCCTGGGGGCTGCAGGCTCCTTGCCCAGGCTCTCTCCAGAACACTTTGCCCAGGCCAATGCTGAGCACAGAAAAGCCCCGGGAGCAGCCCCAGGCTGGCCGTGGGCAGGCTGGGGGCAAACAGCATGGCTGGGGCTCTGCAAGGTGCCTGGGGGAGACAAGGGGAAGGAGCAGCAGAGCAGGGGCTGATCCATCCCCACTGCGCTGGACACCCCAGGGCAGCGTCCCACAGCGTCCTCATGCACCTGCCAACAACATCCCCCCTCTGCAGCCCTGGCCTCTCCCCCAGCTCACACAGGTGCCGCATCCTTGCAGGCACAGACACGGCAGCACTGCCTCAGGAGCCCCTGTTTGCACTGCCCAGAGCAGGCGTCAGCACCCCCATGGTGTTGGTGTGGGGAGATGAAGCTGAGGGAGCACAAATGCCATCAGCCCCTGGGGCCAGGAAGGGCTGGGGGGACTGCAGGGAAACCCCTCAGGTTTGTGGTGGCCTCTGAAGTCACACAGAAAGTTTGTTCCCATCAGCTGGGAGTTTCCTGTGCCACTGCAGACGTTGTTGTTTAGAGCCAGGGCTGCCTGGCAGCCACCCCCAAACTGCCCTGAGCATTTCCTTTTCTCCGCCTTGGCTTTCTTTACTCTTCCTGCTACAGATTTCTTCCTCTTGCCCACCTGTGTTCCCTCCCCTGCAAACAGCCCATCCCTGGCTTCCCTTCCCGCTCTGGCCTCACTTCCCATTTCAATTCCTGAGTTGGCATTGTGGGATAAAGCCAGGGTACCCCCTATTACATTGGAAACTGGATAGGCAAGGTCCAACCAATGTAGTTATATCATGCGTTCTGACTTTATTGTCTAAAAATGGCACGTAAAATCAGTTTCAGATAGTTTACAGTTACAGGTGCTTTTTAATTGGTATTCAGACAGAAAAGAATGCAAACAATCTCAACCTTAAGGCAGCCCCCATAAATTCACTTTAACTATACAAATCAACACTAAGCACACCTTAATCTAATTTTTTTGCTGCACCACAGGCCTATCTACTGCTATGCAGGCCTGAATCTGAGGCCTAGCCTTGGATAGCTCAGATCTCCTTCCATAGCAAATCATGTCCCCTCTTCCCAAGATATTCCTCTACTGGAACTCTCTCTGAGGCTGAACCACGAGGTTTGCTCTCTCTCTGCTCTCTGGCTGTGCTTCCCTCTCTGCTTCTGCCTCTGGCTGGGGCCTCGCTCTGGGCCCTGGGCCTGGGCCTGGCTCTGGACTTAGCCTTGGCCTTCTTGCCTCTTGCCTCTCCTTTGGGAGCTATG
Organism: Acrocephalus scirpaceus scirpaceus; assembly: GCA_910950805.1. NCBI lineage: Eukaryota > Metazoa > Chordata > Aves > Passeriformes > Sylviidae > Acrocephalus > Acrocephalus scirpaceus. Next base: position 1,410,486 of record CAJVGK010000043.1, on the reverse strand, counting down.
CCAAACTCCCCCAGTGTGGGACCCCGAATAAACCTCATCTGAGCAGCATCCTCAGTAGCCGTGTCATGTCTTGCCTGCCTGCACGCTGCCATTAGCTGGCACAACCAAGAGACGGCTCCCCAGAAACTCCGGTAAGGCTTTTGTACCTGCCCTACCTCCTGGGACCCAGGAGACATGTTGCCCCCAGCCCCCTGCAACTGCTAGCCGGGCCTGAAAAGAGCTGGCGAGGGACACAACATGGAAGTATTTAAGAAAGGAGGGAAGATCATCCAGATTCTCCTGGAAGCCGGCTTTGCCATCAAGAAGAGCAAAGTCAAGGGACCTGCTGAGAGGTCCAGTTCCTGGGAGTAAAGTGGCAAGATGGACAGCATCAGATTCCTACTGAGGTCCTCAATAAGATCACCGCAATGACTCCACTGACCAGCAAGAAGGAAACACAAGCTTTCCTAGGTGCCATAGGCTTTTGGAGAATGCACATTTCTGAGTACAGCCAGACTGTGAGCCCTTCTCTACCTGGCAATCCACAAGAAGAATGATTTCCACTGGGGCCCTGAACAGCAACAAGCCTTGGCCCAGATCAAGCAGGAGATCACTCATGTAGTAGCCCTTGGCCCAGTCAGTATGGGACAAGACATGAAAAATGTGCTCTACAATGGCCTGTCCTGGAGCCTTTGGCAGAAGGTCCCTGGGGAGACTTGAGGCCGACCACTGGGATTCTGGAGTCGAAGTTACAGAGGCTCCAAAGCCAACTACATTCCCACAGAGAAGGAAATTTTAGCAGCCTATGAAGGAGTTAAATCCACCTCGGAGGTGATTGGCACAGAAGCACAACTCCTCCTGGCACCCCGACTGCCTGTGCTGGGGTGGATGTTTAAAGGAAAGGTTCCCTCTACCCACCATGCCACAGATGCCACATGGAGCAAATGGATTGCCCTCATCACACAGCACGCCTGTACTGGAAACCTGAATTGCCCTGGGATTTTAGAAATAATTACAAACTGGCCAGAAGGTGAAGACTTTGGTCTCACGGACGAAGAGGAGTAGGAACAAGTGACACGGGCTGAAAAAACTCCACTGTTAAATGAGCTGCCAGCAGAAGAAACACGCTACGCTCTTTTTACAGATGATTCCTGTTGCAGTGTAGGGATGAAACAAAAGTGGAAGGCAGCTGTATGGAGCCCCACATGACAGGTTGCACAAGCCACTGAAGGAGAAGGTAGATCGAGTCAACTTGCTGAACTCAAAGCTGTTAAATTGGCCCTGGACAATGCTGAAAGAGAGAAGTGGCCAAAGCTCTACCTCTACACTGATTCGTGGATGGTAGCCAATGCTCTTTGGGGTTGGCTGGAAAGGTGGAAAAAGGCCAACTGGCAGCATAGAGGTAAACCAATCTGGGCTGCTGATGAATGGAAAGACAGTGCCACTCGGGTAGAGAAGTTACCTGTGAAAGTCTGCCATGTAGATGCCCATGTCCCCAAGAGCAGAGCTAATGAGGAGCACTGAAACAACGAGCAGGTAGATCAGGCTGCAAAGATTGAGGTGTCAAAGATAGATCTAGATTGACAACACAAGGGAGAGCTGTTCCTGGCTCAATGGGCCCATGATGCCTCAGGCCATGAGGGCAGAGATGCCACCTGTAAGTGGGCACGAGACTGAGGGGAAGATCTAACCTTGGACAGTATTTCTCAGGTTATCCATGACTGTGAGACATGCACTGCAATCAAGCAGGCCAAGTGGCTGAAGCCCCTATGGTATAGTAGGCAGTAGTCGAAATATAAGTATGGGGAAGCCTGGCAGGTTGATTATATTACACTGCCCAGACATGCCAAGGCAAACCCTATGTGTGCTCACAATGGTAGAAGCCACCACAGGATGGCTGGAGACCTACCCTGTGCCTCATGCTATGGCCCGTAATACCATTCTGGACCTTGAAAAGCAAGTTCTTTGGAGACATAGTACCCCTGAGAGGATTGAGTCAGACAATGGGACTCATTTCAAGAACAGCCTTATCAACACCTGGGCTAGAGAACATGGCATTGAGTAAGTGTACCACATCCCCTACCATGCACCAGCTGCAGGCAAAGTGGAGAGGTACAATGGAATCTTAAAAATCACCTTGAGCGCACTGGGTGGGGGATCTTTCAAAATTTGGGAGAGGCATTTAGCAAAGACCACCTGGTTAGTTAATACTCAAGGCTCCATTAACCGAGCAGGCCCTGCCCTGTCTGAGCTCCTGCATACACTAGGTGGAGACAAAGTCCCACTGGTGCATGTCAGAGGTTTGTTAGGGAAGACAGCTTGGATCAATCCTGCCTCGAGTACAGACAAACCCATCCGTGGGATTGTCTTTGCTCAGGGACCAGGTTGCACATGGGGGATGATGCAGAAAGATGGAACAACACGATGTGTACCTCAGAGAGATCTGATTGTTGGGTGAGAATTATGTGTAAATATCACTGCTGAATGTCACTGCCACTGTCTGTATATAATTGTATACTGTGTATATAGATGTATGTATAATGTATGTGTATGTAGAGTTAGAATATATATTAGTTTTGGTAGTAAGCTGACAATATGCTGATAAGGGATGGCATGTCCTGGGGTGACTTTTTGAGGCTTGTATCCCAAACTGTGTGTTCTGTTGATGTTGGATATTAAGTTCTGTACCTTTAAGACTGGTTCTGAGAGTGAAGGGGGAAAAAGAAGAAGCGCAGAGTTTGTTTGCAGAAAACAGCATTCAATCCTATACATTCTGCTCCTAGACTGTGTTCATCTGAAGCAGGGACAGAGATCTCCTGTGCTTTTAGTTAGTTTAGCTAGCTGAGGCAGAGAAGTTCATTGGACTGTGTTTTTTTTCTTTTTCTTGGGGCTGTTTAAACCTGCTCTGGACTGAAAAGCCCAGAAGAGCACTGGGAGCTCACACCTGTGGCCCACCAGGGCCCAGGATGGCATCTTCCAGCACCGGAGGAACTGATAAGAGATTGAGCCAGCCGAGTTTCACCGACAGCAAGGACTTCCTCAATTTTGCCATCTCTCTTTGGAGCAGCGAGAGGTTTGGTGTTTCATGTTATTAAGTTTTAAATTAAATTTAAATTTAATTTAATGCTTGTAGGCACTTTGTTTGTTAAAGAAATAGTTTTTTCCACTTTTCTGTGAGGAAGTTCTTTCCCAGACCAGTTGGAGGAGGGGCCGTTTGGGTTTGCTTCCCAGAGGGACCCTATTTGGGGGGTTTCTCCCAAATTTGCCCTAAACCAGAACACAGCTCTACTAAGCACAAATCATCAGCTTTGATAGCAATGGCATTCTAAGTCACTCTGACTAAATTCAAATGGGCTGATTTAGGTATACTGCAGGTTGCTCAATTAGATATTCCCCCTGGCTACTATCAGGAATCCACATTCTCTCTGCAAAACTGGGCTTTTAGTTCTTTTAAAGCTCTGAAATGGAAAATTAGGAAATAGCCAGTGATGCCTTTGCTCTTGCTGCTGCTAACATGGCAATGGATTTTCTTTCAGCCTACTCAGCTGGCCCTCTACACTCTACTGCCACAGGCCAAGCTCACAGCTTGCTCCACAATTCTTAAACACCAGGAACATCAAATGTTCCTTTCTCACTCACCTCATGATTGGCACCTCTGAATACACAGGTCAGTTGACCTGCTGTGTGCAAGAGAAAATGAACCAGATTCCTTGAGAAAACTGGAGAGAACCCTAGCATTTTTAAAAGGTCTTCCAAGAAGGTCTCCCAGTCCACATTTTTAAAGTTGTCCTGCTTGACTCAGAAAATGGAGGAAATGACAGATTCATCTGCTACAGTCTCTCCCATGGAGGGAACACAACCTCTGCAAGTTCCCTTGCAAATGCTGCCTGCAAAGCCCTGGCTACAGACACCTCCTTTTGAGCTGAACATGTTGATAGGAGCTTTACCCAAGTGGCATCCAAGTGGTCTTTCTGTTTCCAAATCAAGCCAGTCAGTAAGAAAGAGCAGGAAGACATGCAAAAGACAGCTTAGCTTACATCCAGGGAAAACCTCTACTTATGTGCCAGGTTAGTCAGGTAACAGCAATTATTAAAAAAAAAAAAAAAACAAAACGAAAAAATATATATAATATAAAAATTATATATAAATGTTACATAAATGACAAATAAAAATATATTAATTTTTTTAAATTAGATATAAGCAATGCTATAAACAGAGTAAACTGCAGCAGCGAGTTGCTCAATCCTTGTGGCACTGCTGTGCAAGTTTGCAGACTGTGCTCTAACACAAGAAAAAACAAGGCTCCTGTCAGTGTGCAGCTGCCCACTGACAAAAGCCTCAAGCAGGAGGATGCTCCTGCACTGAGCAAGCCCAAGAGCTGCTCTGCCACTGAGGCTTCTGTGCACCAAGGTAACCTGGTGATGTCACCACGACGGCGTGGCAACCGTGCCCTGACATCACAAAGCAAACGCTCTGTGCTGGTCTGTGAATTTTTGCAGATGGACAGAGTGATGTTTGTTGGTGTCAGGGGGCCGGGGTGGGGGCGGCTGGCTCTCTCCCCGGCCACGCTGGTCAGGAGTGGCCGTTTCCCAGACTGCAAGCAGTGCCAGTAACGGCAGAGAGCAGAGCTGTTTCCTGCTCTCTGGATCCTGTATATCCTCCATGTCTAGGTACAGAGCAAAGGTCTCAGAGAAGGCTCTCTCTTACAGAGGTCTTTGTTCCTCCAGGTGTTACAGGAGAGAGAGAGTGAGCAGGGTCCTGTGCTCAACATTTAAACCAGGGGGCAGAGGGGTGGGGCAGGTGGGTGATTGGTCCCAGGTTAACACAGGGCAGGGTCAGGAAAGGGGACAAAGGGATGGGGGAGGAAAAAATCTGGGGGAAACCAAACACCAGGCACTGGGGGTGGGGAGGGTAACAGGAGCAAACCATAACTTATCAAACCTCTCAAAAACCCACCACCACATCTCCCTCTTGTGTGTTTAATTTTGAAGGGAAGGAGGGAGGAGACAAACTCCTTAAACTGCTCTCTCTGGCCTCTTCCACCATCTCTCGACAGCAGCCACTGTGACATTGGAAGGGGTCGTTTTTTTCTTAGTACACCTTGTAATGACTCCTTTGAGAGTCCTAAAGGCTGTGTAAATTGAAATGACAACCAGAACATCCAGTAAGGCATCCTTTACAAATGATGACATTCCTCCTGGCAGCCCTTGGTCTTTAAAGATGCTCTCCAGCCAGTCTCCTGCTCCTCACTTGATTTCCTCCATCATGCCTTTCATTTTCTGCATGGAGTTCTGGATGCTCTGGATTTTGCTGGATAGATTGGAGCAGTGTATCCCTTGAGTGTCCTCACATTCATGTCCCTGTCCTACTGACTGAGTCAGAAGCAACAGCAAACACAGGAGTTCTGGCCTCATCTTGGGGGTCAGGAGGATGCTCTGAAAAGAAATCTAAAAAGAACATACACAGGTAAGCACAGTTTAACACAATCCATTTAAGGCACTGAGTTAGGGATAACATGGGGTTTGGGGTCACCACTTCCTTTGCACCATTGCCTAGGAGAAGCAATTGCCACGTCATCGGGTCAGGAAGGTGGAATTGGGGCCACATTCTGGGCCTTCTTTTCCCTGGGTGGAACATAGGGTTTGACCCATTTTTGTGTAACCCATTTCAAACCTGTGGGGGTGGATATGCAGGCGTATCCTCTCCCCCAAGTGACCAAATCAAAAGGCCCTTCGACCTTCCAAGTCTCAGGGTCCTTCACCAGGACCAGTGGTTTCTCCTCAAACTTCAACCAATGATTTTGATTAAAGTGCCCAGCTACAGGTGGATTAAGGTTTTCAAATGAAAAGTTCAAAGTTAAAGAAGTTCATGGTAAACAGAGCCTTACCAGGTGGTTGTTGTGGACTGTTTACCCTGACATCTGCTCTCTGCTGTCCCAAGGTCTTCTTCAATGTCTGGTGAGTTCTTTCTATCACTGCCTGGCCAGTGGGGGAGGACAGGATCCCCTTGTTATGTTTCACCCCCACTCTTGCAGGAAACCATCAAATTCCTTGGAAACATGATCAGGTTTGATCTCTTTGGGGATCCCCAGCATGGAGAAGGCCTGCCCAAGGTGTTTCTGTGCATCTCTGGTCTTCTCCCCTGTGTGGGCTGAGGCATAAACAGCACCAGAGAAGGTATCAACTGACACATGAACATATTTGAACCTTCCAAACTCGGGAATGTGTGTGACATCTGTCTGCCACACCTCACAACTGCCAAGCCCTCTGGGGTTGACCCCTGATCCCAGCGAGGGTAAGGAAAACTTTTGGCAGCTTGGGCATGTGTCTATGATTGCCTTGGCTTGGTCCTGCCTTAGGTGGAATTGGCGCACCAGGCCTGGGACATTCTGATGGAATTGCTGATGGCTGAGTTTGGCCTGCTGGAAAATGTTAGGTTGGCCACCCAGCTGCACAGGAGCAGCTGGGGCATCTGCTCTGAGGTTACCCTCCGTGCTGAAACCAGGAAGGTCAGTGTGTGATCTCACATGCATAACGCAGTAAGGATGCTCTCTGTGGGACACTGGGTGTGTCAGCTCTGAGAGCAGCTTGAAAATGGCTGGATTTGAGACTTCTTTGAGAACTGCATTCTCTGCTCTGGACACTACCCCTGCTACATATGCTGAATCAGTAATCAAATTAATGGGTTCTGAAAACTTCTCAAAAGCCCTGATGACTGCGGCCAACTCAGCCACCTGAGGTGAACCTTTGACTACCTCGATGTCAGCCTCCCACTGCTGAGTCTGAGGGTCCTTCCAAGTCACCACTGACTTGTGTGACCCTCCGGATGCATCAGTAAAAACTGTCAGAGCTTTGAGAGGTTTGTGGCTCTGTTTCTCTTTTGGAATCAAATTAAATTCTGAATGAAATAATTTGTTGCCCGGGCAATGGATTGAAATTTTCCCTGGGTAGCTATCCAGAGCAAACTGCAACATCTCATTCTCACGGACCAACTGCTCCAAAGCCTCCTTTGTTAACCTTCCAGCTGACAATTGGATTGGCACATGAATGCTTGCAAACTCACACCCTTCCAAGAGTTGCATCCTGACCCTTGCTTTGCTGATCAGCTGAGCCATCAGCTCCTGTGGTTTAGTGATACTTTTGGACAGCTGATGACCTAGGAACACCCACTCTATGATCAAGAGGGGATCCTTCTGGTCCTTGTCCCACTGAAAAATCAGCCCATGCAAGTGTGGCAGTTTTCCCAAAATGATGACATTAAATGGAAGTTCTGGCTGGCAGCGATGGGCCTGTCAGCTGGACATTGCCAATTGAACCCTCTCCAATGCCTGCCGAGCCTCCTGAGTCAGAGCCCTTGGACAGTCCAGCTCCTCTCCCTCCTTTAACAAATTGAAGAGAGGGGCTAGGTCCTCTGTAGTAAGCCCAAGCCAGGGCCTGACCCAATTCAAAGATCCACACAGCTGCTGGAGATCCTTCAAAGTCTCAGGTCTCTCACTGATTTCAAACTTCTGGGCTGTTCTGGTCTGGTTGGCAATCTCAAGCCCCAGGTATTTCCAAGGTGGCAGTCTCTGCACTTTTTCCTGCTGCAGCTCAAATCCCGCAGCGGCCAAAGCAGTGATAGTCTCATCCAGAATTTGTGTAAGTCCATTGTCACTGGGGGCACACACAAGCACGTCATCCATATAATGAAGGATGACGGCCTCTCCAGCCTTGGCACACACCGGGGACAGTATTTTGGCCATGTACCACTGGCAAATACTTGGTGAGTTCTTTAACCCTTGCAGCAAAACTCTCCAGTGGTAATGCTTCATGGGTGCCTCCCTGCTGATGGAAGGCACAGAGAATGCAAACTGCAGGGCATTGGCTGGATCTAGGGCAATCTGGAAAAAACAATCTTTTCTATCAATGACAGCCAAATTCCAGTTTTGGGGGAGCATTGAAGGGGATGGCATACCTGGCTGAAGAGACCCCATGCCCTTGATGACCTCATTATTTTTTGCAAATCATGGAGGACTTGCAACTTTTCCTTTCCTGGTTCTTTGATCACAAACACCAGAGAATTCCAGGGACTATTAGTTTCCACAATGTGACCTTTAGCCAATTGCTCCTCCACGGGTTGTTTGAATGACTTCAATTTCTGTTTGTTCAGCAGCCACTGATCCTCCAAAACTGGGGTATCCATCAGGCAATTTAGGTTTTGGAAGAGGCGCTCCTCAATGAAGGCAATTAAAAATCTTTTGGGTTTTTTGGGAATTTCTAGTTTAATTCCCCACTGGGACATGGCATCTCTTCCCCACAAGGTAAATTTGGAATCTAGAACAAACAAAGAAGCCAATTGCCCATCTGGTCCCTCAATTTGCACAATGCTCTTGGATTGTTTTGCCAATTGTGTGCCCCCTACACCTGTAACCTTACCAGCCATGGGTTGCAACTCCCAATGTGATGGCCACTTGTGTGGTGGTATGACTGTCACATCTGATCCTGTGTCCATCATTCTCTGGAGTTGGATGAAATCCCCCTCCCTCTTGAGCCCACACCAAATTATGGGTTTGTTCTCTCCCACCATTTCTGTCCAAGAGACCAAAAGGTCCAGACCATCCTAGGGCAGTTTGGGCAGTGGTATGGCCTGGGCAATGACTCGGCCCTTTGGTAGGAAGAGGGGAGGATGGACACAACGTGCCAAGAGAGCTCGTTGCTCCGGATGTGATGGCAAAAGTCCTGGACTAATCTTGATCTCAGAGGGAGTGTGCTTAGAATCCCTGATAACAAGGCACTTACTATCAGTCTGCTGTAGGTTGGTCACGTGTCCAGGGTCAACGGTGACCACTTGCCAGTCCGATGTGTTGAAAGGCAAACCTGTTGTTAACTCAAGCCTAAATGGCTTCCATATCCTCTTGGTTGTTCCCAACCCTGAGGGTTCCTTAGGGTCCCATACCTTCCCAGAATTGGGTTGCCCCACAACCCCTACAACCCAGTGACCTGTCCTATTTTTCTCATCAGGTGGGGGAAGCTCATGCTCCTCCCCTAGTTTTTTGGAATGGGAATGTTCCCTTTCTCTCCCTCCCCCATTGCTCCCACCAGTGTGTGTGATGTTTTATTCTTAAAGGGACAAAAGCACATCACATATCCCTCCCACCCACACTGGAAACATTTGACCCTCCCAGCCACTGGTGGTCCAGCTGGAATGGTGGCTGGTGCTGCAATCCGGCCTCTGAGCCCAGACCCTTTCCGCTGTTCATCTGGGTCCCTCATGGCTCACTTGGTGCAGGTCTCAGTGAGGAGGTCCAGGGTTGGAGGTGGAGCAACCAGAAGCCCGGAGATGATCCTCTTGCAGACATCACTGGCATTGCTTTGTGCCACTTCCAGGCACCAAGTGGCTTTGTGCCACTTCCAGGATCATCTTCTGTTGCAACTCCTGCTCCTCTCTCTGGTTTTCCACCACTGCATGAAGTCTATCTATAAAATCTAGGAAAGGCTCAGAAGGGGATTGTTGAATTGAGATAGAACTCTGCCTAGGATCTTTAGTGAGCATGATCTGAAATGCCCTTTGGGCAGCATCCTTCACGTGATTTAACACAGCAGGAGTTACTGGGTTACACTGGGTTTTACTGGTTTGCACTGGTTTACACTCATTTTTACAGAAATGATGTGCTGGGGGAATTGGTTTTTACTGGGTTATATTGGGATGTACTGGGTTATATTGGGATGTACTGGTTTATACTGGGATGGGGCTTGGGACCTACTGGGAGTGACTTCATGTTTTGCTGACCTTACTGGTTTATACTGGGAGCTCTCCCCCCACGGCTCAGGGGATCAGGGGTGGCTCCCAGTGTTTACTGGTATATACTGGATCCCTCCCAGTAGAAACCTGGTAAAAGTGGGAGCCCCAAGACCATACTGGGAGCCCTTAGACCCACCTTTCATGGGTAGACCTGATGTCCCAAAATTCCCATTGGCTTGAATGGGTAGACTTTATGTTCCCAAAATCCCCATTGGCTTGAGTTAATAGACCTGATGTTCCTAAATTCCTACTTGTTTGAATGGGTAGACCTGAAGTTCCTAAATCCCCATTGACTTCAAAAGGGTAGACCTTGTGCTCCTAAACCCCATACCGGTAATGGGTTTGGGTGCAAAAACTCTTACTGATTTATACTGGGAGCTGCCACCTCAGGCCACAGGGCCTCGTGGGCAGCTTCCAGGGCTTACTGGTTTGTACTGGTGCTCTCCAAGTCCATGCCTGCGACCACAGACAGGCACTGGTGGCCGGGCAGGACCCCGAGGCCAAGCTGGCCTTTGCCAGTGCCCTGCTGAGCTGCGACTTCTCCAACTTCTTGGCATGGCTTTACCAGCTGCGGGTCCTGGCACTAACCAGGAACTGCAGGAAGGGCTAGGCCAGGATGCTGTGCCCCAAAAGGCTGAGGGAAGGTAAAAGATTCTGCTGGAAAAATTCCCAGAATTTTGGTGGGATCCTATCCCAAAATTTCTCCAGCCCCTCTCTTGAAGTTGAGCTCTGTTGGGGTGGATGGGTAGACCGAGTGTCCCAAAAATTCCAATTGATCTTAATGAGTAGACTTAATGAGTCTAAATCCCCATTGACTTCAATGGCAGACCTGATGTCCTTACAGTCGTTAATGGATAGACCTGGTGTCCCCAGATTACCATTTCCATTGATGGGCAGACCTGTTTTCCTGAAATCCCCATTCGTTTCAATGGGCAGACCTGGTGTCCTAAATCCCCCAATTGACTTTAATGGAAGTAGACCTGATGGCCCAAAACTTCTGCTTCACATCAATGGCTGGACCTGATTTCCTAAACTCCCCACATTAAGGGGTAGACCCGGTGTCCCACTGAGCCCATGAGTTTCAGTGGGTAGACCTGATGACCCCAAATCCCCATTGTCCTTAATGGGTAGACCTGATGTTCCTAAAATCCCTATTGTTTTAAATGGATAGACCTGGTGTCCTTAAATCCCCATTGGTTTCAATGGATAGACCTGGTGTCCTTGAGTCCCCATTGTCCTTAAAGGGTAGACCTGGTAGACCAAAAAAGCCCACTTTTTCAATGGGTAGACCTGATGTCCCTAAATTCCCATTAGTGGCTGGACCCAATTTTCTCTATTCCCCACATTAGTGGCTACACCAGATGTTCCAAAAATTCCCTTTGACTTTAATAAGGTAAATCTGATGTCCCTACATCTCCACTGCCTTGAATGGGTAGACCTGGTTTCCCAAATCCCCTCTGCCCTTAATAGACATGGTTTCCAAAAAATCTCTGTTGATTTAATGGATAGACCCCATGGCTAGACCTGTTGTCCCCAAACATCATTGATCTCAATGGGTAGACTTGTCGCTAAATCCTCATTGGATCAGGATTTTGGAGCTGATGGCCCTTAAAATCCCCATTGCTTTCAATGGGTACACCTGTGCCCCTACACATCTGGGTGCCCCCATTCAGATCTCGGGGTGTCCCCTGGCTTCCCCTCTGAGATTTTGGGCTGCCCCCTTTGCCCCTCCCCAGAGCTGGAGCTGCTGCAGAACGCCATCTTCACTGACCCCACAGACCAAAGTGCCTGGGTGTACCTACACTGCATCCTCTCCTGAGGTAACTTGGGGCTCCCTCCCATCCCTGGGGCCCTCCCCTAGAGTTTTGGGGTGCCCCCTGAATGTTGGGGTGTCCTCCCACAGCCCCCCTGCTGCTGAGGGTCATCTGCGTCCACGTTGACTGGGAGGATGTGACAGTGGCCGTCATCTTCTCCCAGCCCATCAGGGTGAGTGGAGACCTCTGGGAAGCCCAAAAAATCACCTGGGTGCCCCAAAAAATCACCTGGATACACCTGGGTACTCCCTTAAATCACCTGAGTACCCCCAAAAATTACCTAGGAATTCCTCAAAAGTCATCTGGATACACCTGGGTACCCCCAAAAATCTTTGGGCCCCACCAAACTGGTGGTTGTGAAACCCATTGCTTTGACTGGGTAGACCTGGTGTCCCTAAATCTCTGTTGACTTTAATGGGAACACTTGGTGTCCTGTCTACCCCCGTTATGCAGTAACCCTTCCTAGTGCTCCCAGTAATGCCCCAGGGCTCCCAGTAACTTCAGTGCCTCTCTTAGCCACCTCCAGTGCTCCCAGGAATAGCTCCCAGTTTGACTAGTTTGCCCTCCCAGTGCTCCCAGTTTGCCCAGTTTCCCCCATTCCTCACTCCCAGTGCTTCCAGTTCCCCACCAGTGCTTTCAGTTCCTTCCCCAGTGCTTCCCCTTAGCCCTTCCCAGGGCTCCCAGTTTAACCAGTAACACTTCCCAATCAAGTCCTATTAATGCACAGCCCTGATGTCCCTAAATCCCCATTGACTTTCATTGGGCAGACCTGGTGTCCTGTGATAGCTGGACTAGGAGAAAACAAGAAGTAAAACAGGCCTGAACTTTTAACGTTACATAGAGAGTTTATTTACACACTCTAAAGAATAAAGGGGGAAAAAAAGAAATTGAAACTTCAAAACACTTTCCCTTTCTCAAACTGTTCACTTTGCCATAACCAACATAGAGAGACAAAACTACGATTTTCAGTCAGTTTCAATGCTTTAAACATTCTCTTTCATCACCTTGGGAGAGGAGTCACTCTGCAGTCCATGAAGACATTCGCCACAAGAAACAGTCTGGTGGCTCCCAATGTCACAAACCTGCAACTGCCTGGAATTTTGCAGATTGTGCCATCTCACCCATGAGCAGCCTTTCTCTTGGCTACTCATGGGCCTGTCAGAGTATTTGGGGATATTTAAGAATGTTTTTTTTAGTATTTCACAAAGATCCTCTTCTTCTATCTTTAAAATCATCTCTCTCTCAAGAGACCTCCTTTTACTCGAGCTAAAGGGCCAAATCTGTGTCTCAGACAGCTGAAACCTCCTTTTATCTCAGGAGCTGGGGAACTTCCTCCACAACATTCTTAATGAAATCTCAATTACATCAGTCTATTACCTTCAGCTAGAACAGCATCCCCCAAAACAGCATCAATAGATTACAAGAAATAGTCCATTTCTCTATGGTTTACATCTAGAGAAGTTCAGTCAAAAATGTCCATTTCCTCAATCCTTTCTTCCAGATAACCTTTATCAGTTCTTTTGCTGATTGTACCATGCTGTCTCTCTACATTTTAAATCACTCTGGTCTTCTACTCTCCCTCTGGGAAAGGGTTGGAGTTCTGAAAGCTTCCTGTTGCCAGGAAAGGGTTAAATCTGCCCAAGGTCTTTCTCTCTCTCCTGCTGCAGCTCACAGATGTTAGAATGATATTTAAACCCTGTACGTCCATGGAGATGTAACTACTTTCAATTGGTTCTTTCCTGAACTTCCTGAAAACTCACTTGCTGGTCAAAACCCCCACAGCATGGGAACTGATTAAAAAAAATACATGAAATTTTTCTAAGTTAGGCTACGTGCATAAGTAAACGTGTATATGTGCCTTATTAACTTTCTGTAAAACTTTTGCCAAGTATATTGACACTAATTGCTTTGCACCGATGAATACAATAAGTTATTGTAATGTAGTCAATGACTTAAGATCACACTTGTTAAGAGTATATAAGCTGGAGAACACGCAGAATAAAAACTTCTTCCATTTTTGATCTTGATCATGTGTGTGTATCTCACATCTGACCTAACAATAACATCCAGGGTGGAGCAGTCCAGTGTTGCCCTCAGGTCTGGGAACTGTGGGTTCACCTGTGGGGGAAAAAGAACAAAATTTTGGGTATTTTCCCACCAAAAATTGGGAATTTCCAACCCTGAAATTGGTGGTTTTAACCCTAAAATATTTGGGACATCAGGTCTACCCACTTAAAGGAATGGGGTTTTTTTCTGACATCAGCTCTACTTATTTAAATCAATAGAAGAGAAAAGACATCAGGTGTATCCCAAAACATCAATAGGGATTTAGGGACATGAGGTCTACGTAATGAAAGTCATGAGGATTTAGGGATGCCAAGTCTACCCCTTTTAAAGTCGATAGGGATTTTACGGCCACCAAGTCCATCCATTAATAGGGCTTGATTGGGAAGGGTTACTGGTTAAACTGGGAGCACTGGGAAGGGCTAAGGGGAAGATCTGGGGGAAGAACTGGAAGCACTGGGGGGGAGTTGGAAGCACTGAGAAGCAGGAGGAGGGGAAACAGAAAACTGGGAGCACTGGGAGGGGTTACTGGGAGCACTCAGAGTGGCTAAGGGAGAGCAGTGGGGTTACTGGAAGCTCTGGGGCATTACTGGGAGCACTGGGAAGGGTTACTGTAGATAAATAGGGGTAAACAGGACACCAGGTCTACCCATGCAAGTCAATAGGGCTTTAGGGACACCAGGTCTATCCTTTAAAGTCAATGGGATAAATGGGACACGGTGTCTACCCAGTCAAAGCAGTGGAGATTCACACCCACCAGTTCAGGAAGGGGCCCAAAAATTGTTGGGGGTTCCCAAAATTCTGTATCAAGGTGATTTTTGGGGGGAATCCAGGTGATTTTGGGAGGTATGCAGGCAATTTTGGAGGGATCCAGGTGATTTCTGGGGGGACCAAGGTGATTTTTTGAGGGTATCCAGGTAATTTTTGGGCTACCCTGGCGAATTTGGGGGGGTACTCAGGTGTATCCAGGTGGTTTTGAGGGGGTACCCAGGTGATTGTGAGGGTACTCAGGCGATTTTGGGGGGTTCCCAGGTGTCCTCACTCACCCTGAAAGGCCGGGAGAATGTGACGGCCACGCTTGCGTCCTCTCGATCGATGTGGACACAGATGACCCTCAGTGGTGGGGGGGCTGTGGGGGGACACCCCAACATTCAGGAGCCACCCCAACATTTAGGGGCACTGAATCATGATTTTAAAGAGTTAAGATTTTAGCTATACAATGAAAGTAATTTATATGAATAAGAGTGTAAATTAGATAAGCAAATGTCAGCTTAATGATTATTAGATGCCTAAACTAGAGCTAATTGTTGCATTGTTTGTCATTATGAGCTTGTTTATAGAAGGAAATGCAGTAGGTGAACCATTAAAAGAACAGACTGAAACCAGTAGAACAATGACCAGCACCTGGACTTTATATCAATCAATCACAAAGCAGGGGACCTTGGGTAGTGCCAGAGGGTCACAGAGACCTGAGGAAGACTCTCCTGACTTCATCCTTTGAGAACACTGACCCAAATCAAGTGAAGAATTGTGCACACATGAAGGACTAATAGCCTCATTAAATACAGAGCAGGGATGGGAGTACCTGGGGTTATGCACATGTATTGTATAAAAAATCTTGGGAAATAAATAGAGGGCAAAGAACCTTCAATGATGCAGTCACGCCTTTTAGAGGTGACTCCCGTGCCATCTGCTGGTGTTAATAAAAATACCACTTCCTAACTTTAATTAGAGAGTCTCTGTCCATGAGCATATGTGTTTTTAACGATTAACACTTGAGATTGTCTAAAACTTAGGAGTTTTAGATTGCAAAAAAAGGAAGAAAACCCATCTTTGCCTGAGTGCAGCCAGTTCTATGAGCAAAGCAGGTCCCAGGTGAGTGAGGAAAGACAGGATGGTGTTGGGGAATGTGGATCAAGCTTGTCCACACTAGGTCAGACCTCAAGGCACAGCTTCTCTGAGCAGGCCAGACCTCCTGAAGAGAGACCCTGGATCAATATCAATCACTGAATGTTGCAGTCATCTCTTCTCTGAAGAGAAAAATACACCAATGAAAATAGGAATGTCGGTTTATTAAAAGCTCTGTGAAATATTTCTCCATAACGTTAGGAAAAAAGACTTCCTCGTGAACTGCAAAAGACCAGAGGAAAATCAAGACACAGCCATGGATTGTCAGCACTTGCTTGATCCTAATGGGCCCCGTGGTGCATTTGGTGCTGAGCCCTGGAACCTCAGGGCCTGAGAGGAGTTTGCACAAACATTGCCAGGAGTCAAAGTCAGAAGAAAAACCCAAAGTGCCTTGAAGTATTAATGGGTCCCAAAATCGTCAATGCCCAACACAGGCTCCTCATGAGGTCTGTAGAGGAGAGAACTGGAGGCCAGGATTGCACAAAAACCTCTCAGAGACTCAGGGTGGGATGGAAAATCCAAAGGAAAATCCAAAGTAACTTAAAAATCTTGAGTATCTGAAAGCATTACTGAGCCCACTGTATGTCATTGCAAAGCTCTCAAGGGACTAATTAGAGCAGATAACTGGAGGCCAGGATTGCACAAAAACTTTTCAGAGACTCAGCGACAAAAAGAAGTACTTAAACTAACCCTGAGTACCTTGAAGTATTAATAAACCCCACTGAGTGTTTTTACTGGCTAAGAATCCCAAGGGACTCGTTAAAGCAGATAATTGGAGGCCAGGATTGCAAAAACCTCTAAGGATCAGTGTCAAACAAAAAGTTCTGTAATACACTTTGAGTACTCTGAAGTATGAATGAGACCCACTGACTGATTTTACTGACTTAGAATCCCAAGGGACTCGTTAAAGCAGATAATTGGGGGCCATGATTGCAAAAACTTTTCCTAGAGTCAGTTTTCAAAGGAAAACACCCAGTACCTTAAAATAACTGAGGTACCTTGAAGCATTAATGAGCCCCACTGAGTGTTGTTACTGACAAAGCCTCTCAAGGGACTCATTAAAGCAGAGAATTGGAGGCCAGGATTGCACAAACCTCTCAGAGACTCCAAGGCAAAAGCCAAACCCAAAGTCCTTGGAAAAACCTGCAGTCCCTGGCAGCATGAAGGAGCCCCCAGGGCCATTGCTGACCAAGGCTCCTTCCCCAGGGACTCCTTCCAGCACATCCTGGAGGCCACTGGCATGGCAGGGGGATGCTGAGGGTAGCACAAGGGGCTGACAGTTCCCAGCCTTGCTGGGGCTGTGCCAGGAGGCCCCAGGGCCTCAGGACAAGGTGTCTCCTCAGTGTCCTTGGTGGCACAGAGGCTGCTGTGGCCCAGGGCACCAAGCCTTGGCTTCTCTTTGTCCCCACCTGTCATCACTGCCTGCAGTTCTCTGCTCTGCCTGGGGCCTGGGGACACTTTCTGTGTCGTGTCCCTCAGTGGGA
The DNA here is from genome assembly GCA_910950805.1 of Acrocephalus scirpaceus scirpaceus. Lineage (NCBI taxonomy): Eukaryota > Metazoa > Chordata > Aves > Passeriformes > Sylviidae > Acrocephalus > Acrocephalus scirpaceus. Next base: position 1,393,457 of record CAJVGK010000043.1, on the reverse strand, counting down.
CCCATTAAAACTTCCAGAAACTTCGGATTTTGAAGCTCACTTTGAGTTGTAGAGAAGTTTTTGATCACTCTCTGAGGGACTGAGTCTGATGTAAACAGCATGAAAGCCCTGAGAGGGTCATTAAAGTCCTTGTGCTGTGTCTGTGCTGCTGGGCTGGGCTGAGCTCATCATCCAGAGGGAGATCCTGGCAACCAAGAAGAGCTTAAAAACACATTTCTCTGGATGAGCAGCTCTTCTGCCAGCCCAGCAGGGCTGGGGCACTGCCTGCAGCCACCCCGGGCACAGCACACAGGCACAGAGAGCTTCAATCACTCAGGGCTGGGAAGGTGCTGAGAAGGGACTGGGGGAGAATCACTGCCAGCCCTTGGCACAGGAACCTCTGGGTGCAGGACAATGCAGCTGCAGCTCCTGCAGTGATCTCCTCAAGCTGCAACATCCCAATGCCTACAGACTCTGTGAGTACATTCTCTGATTGTCTCTTGTGTAGAGCAGCCAGGGGTGCCCAGGGCTGTGGTGCAGAGCAGGGTCCTGCAGCCCAGGGCGCTGTGCTGGCCCAGGGACTCTGCTGCCTGCCAGGGACAGCTCTCAGCCAGCCCTGGGACCTGCTGCCAGCACTGGGGGACAAGATCTGGGTGGAAGGAGACAGCTGGTAAGGCTTGAAATTTTCTCCTTGTGTGGTGAGGATGCTGCATTGTTCAGGACTGATCCTAGCATGAGATTTACCTCTAGAATATTTCCAAGTAGATTCTAAAGGGAGCACAGCAAGGCAGGGCCTGCTCAAATAGGGAAATCCTGCTTTTCCAATCTACTGCTCTTTGTATCCTGGATGGGAAATTGCACATAGATATTCATCTCATAGTGAAGGTGTAGAAAAATAAAAGTTTTCTCTCAGATCCTAACAAACAAGGCACTGACAGAAATCAGCACAAGGTCCCTCCTAGGCAGCACCAGAATTATTTTCCAGCCTCCTCAGGGTTTTTCTGACGTGTCCATCAGAGCCTGCAGAGCCAGAGGTGGCCCTGGGCAGTGTCTGAGCTTGAAGGGCTCTGCAAAGCAGAGCTAAGCCCCCAGGGCTGGGCTGGGCTCCGGCAGCACTGGCAGGGCCCAGCCCTGGGCACAGGGAAGCAGCTGCAGGCAGGGACAGCTGCAGGCAGAAGAGCCCTGGGCAGGCAGTGGGGGAAAGTGCCACCAAGCTGTGCTGGGATATTCAAAGTCCTCTGCAAACTGAACTATTCCATAATTATTTTTATTACAGATCCCGATGCCAAGAAATTGCAAATGTCCAACAGCAGCTCCATCAGCCACTTCCTCCTGCTGCCATTGGCAGACACGCGGCAGCTGCAGCTCCTGCACTTCTGCCTCTTCCTGGGCATCTCCCTGGCTGCCCTCCTGGGCAACGGCCTCATCATCAGCGCCGTAGCCTGCGGCCACCTCCTGCACAGCCCCATGTTCTTCTTCCTGCTCAACCTGGCCCTCACCGACCTGGGCTGCATCTGCACCACTGTGCCCAAAGCCATGCACAATTCCCTCTGGGACACCACAACCATCTCCTACACAGGGTGTGCTGCTCAGGCCTTTTTCTTACTCTTCTTTATCTCAGCAGAGTTTTCCCTGCTGACCGTGATGTGCTACGACCGCTACGTATCCATCTGCAAACCCCTGCACTACGGGACCCTCCTGGGCAGCAGAGCTTGTGCCCACATGGCAGCAGCTGCCTGGGCCAGTGCCTTTCTCAATGCTCTGCTGCACACAGCCAATACATTTTCCCTGCCCCTGTGCCATGGCAATGCCCTGGGCCAGTTCTTCTGTGAAATCCCACACATCCTCAAACTCTCATGCTCCAAATCCTACCTCAGGGAACTTGTGCTCATTATTCTAAGTGCTTTTCTATATTTTGGTTGTTTTGTGTTCATTGTTTTCTCCTATGTGCAGATTTTCAGGGCTGTGCTGAGGATTCCCTCGGAGCAGGGACGGCACAAAGCCTTTTCCACCTGCCTCCCTCACCTGGCCATGCTCTCCCTGTTCATCAGCACTGGTGCATTTGCTCACCTGAAGCCCCCCTCCATCTCCTCCCCATCCCTGGATCTGTCCCTGTCAGTTCTGTACTCGGTGGTGCCTCCAGCCCTGAACCCCCTCATCTACAGCCTGAGGAACCAGGAGCTCAAGGCTGCAGTGTGGAGACTGATGACTGGATGGTTAAGGAAACATAAAACTGCTTGCGAATTTCTGCAAATCACTTGTAACAAAAGTCATCTTTGATACATCTAGTTGGTTTTGTTTTGGATTTTTTTTACTTTGTTTTATTCTTTTAATACTGCCCACAAAAAATGTCACTGTTTGTGCCATTCTTCATTTTGTTTCTGTCCACCTTCCCTGTGGTCACAGAATGTGTCAATGAGGAGCTGCACTCTTGGTGGCTCTAAAGGAACTCAAGGATCTCCCAGCCAAGTTTTCTGCCGAGATGCCCCTTTGGTTCCCCTCTCTGCAGCTGCAGCAGCAATGTCTGTGTGCAGAGCTGGGGGCAGATCAGTGCTGGCACAGCAGCTGTGCCCAGCAGCAGCAGCAGCAGCCCTTGGTGTTGGCAGTGCTGCTGCCGTGGCCCTGCCCCGCTGCCCTGCTGGCCCTGGTGTTGCTGTAGGGCCTGAGTGCTCTCGGGGCCGGGCACAGGGCTGGGGGTGGCAGTGCCGGGGCTGCAGCAGGGACAGGCCATGGGCACTGCTGGGGCAGCGCTGACGCCTCAGGCCAGGGCCTGGGGGCTGCAGGCTCCTTGCCCAGGCTCTCTCCAGAACACTTTGCCCAGGCCAATGCTGAGCACAGAAAAGCCCCGGGAGCAGCCCCAGGCTGGCCGTGGGCAGGCTGGGGGCAAACAGCATGGCTGGGGCTCTGCAAGGTGCCTGGGGGAAACTGGGATCCTACTGGGATCACAATGGGAGAGCCTGGGCCCATGCTGAAAATTGGGATCATACTGGATCATACTGGCAGCATCTAGGACTGCACTGAGGGTGACTGGGAGTGGTTGTGAGCAACTGGAATCAGGCTGGAAGCAACTGAGGACAACTGGGAGGTACTGGGAACATGATTGGAGAAACTGGGATACACTGGGAGAGACTGAAACCACAGTGGGGGTAAATGGGAGCAGCTGTGCCCATGCTGGGGTCATACTGGGATCATACTGGAACCAGACTGGGAATGACTGGAAAGGTGCTGGCTGAGACTGGGACCATGCTGGAGGTGACTGGGAGCAACTGGGCTCAAACTGGGAGTGACAGGCAGTCACTCAGGGCATGACTGGAATACTACTGGGAGTATTTGGAAGTGACTGGGGTCGTACTGGGGGTGACTGGAACCAAACTGGAGGTGACTGAGTCCTACTGGGTTCATGCTGGGAGCCACTGGGATTACAATGGGTGTGAACAGATCCTGACTGGGGGTTACTGGGAGCTACTGTTGGGAGGAAAATGTGGACACAGTGGGAGCAACTGGGGTCTACTGGAAGGGACTGGGACCATGCTCAGGGGACTGAGACCACAGCGGGGAAACTGGAATCATACTGGGAGCAACTGGGACCACACTTTCGGCAACTGCCATAAACTGGGATCATGCTGAGGCAACTGGGAGTAACTGGGAAAGACTGGGATCATTCTGAGGTAACCAGAACCTTACTGGGAACACTGGGATACACTCAAAGTATCTGTAACTACACTGGGAACAATGGAACTACACTGGGAGGAGCTGGGAACAACTAGAAGTATTCTGGCAGCAGCTTGGATAACACTGAGGGTTACAGGACTCATACTGGGATTGAGTGGGAGTGGCTATGAGCAACTGGAATCACACTGAAAGCAACTGGGAGGAAGTGGGAATGACTGGGAGCATGCTGGGAGTGACTGGGATATACTGGGGGAGACTGGGAGCCATGAGGATCATACTGGAGGATACTGGGGTCATACTGGAATTGACAGGGAGCAACTGGGATCACACTGGGGGCCACTGGCCTCATAGTGTAAGTCACTGGCATCTGACTGGGATTATAGTTGGTGTTAATGGACCCTGACTGGGAGTTACTGGGAGCTACCAGGCCCATGCTGAGAGCCTACTGGGGATACACTGGGAAGAAACTGGGAATAAATAGGAATGACAGGATGTATGCTGGTGACAACTGGGATGTACTGGCAGTGACTGGGATAAAACTGGGGCTAACTGAACCATGCTGGGGTAACTGGGAGTGCCTGGAAACAACTCCAGAAATGTTCAGAGCAACTGGAATATACTGGAAGTGTCTGAGATCATGCAGGTGGTGACTGGGACCACACTGGGAGCCACTGGGAATGTGCTGGGGCAAACTGTGGGAACACATTGGGGGAAATTGGGGACAAGTGTGAGTGACTGGGGCCTTTCTGGGAGAAACTTGCATCATACTGGGAATGACTGGGACTATACTGGGGGCAACTGGGAGAACTGGAAACACACTGGATAATAGTGGCTGCAACTGGGAACAACTGGGACTGTGCTGGGGGCAAATTGCATCATGATGGGGAATGACTGGGAGTGACTGGGCTCATACTGGGAGAAAGATGGATCCTCAGGGGAGGGAGGGGAAGTGACCAGGATCATTCTGGGAGTGACTGGGCTCATACTGGGAGTGCTGAGGAAACTGGAACCACACGGACAGAGCAAGTGGGCTCATCCTGGGAGCAGCCACTTCCAGCACCAGGACCCCCAGTTCCCTCCACACTCCCGGCTGAGTGGGGGGCTCAGCCCAGGACCCCTCATCATCCTGGAGGAGGGGACAGGGTCCCCGTGTGCAGACCCAGGAGGAGTTTAGGGGGGTGGGTGGGTTGTGGGGGAACCCGAGTAGTCTTGGGAGGGAGAGGAGAACAGGGAGACCCCCAGGATGGGTTTGGGGGGAACCGGATTGGAGCCTCCAGATGCCAAATCTGATGAGGAGAATGATGATGGTGGCAGCGATGATGGACACAGCAACCACCAGGGTGAGATTCCCACTGGATTCTGGCTCTGGGAAGCACAGGATGGTGAGGATAGGAGGGGAACCCCCATCCTGCTGCACCACATTCCCAAATTCCCAGTTCCCACATTTCACATTCCCAGCCTCACTCCATGAGAAGATCCTGGGTTCTGGCATTCCAGGATGCTCCACCCAGCACTGGTGCTGCTCCCGCTCCTCCAGCAGCACCTCAGTCCTGGCCCAGGTGTGGAAGGTGCTGTTGCTGCTGGGAACGATCCCGGATTTCATCCCCCTTCATCCAGCTGATCCCGATGGTGCTGGGGTAGAATCCGTACGTGAGCAGGAAAATGTCAGGATCCCGTGTTCCACTTTTCCAGACACATGGACATCAGGGGGTTCTGGAATGGGATAACTGTGAGATGCATCCATGGAATTCCATGGTAATGGGACAGGGGTGAGGTATGCCCACGGAATTCCATGGGAATGGGATGGCAGTGAGATCCATGTACAGAATTCCCATGGGAATGGGACAGCAGTGGGATCCATCCATGGAGGTCCCATGGGAATTACCATGTTCCCAAATTTTTCCCTCCCAAATACCACATTTCCAAATCCCACATTCCCATGGGAATTCTACCCTCCCCACCTTTACACTCCAGTGCCTCCTGCCCATATCTGACATATTTCCACAGACATTCCAGGCAGGTGTGCCCCAGGGGATTTGTGAAATCCTCAACCTTGATCTCATCCTGTTCCCAGCGCCTCTTGGTGACTTGGGCAGCGCCTTCAGCCACCATGAATCCCCCGGATCCCGGCTGGAAGGAGAGGAATTCCTGCCCATCAGAGCCGAGCCGATCGGATCCGTGGACGCTCCCGTGGGACAGGAGGTCACATCCGGAAACCTCCTGCAGGTGTGGAGACCTGGGGAGGGATTGGACCCACGGAGACCCATGGAATTGTGTCCCAGCCCCACTGATACATAGATGTGAGAATTTTAGATAATCCTTTAGGCCTCTAGGTATTAGGATATATTTCAAATATTGCTTGGAATATACTAAATCCATTTTAAAAGCATTTGGTGGGTACTGAACACTGTGTCTGTTAACCTTTTGCATGATTACAAGCATCTAGGACTTCTTGGTGATAGTAAAGGGAAATTGCAAGCATCCCGAGACAACAAGGCCAAGAATGCAGATAAAGATGGAGGACACAGACCCTTAGCTAGCATAAACTGAATATTTCCTTGAAACTATGCCAAAGAGAGCCAGAAGCCGCGCAGGAGAGATAAAGGTGAAGAGTTCACTGAGGATGACTCCGTTTCTTCATCCTCCAAAGACCCCAGAAGACCACCACAACAAACTGAGCATGCCCAGATGGGTGTGGAGTTAATTACCATACGAGGCGAGGACAGGCAGGGCCAGGAAATGAATATGTATGAGGAGGATTATGCATATGTAAGACCCTGGGGAATAATAGAGGGAAACACCGTCGGGTGGGTATGCGTGTCTTTGGTGAATGATTCCCCACGCATCTCGGTACCGATTAAATACACACCGCTCTAACAACTATCACTAGTTGTGGAGTTTTACTTTGCCACCACGTTTCACCCACTATAATGCCAGTATGATGCCAGTCACTCCCAGGATGATGCCAGTGGCCACCACTGTGATTCCAGTTCCTCCCTGTCAATACCAGTATGACCCCAGTAGCCTCCAGGGTGATCCCCATGACTCCCAGTCAATCCAAGTATATCCCAGTCACACCTAGCAAGTTTCCAGTCATTCCCAGTTCCTCCCAGTTGCTTTCAGCATGATTCCTGTCACTCACAGCCACTCCCAATAAATCCCAGTATGAGTCCAGTCACCCTCAGTGTGTTCCTGGTCTCACCCAGCAAGGACCCAGCTGCTCCCACTGGGATCCCAGTATGCTCCCAGTTTTACCAGAATAGTTCCAATTGTTCCCAGTTCTTCCCAGTATGATCCCACTTGTCCCTAGAATTGTCAAAGTCCCTCTCAGCATGGTCCCACTCACTCCCAGTTGCCCCAGTATGGTTTCAGTCCCCCCAGTATGGTTACAGACATTCCCAGTATATCCCAGTATATCCCAGTAAGGTTCTGGTTACCTCAGAATGATCCCAGTCTTTCTCACCTACTCCCAGTTGCCTCCAGCATGATCCCAGTTTCTGGAAGTTGCCCAAAGTCCTTTCCAGTATGATTCCAGTAACCCTACTTGTGATGTCAGTCTCCTCAGCATGGTTGCAGTACTTTTCCAGTCGATCCCAGTTGCTCCCACTGTGTCCATATTTTCCTTCTATCATGGGCTCCATAGCTCCCAGTAACCCCCAGTCAGGATCCATTCACACCCACTCTAATCCCAGTGGCTCCCAGGATGATCCCAGTTGCACCCAGTCACCCCCAGCATGGTTCCAGTCATGCCCAGTATGAAACCAATCACTACCAGATACTCCCAGTATGATCCAAGTCATGCCCAGAGTGACTCCCTGTCAATCCCAGTGTGGGCCCAGTTGCTCCCAGTCACTCCCAGGCTGGTTCCAGCAGGATCCCAGTATGACCCCAGCATGGGCACAGCTGCTCCCATTATCATCCAGTGTGGTTCCAGTTGCTCCCATTTACCCCCACTGTGGTTTCCATCTCTCCCAGTGTATCCCAGTTTTTCCTAGCATGTTCCCAGTCACTCCCAGTTTCCCTGAGTCACTTCCAGCCTGATCCCAGTTGCTCACAGCCAATCCCAGTCACCCTCAGTGCAGTCTCAGTGTCTGCCAGTATGGTCCAGTATGATCCCAGTCCCCTCAGCATGGGCCCAGCTGCTCCAACTGTGATCCCAGTAGGATCCTAGTTGTCCCCAGGATGGTCCAGGTTGCACCCTATTCCTTCCAGTGTGTTTCCAGTTGCTCCCAGTTGCCCTTTAGTCTAGTCCCAGCCACTCCATAGATAATCCCAGTGCCTCCCAGCATGCTCCCAGTCATGCCCAGTTGCCCACAGTGCAGACCAGTCACTCCAACCTACTCACAGCAGTTCCCAGCATGGTCCCACTTCTCCCCAGTGTGCCAGTTTGAAAACAAAACCAACAGGAGATCCCAAGTAAGAACTGTTCCATGACCCATTTCTCATAACTCTGGGGGGATATCTTCTGTTAATGGGCCAGCTGTTAAAACCAGGTGGGGCAGTGTTCTTTATCTCTTCCACCACCCATACTCCCTCCAGGGAGATATCTTCTGTTAATGGGCCATTGAGTCTCACTGCATCACTGATCAAATTCCATCATCCCATTGGGAGATGCTCCACCCAGGGGGAGGAGCCAAGCATTCCTATCTGGATATAACCTGAGATTTAACACACCAGAAGCAGCCTGTTTCCACTGGATTCCCAGAGGAAGACCAGACCCATCTCCACCAGCACTGGTCCTTCAGAGGAAAACTGCACCCTTGTACAGGATCACTGCTTCAACAAAACCACATCTGTGACTCCAGGAGGACTGCAGCCACGATTTGATTTGACTGCTACCAACACCCTGCCTAACCGGGTGTCAGGTTGTATTCTGACTCTGTCAGTGTTTCTTTTTTTTACTACTGCATTTTTTGTTTAATTTTCTTACTAAAGAACAGTTATTCCAATTCCCTTATCTTTGCCTGAGAGCCCATTAATTTCAAAATTATAATTCAGAGGGAGGGGTTTTCTATTTTCCATTTCAAGGGAGGCTCTTTCCTTCCTTAGCAGACACCTGTCTTTCCAAAGCAAAACAGCAAGCTTGGTTCAGATATATTGGGGGGTCACTGAGTTGGGTTTCTTGGGGGGGGATATTTGGTGTATGAAGAACTCCAAAGCTGAGTGGAAAATGCCCCCACAGGGGATCCTGGCGGTCCAAGTGGCAGCTGCCAGCAGAGGCAGCCTGGAGGAGCAGAGCCCTGTGTCCTCCAGGACTTCAAAGTGGGGAGCCCAGAGAGGGGGAAGGGCCATGATCCATGGGACCCTCAACAGCCTGGAGAGGGGCAGGGGGGAATCCTTGGACCCCCTGCACCCTGAAGCAGAGAACAAGGGGAGAAGGGACCCCTGGGACCCTAAAATCCCCCAGCATGTCTAAGTGAGCAGGTTGAATAGAGGGAAATTTTCAGATTCCTGGGACTCCCAGCAGTAAGGGAGGGTGGGGATGAAGTAGACAAGGGACCCCCAATATAAGCATGAGTCCCAGCAGCTGTGATGGGAGGAAGCCCTGAAGACCAAAGGAGAGAGAAAAGATACAGGGAACCCCTGGGAGGCATTTTCAGGGCTTAATCTTAGTGTTTGGGAGGTTTTCATGGCCCTGTGATAGCTGGTGACTTCAAGTGATGGGTCTGGGCAGAGGAACATTTAAAAGCAATGTGCTCATCCGTTGTTTTTCCCCAGACCAAGATTTCTCATTCCAAAACCTTGGCCAGATGGAGAAGAAGGCTGCAAGGAAGAGGAAGATGCCCCAGGACAGCCAGGCAGGTGAGGATAAAGTCACTGCCCCTTTCCCCCTCTCTCCTGCTCCATCTCCCAGCCCAGCATGGCCCCTGGCTGCAGGACAACCCTGCTGTCAACGCCGTTTTGCCAGGGATTGTTTGAGGGGATCTCCTTCCCCTTCCTTCTTGCACGGAGGCAAATCTCATCCTCTCCTTGTCCTTCCTCCCCCAGACAAGGAGCTCAGAACAGAGACCAGGGAGGAAAAATCCCCAGAGCAGAACCTCATGGAAGAGCCTGTTTTGAGTGGCTCCCTGGCACAGGAATCCAATGGGAGGAAAAGCCCCAGAGATCAGACAGGAGGAGGGGCTCTAAACCCATCCCAGGCTTCTCTGAGGAGGTAGGACCCACCCTGTGCCAGGAACGTGGCCAGAGATCGAGCCAGAGCTCAGACCTGGTGGCCCATGAGCAGCTTCATGAAAGAGAGCAATCCTATGAGTGCTTGGAATGTGGGAAGAGCTTTAGCAAGAACTCCCACCTGATCCGCCACCAGAGGATCCACACAGGGGAACGGCCCTACGTGTGTGGGGAATGTGGGCAGGGCTGCACAGACAGCTCCAACCTGATTGTCCACCTCAGGACCCACACTGGGGAGAGGCCGTATGAGTGTGGGGAATGTGGGATGAACTTCAGCCACAGCTATAGCCTGATTGTCCACCAGAGGACCCACACTGGGGAGAGGCCGAATGAGTGTGGGGAATGTGGGAAGAGCTTCAGCCAGCGCTCCCACTTGATCCGCCACCAGAACATCCATGCTGAGGAAAGGCCGTACAAATGTGGGGAATGCGGGAAGGGCTTTAACCAGAGGTCCCAACTGATTAACCACGAAATGATCCACACTGGGGAGAGGCCCTATGGATGTCCCCAGTGTGGGAAGGGGTTTCAGACCAGCTCTACTCTCCTCGTTCACCAGCGCATTCACACTGAGGAGAGGCCCTTCCGCTGCACCGACTGTGCGAAGGGCTTCAGGCAGAACTCCCACCTCATCAGGCACCGGCGCATCCGCACTGGGGAGAGGCCCTACGACTGTCCTCAGTGTGGGAAGAGCTTCACCCAGAGCTCTGCCTTGACCGAACACCAACGGAGTCACCAATAAGGGAAGCCCTCAGAGTGCCCCAACTCTGGGAAGAGCTTCATTTGCATCTCCAACCTCATCCCCCACCAGAAGATGCACACTGGGAAGAACCCTACTGACCCACATTTCCCTTTGATTCATTCTGGGAGGACACCTGTCCGTTTCCCTGCCCCTGGCAATGATGTGAGATGGGATTTAAGGACGTGAGGGTCTGGCTATGGCCCCATCATTGTATTCGATCCCATCTCAGGTCATTATCAGGGCCAGTAAAAGGACTCTCTCTCTCCCCAAAGAGGAAGGGTGTCCTTTCCAGGCAGGATGGGACGAGCCAGTTGATGTTTTTATAGTTTTCCCTTTATATTGTTAGTTTTAACTTGTTAGTTATCAATATTGTTTCTGTTCCTGTTTGTTCCTTATCTTGTTTCTGTTCCCATTAAATTGTTCTTATCCCAGTCTGGAATCTTTGCCTTTTGTACTTTCAGTGGGAGGCTGGAGGGCAGCGAGCAGTGGCATGGTTTTAGTGGGAGCACAAAATTGGGGAATCCCATTCCTAAAGCCCGGCCCGTGGATACCGAGCATCCCAGCTGGTGCCAGCCCTGGCTGCCCTGGAACAGCCTTGGGAGTGGGTCCCTGGCTGGGGCTGTGGGAACCTCTTCCCTCTGGTGCCCAGGGACAGGACTGGAGGGAAGGGCTGGAGCTGAGTCGGGGCAGGTTTGGGTTGGATGTGAGGAAAAGGTTTTTCCCCCAGAGGCTGCTGGGGCACTGACCAGGCTCCCAGGGAAGGGTCCCAGCTCCAGGGCTCTGGGAGCTCCAGCAGCGTTTGGACAGCGCTGCCAGGCCCAGGCTGGCATTGTTGGGGTGTCCTGTGCAGGGCCAGGAGTTGGACTCAAGGATCCTGGAGACCTCCCAGGGCTTTCTGGGGATGCTAAAGAGCCCTGTGCTCAGAGGCAGTCACAGCCATTCCATGGGGACATCCCAGGGCACCTTGGGCTGCAAAGGCACCCATCTGTCACAGGCCCTCATGGGGGCTCCACGGTGACATCCCAGGAGTCCCCAGGCTGCCAAAGAGCCGGGATGTCTCAGACACTCCCAGGGGTTCCTGTCATGGGCAGAGTGGGAGCTTCAGGGAAAAGCTTGATTTCTTCATTGGAGGAAATCCTGATGAATCATGAGGTGGAGAAATGAAACCCAACAGACACCACAGATCCTCAAATTCATCCCAGACACCTAAACTTTACAAATTCCATTTAAAACAGGAGAGTGGGTGTAGATGGATCCAATCCTAGCCTCAGATTTTATCAAAGGCTTATGTGTAAAAGGATGGACAAGTGGAATTGAACTGTAATGGAATTTCTCCCACAGGATTAACAATGAAATACCAGATATGTTCTTATAAATATAGCAATGATTGATTCTGATCATGATTAGACAAAAAAACTTAATTACACTACAGAGTAAATTAATTTTTTTTTTTTACTTCATAGTATAGGAGATATACAATTATAAGAAATTGCTCTAGGAAGCAATTTTCAACTAAACAGGGCCTTGTTGGAGTTGTTTGAGCCCATTCCAGGCAGAGCCTTCGGCTCCATCAGGAACTGCCTTTCCTTTGCCAGGACCAGGGCAGATCCCACTGCAGGAAAAGCCCCAGGCCAGCCCCAAGACAGTGAAGGCCTCAGGCACAAGTGCAGAGTGCCGTGCTGGCAGCTGTGCCAGGGAGAGCCTGAGGCACCAAAGGCACCTTGGCAGCAGCAGCTGCTCCCAGGCCATGGCCACAAGGCTCCCTTGGCAGCCCGGCCTGGTGGCCAGCACTGCAGAGCTGCTGCTGCTGCTGCTTCAGGGCTCCTTTCTGCCTGGGCTCTGCCCCAGCCCACAGAGTGTGACCTCAGCCCTGAGCCTGGCACAGCCGCTGCGCCTGAGCCCTGCAAAGCCTCAAGGTCACCTGGGCCAGCCTGGCTCTGTCAGCCCCTGGGGAAGGCAGGGCCAGCAAAGGCCACAGAAGGGGCTGCCTTTGCCTGCTGCATGTGGGCTCCAGCAGAGACAAGGAGGAGTCAAGGCAGTGCATGGAGTCCAGGGAGCAGTCCCTTCTTCCCATGCAATCCTGGAATGGTTTGCATGGGAAGAGCTCTGCAGTGCTCATCTCATCCAAACCCCTGCCATGAGCAGGGACATCTTTGAGCAGCTCAGGTTGTTCAGAGCCCTGTCCCAGCTGGACTGGAATGTTTCCAGGGATGGGGCATTGACCACCTCCCTGGGAACCTGTCCTGCTGGATCACCAACCTCACCATCAAAAATTTCCTCCTTATCTCTTCTTATCTGAACCTCCAGTCCTTTAGTTTAAAACCACCACCCACTGTCCTATTGGGACAGGCCCTACTAAAACCTTTGTCCACCCTTGCATTTCCCATGAGCCGGGTTTCCATGGCAATTGCCATGCCAGGTGACCCAGGGGTGGTGTCCCAGTGAGGGCTGCCATGGAAACAGTGCCCAGCCCTGCCCCTTTCTGTCTGCCTGAGCTGGCCTTTGGCCCTGGCAGTGGCGTTTGCTGCTGGTTCCGCGGGGCCTGAGCAGCCAGCGCGGCACAGGGCAGGTGGCCATGGCACAAGCCCCCAGCAAGGGATCCCCTCTGCCTCTGGGCACTGACACCAGCCCTGAGCAAGGGGCTGCCACAGTGGGCTCAGTGCAGTGTCCATGGCCACAGCCCCTTGCAATGGCCCAGGGCAGCTTGGCATGATGATCCAGCCTCACTCCTGGCCCAGGCCAGGCCTGCAGTGCCATTCCCCACAGCCTGGCTGCACAGAAGCACTTCCAGGGCTCTCTGCAGTTCCCTTGCCCTCACTCTTGCCTCACTCACACACCTCCCAACAGCCCAGCTGGAGCTTTGAGCTGCAAGGAGCTCAAAGCTTGTCTGTCCTTCAGCAGTTGGTCTAATTCTGCTTCAGCCAACTCTGGATTTGTGTTTATTGCAGAACTTCCTGTGTGTCTGAAACATTCCTTGCATGGTTCTGCCTTGGGGAAGGGAAACTTCCTTGGTGGCACCTTGGGCTTAGGACACACTTGAAGAGATTGTCTGAAACTCAGGAGTTTTAGATTTCTTAAAAATGGAAGAAAACCCCTCTTTTTGCTGAGGTGAGCCAGATCTCCAAGAAACTTAAGTCCCAGATGAGTGAGGAGAGAAAGGATGGGGTTGGGGAATGTGGAGCAAGGTTGTCCACATTGGGTCAGACCTCAAGGCACAGCGTCTCTGAGGAGGCTAGATATTCTGAGGCAAGCCCCTGGGTCAACATCAATCACAGAATGCTTTAATCACCTCTGCTCGAAGAAAAAAAACACACCATTGAAAAAAGGAATGTGGATTTATTAAAAGCTTTTTGAAATATTTCTCCAAAACTCTAGGAAAAAAAGACTTCCTAATGAACTGCACAAAACCAGAGGGAAATCAAGGCACAGCCATGGATTGCCAGAACTTGCTTGATCCTAATGGGCCCCGTGGTGCATTTGGTGCTGAGCCCTGGAACCTTAGGATCTGAGAGGAGATTGCACAAAGCTTGCCAGGAGTCAAAGTCAGAGGAAACACCCAAAGTGTCTCAAAGCATTAATGGGTCCCGCTATGGTCAATCCCCAACACAGGCTCCTCATGAGGTCTGTAGAGGAGAGAACTGGAGGCCAGGATTGCACAAAAACCTCTGAGAGACTCAACGTGGGATGGCAAATCCAAAGGAAAATTCAAAGTGTCTGAAAAATCTTGAGTATCTCTAAGCATTACTGAGACCCACTGTGTGTAAGTGCAAAGCTCTCAAGGGACTCATTAAAGCAGATAATTGGAGGCCAGGATTGCACAAAAACTTCTCAAAGACTATTGGCAAAAAGAAGTATTTAAAATAACCTTGAGTACCTTGAAGTATTAATAAACCCCACTGAGTGTTGTTACTGGCTAAGAACCCCAAGGGACTCGTTAAAGCAGATAATTGAGGCCATGAATGCACAAACTTTTCCTAGAGTCAAGTTTGAAAAGGGAAACACCAAGTACCCTAAAAGAACTGGAGTACCTTGAAGCATTAATGAGCCCCACTGAGTGTTGTTACTGACAAAGCCTCTCAAGGGACTCATTAAAGCAGAGAATTGGAGGCCAGGATTGCACAAACCTCTCAGAGACTCCAAGGCAAAAGCCAAACCCAAAGTCCTTGGAAAAACCTGCAGTCCCTGGCAGCATGAAGGAGCCCCCCAGGGCCATTGCTGACCAAGGCTCCTTCCCCAGGGACTCCTTCCAGCACATCCTGGAGGCCACTGGCATGGCAGGGGGATGCTGAGGGCAGCACAAGGGGCTGACAGTGCCCAGCCTTGCTGGGGCTGTGCCAGGAGGCCCCAGGGCCTCAGGACAAGGGGTCTCCTCAGTGTCCTTGGTGGCACAGAGGCTGCTGTGGCCCAGGGTACCAAGCCTTGGCTTCTCTTTGTCCCCACATGTCATCACTGCCTGCAGTTCTCTGCTCTGCCTGGGGCCTGGGGACACTTTCTGTGTCGTGTCCCTCAGTGGGACCCATTAAAACTTCCAGAAACTTTGGAGTTGGCTTCTGACTTGGAGTTCTGGAGAGGTTTCTTCAGCTCCCTCTCAGGGACTGATGTTCAGGGCCTCAGCGCAAAGCCCTGAGAGGGTCATTAAAGTCCTTGTGCTGTGTCTGTGCTGATGAGCTGGGCTGAGCTCATCATCCAGAAGGAGATCCTGGCAACCAGGCAGAGCTTAAAACCACATTTCTCTGGATGAGCAGCTTTTCTGCCATCCCAGCAGGGCTGGGGCACTGCCTGCAGCCACCCCGGGCACAGCACACAGGCACAAAGAGCTTCAATCACTCAGGGCTGGAAAGGTGCTGAGAAGGGACTGGGGGAGAATCACTGCCAGCCCTTGGCACAGGAACCTCTGGCTGCAGGACAATGCAGCTGCAGCTCCTGCAGTGATCTCCTCAAGCTGCAACATCCCAATGCCTACAGACTCTGTGAGTACATTCTCTGATGATCTCTTGTGTAGAGAAGCCAGGGGTGCCCAGGGCTGTGGTGCAGAGCAGGGTCCTGCAGCCCAGGGCGCTGTGCTGGCCCAGGGACTCTGCTGCCTGCCAGGGACAGCTCTCAGCCGGCCCGGGGAGCTGCTGCCAGCGCTGGGGAGAAGCTGTGGGGGGAAGCAGCCACCCTGAACAGGGCAGCTGCTGCTGCTGCTGCTGCTGCTGCTGCTGCTGCTGCGAGGGGCTGTGTGGGGCAGGGCTGCTCCCAGCTCCACACCAGCTGCGGAGGACACTTGCCAAAAGAAGGTAAGCCTGGAATTGCTGTAAAGATCAGGAGCTTTCCTGAGAGTGTTTTCAATTTCCTGCTTGGAGAAGGATGGGAAAGCTGGGGTGGTGACAAAAAGATTTTTGGTTTTTTTACATAACTCATATATTCGTAGCTATATAACTATTATTTTTTAGTTATAAAACTATAATTCTTAATATACTCTATTCAGCTACTATTATATACCTTTATAACTATAATCCCTAATAAACTCTACTGTGTTTCCTGCCTTTTCTGCTAGATTTTAGAACAATTAGAAGACCTAAATACATTCCTGAAATACTGTAAAGTCTTATAATCTGAAAAGTACCAACAAGAAGAACATTTTGGGTATTAACCAGAGTGTGAGCAGTCATAAAAAACAGTGGAGCAATGAAGCCCTTGGACCTGCTCCAATGGGTTGACCCAGGGGTGTGTAACTGGGGCAACTGAATTGCCAATTGCATACTCCTGTTAAATATCCTAAATAAAAAACCTTTAAAAAATGTTTAAATCACGGACTGGTAAAGCCCCATCCTCACTGGGACACCTGGAACCTTTCAATAAAAGTCTGGTTTATACTTTACTGTTCTAATGCTGCTACAAGGGTTTTTTTGTCTTTTGATTATAGGCAGAAGCAGGATGAGAGAAGCAGAACAGGAATTGTAATCACTGAATATTCTTACTTTAAAGGAACACACAGGATCATCCAAGTAATGTTTCAGCATTTACAGGGACTCTCTGCTGCCTGTCTCTGCCCTGCCCTCCCAGGCACAGCACCACCACATCTGCTCTTGTTTCTGCACTGCCCTGATCCTGTCCCTGTCATCTGGTGCTCTCAGGGAGGCTCTGGCCTTTGCAGCAGCTGAGTCAGGCACTGCCCTTGGCATTCCTGCCAGGCAGCTGTGGCCATGGCAATGGGGTGTCCAAGCTTCCCTGGGACCTGTGGGGCTGTGGGCAAAGCAGTCCATGGGAAAGGGGAATGAGCTGAGCCCCCTCCCTGAGATCCCATCATGGGCACACCCAGGGATCTCCTTGCTGTGTCCTTCCCAGCTCTGAGCTGCCCTCCTGGCTGCAAATCTGTGCCAGAGCCCCTGGGAGTTCCCTGAATGTGCCACGGGGAAGTGCAGAGATGCCAGAGCTGAGGAAATGCTGCTGGGTTTGCCAAGGGAGCCGGGAGTGTCCTTGGCAGAAGGGGGTGCTGAGACCTTGCCCAGAGCCCTTTGGAGAGGGTGAGACATTGAGGGATCCCTGTGCTCTGGGCAGGGTCTGGTTTATCCCAGGGTGACCCGGGAGTGTGATTGTGCTCTGATTGCAGCCAAAGCTGCAAACCCAGGGCAGTTGGGAACAAACCCATCCAGCCCCTCACCTTCCCTGAGCCACAGGGAATCCTTTGCCTCTCTCATCACTCACTGGCAAACTGAGTGCAGCAGAAATGCTGGGGATTTCCCAGAGAACCAGGAATGATGTGTGGGCAGGAAAATAATGGCTAAAATACCTTTTTGCTCTCCATGTACTTAAGAAGTAGAAGTGCAGATGGCAACAAGCCTGTCTGCATTAGGAGTGATTCCCCTGACAAATCCTGAATATCCAGCCTTGTCCCTCTGCCACATGGCCACAAACCCAGGGCAGCAGGGCAGGGATGGCTCCTGGAGAGCCCCCACACACAGGCCTGGCTGCTCCTGGCACACTCAGACAGCACAACTGGAGCTCAGGCAGGGACCTGGGGGAAGGTTTTCCCAGAGCAGGAACAAGGGTGGGTGAGTCACAGCGGGACAGTCTGCAGGGAATGGCCCAGGTTTGGCTGAAAGCAGCCTCTGCTGACTTGTCCCTGTCCTTTCTCCATGAACAGGTGCCCATGGCCAGCCAGAGCAAATGTCCAACAGCAGCTCCATCAGCCACTTCCTCCTGCTGCCATTGGCAGACACGCGGCAGCTGCAGCTCCTGCACTTCTGCCTCTTCCTGGGCATCTCCCTGGCTGCCCTCCTGGGCAACGGCCTCATCATCAGCGCCGTAGCCTGCGGCCACCTCCTGCACAGCCCCATGTTCTTCTTCCTGCTCAACCTGGCCCTCACCGACCTGGGCTGCATCTGCACCACTGTCCCCAAAGCCATGCACAATTCCCTCTGGGACACCAGCACCATCTCCTACACAGGATGTGCTGCTCAGCTCTTTTTCTTTACGTTCTTCATTGGATCAGAACTTGCCCTGCTGACCATCATGTGCTACGACCGCTACGTGTCCATCTGCAAACCCCTGCACTACGGGACCCTCCTGGGCAGCAGAGCTTGTGCCCACATGGCAGCAGCTGCCTGGGCCAGTGCCTTTCTCAATGCTCTCATGCACACAGGCAATACATTTTCCCTGCCCCTGTGCCATGGCAATGCCCTGGGCCAGTTCTTCTGTGAAATCCCCCAGATCCTCAAGCTCTCCTGCTCCAAATCCTACCTCAGGGAACTTGGGCTCATTGCTGTTAGTGCCTGTTTGCTATCTGGTTGTTTTGTGTTCATTGTTTTCTCCTATGTGCAGATCTTCAGGGCTGTGCTGAGGATCCCCTCTGAGCAGGGACGGCACAAAGCCTTTTCCACCTGCCTCCCTCACCTGGCTGTCGTCTCTCTCTTTGTCAGCACTTCCATATTTGCTCACCTGAAGCCCCCCTCCATCTCCTCCCCATCCCTGGATCTGGCCCTGTCAGTTCTGTACTCGGTGGTGCCTCCAGCCCTGAACCCCCTCATCTACAGCCTGAGGAACCAGGAGCTCAAGGCTGCAGTGTGGAGACTGATGACTGCATGGTTTTAGGAACCTTATACTGCTGGTCAGTTTCTGCAAATCATTTGTAATAAAAGTCATCTTTGATACTTCTTGTTGGTTTGGTTGTAGGCTTTTTTCCAGTGTTTTATTGCTTTATCTTTTCCAAAAATTATTGTTGTTGTTTGTACCCATCCTATTTTGTTCCTCTCCCCCTTTCCTGTGACCACAGACTGTGTCAATGAGTGGCTGCGCTCTTGGTGGCTTTAAATGACCTAAGGGATCTACCAGCCAAGTTCTTTGCAGAGATGCTGCTACTGTTTCCTTCCCTGCAGCTGCAGCAGCAATGTCTGTGTGCAGAGCTGGGGCAGATCAGTGCTGGCACAGCAGCTGTGCCCAGCAGCAGCAGCAGCAGCCCTTGGTGTTGGCAGTGCTGCTGCCGTGGCCCTGCCCCGCTGCCCTGCTGGCCCTGGTGTTGCTGTAGGGCCTGAGTGCTCTCGGGGCCGGGCACAGTGCTGGGGGTGGCAGTGCCGGGGCTGCAGCAGGGACAGGCCATGGGCACTGCTGGGGCAGCGCTGACGCCTCAGGCCAGGGCCTGGGGGCTGCAGGCTCCTTGCCCAGGCTCTCTCCAGAACACTTTGCCCAGGCCAATGCTGAGCACAGAAAAGCCCCGGGAGCAGCCCCAGGCTGGCCGTGGGCAGGCTGGGGGCAAACAGCATGGCTGGGGCTCTGCAAGGTGCCTGGGGGCAACTGGGATCCTACTGGGATCACAGTGGGAGAGGCTGGGCCCATGCTGTGGGAGACTGGGATCATACTGGATCATACTGGCAGAAACTGGGACTGTACTGAGGGTGACTGGGAGTGGCTGTGAGCAACTGGAATCAGGCTGGAAGCTACTGAGGACAACTGGGAGTGACTGGGAACATGCTGGGAACAACTGGGATACACTGGGAGAGACTGAAACCACAGTGGGGGTAAATGGGAGCAGCTGTGCCCATGCTGGGGTCATACTGGGATCCTACTGGAACCAGACTGGGAGTGACTGGAAAGGTGCTGGCTGTGACTGGAACCATGCTGGAGGTGACTGGGAGCAACTGGGCTCAAACTGGGAGTGACAGGCAGTCACTCAGGGCATGACTGGAATAATACTGGGAGTATCTGGAAGTGACTGGGGTCATACTGGGGGTGACTGGAACCATTCTGGGGGTGACTGGGTCCTACTGGGTTCATGCTGGGAGCCACTGGGATTACAATGAGTGTGAACAGATCCTGACTGGGGGTTACTGAGAGATACTGTTGGGAGGAAAATGTGGACACATGGGGAGCAACTGGGATCAACTGGGAGGAACTGGGAAAGACTGGGATCATTCTGAGATAACCAGAATCTTACTGGGAAATACTGGCAATGTCTGTTACCATACTGGGGAGACTGGAACCACATTGGGAATAGCTGGGACCATGCTGGGGAAAACTGGGAGTGCATGTGACCATGCTGAGAGGGACTGGGACTATTCTAAAGAAAACTGGGATCATACTGGGAGGAACTGGGAACAATTGGAACTATTCTGGCAGCAACTTGGATCATAACTGCGATCACAGTGGCAGCAGCTGGGTTCATGCTGATTGAGACTGGGGTCACACTGAGGGTGACTGGACGTCTACTGGGATTGACTGGGAGTTGCTGTGAGCAACTGGAATCACACTGAAAGCAACTGGGAGGAGCTGGGATTGACTGGGAGCATCCTGGGGATGACTGGGATATACTGGGAGAGACTGGGAGCTATGAGGATCATACTGAAGGCTACTGGGGTCATGTTGGAATTGACACGGAGCAACTGGGATCACACTGAGGTCCCCTTAATCATACTGGGAGTGACTGGCATCAGACTGGGATTATAGTGGGTTTTAATGGACCCTGACTGGGGGCTACTGGGAGCTCCCAGGCCCATGCTGGGAGCCTACTGGGGATACACTGGGAGCAACTGAGAACAACTGGGAATGACAGGATGCATGCTGGTGACAACTGGGATGTACTGGCAGGGACTGGGATAAAACTGAGGGCAACTGAACTATGCTGGGGTAACTGGGAGTGCCTGGCAATGACCACGAGAATGTTCATGGGATATACTGGGAGTGTCTGAGACCATGCAGGTGGTGACTGGGACCACACTGGGAGCCACTGGGCATGTTCTGGGAGATACTGGCACCATGCTGGGGGCAAGTAGGCACAAGTGTGAGTGACTGAGGCCCTACTGGGAGAGACTGGCATCATACTGGGAGTGACTGGCACTATCCTAGGGGCAGCTGGGAGAATGGTATGAAAGTGTGGGCAACTGGGAGCAACTGGGACTGAGCTAAGGCCAAACTGCATCATAATGGGGAATGACTGGCAGTGACTGGGTTCATACTGAGAGTACTGAGGAAACTGGAACCACAGTGGGGGGGCAACTGGGCTGATACTGGGAGCAGCCACTTCTGGCACCGGGACCCCTGAACCCCTTTCCTGGCCATCCTGTCCCTCTAGTCCCAGTACCCCCCACTGGGGTACAGGGAATCCCAAGAGTCCCCCCCTCTTGGGGTCCCTACTTTGGGGTTCTGGGGGGTCTCCTCTCTCCAGGGTCCCGCTCAGGGGCTCCCCAAACCCGGTGTCACCCCGCCCCTGCAGGTCCCCAGGTGGTCCCCACTTGGCCCTGGCAGAGCTTAGAGGACCTTGCCCGGGAAGCCCAACCCCAACCACAGGGGGACCCACATCCCCCTGCCCCCTGCCATGGCTCTACTGCCACCAGGACCCCCCAAAAACACCTACCAGGGACCCCCTGATGTCCCCCTGAGGGGCATCTGCAGCTCGGCTTTGGAGCCCTGCAAGCTCCTGTTATAAATACATATTATATTATTGGCTTTTTGCAAATATTAAAGTAAATGCTATAGGTATAATGTTGGATTAACTTTGCTGTATGAATATAGTTTTTTTCTTATATTAAAAAAACTTAGAAATAGTAGTGTGATAAATATATCAATTTCTTAGCCTATAGCATAATATTAAAACAGAAACTATGGGATGTTAAAATGCTTTTTTTCCTGTAGCTAACTCAGAGAATGGTAAAGATAATCAGGAAATTCCTTACATTTTTGGATTATCCTATCCGGATGAAGACAACAGTGACAGACACCAGAACCCCAAAGGAAGAATTTATTGACCCTCTGTTAGCAGGGAGTGTAAGGACAGCAGGATGGAACCACAAGGAGCAATAAAATATTGATTTTATCTACAAGACAGGATGAAGAAAGCTGAAAGCTTGAAACCAAGCAAAAGAACATCTAAACTCAAAGAAATGTTTGAATAATACTTGGTGATCTATGTGATCTATCATCAGCCTGAATATGTAACAGGCTGATGCATTTAAAGAGTGTTTCCAAGTTAGTAGGTGTGCTCTTGTCTTAATGCCAAGCACCCAGCCGTAACTTTTATTTTAGCCCTTTCCTTTTGTGTCTCTTTTTGACTTTTTATTAAACCTTTTAAATTTTACCAGAAATGTGAACCTTGTTTTTCACACTCCAAACATGTCCCCAGAAAACCCCAAACCCAGGCACTCCCAGGATATTTGGGGCAAGCTCCCCCTCCCTGAGCACCCATGGGACTGGGAGGCAGATGGTCCTGGGGGGCTGCAAGTTCAGGGAGCGCTGGAGCCGCCCGGTTCTTCCTCTCCTCTTCTCCTCCTGCTTCCTGCTGCTGCTCTGCCTCTTCCTCCCTCCTTCCCTCCTCTCCTCCCCCATACCCTGGACATCTCACAGCTCATGGGAGCGGGGATGGAGCCAAAATAGGTCAGAATGTGGGGGGGGAGGAGCTGTGTGCCCTAGAAATGACATCACTGGGAGTGACTGGTTTGTACTGGGATCATACAGTGACTGGGATTGCACTGAGTTTTTACTGACATCATACTGGGATCATACTGGGAGCAGCTGGGCCCATGCCAAGGGAGACTGTGAGCACACTGAGGGAGACTGGGATCATACTGGATTCATACTGGGAGTCAGGAGCCTGCAGGGGGCAATTGAGGCCATGTTGGGGGAAATTGGGATATACTGGGAGTGACTGGGACCACACTGAGGAGGAGCTGGGAGCAATTGGGATCATGCTAGGAGCAGTTGGGAGGAACTAGGAATGACTGGGTGCATGCTGGGGGTTATTAAAAGATACTGGGCTTATACTGGGATGAACTGGGGTCATGCTGGAGGTGACTGGGATCATACTGGCAGTGAGTGTGACTACACTGAGGCTGACTGGGAGTGGTTGTGAGCAAATGGGATCAGGATGGAAGGAACTGGGGTACACTGGGAGAGACTGGGAGTGACTGGAACAAAAGTGAGGATGAAAGGGAGCAACTGGAACCATGTGGGGTGCAACTGGTTCATACTGGCAGTGACTGGGACCACAGTGGGCTCATCTTTGGATCATATTGGGAGTGACTGGACTAATACTGGGAGTATCTGAGAGTGACTGGGAACATACCCTGCACATCATCCCCCATACTGGGGGTGACTGGGAGCAACTGGGAGCACGCTGGGAGCAAATGGCATCATACTGGGACTGAGGGGGTTGATCTAGCTGGAGGCAACTGGGACCATACTGGGAGTGATTGGAAGGAACTAGTGAATCATGATTTTAAAGAGTTGAGATTTGGGCTAAAGGTTAGAAGCTACTCATATTGATCAGGATGTAAGTTAGATAAAAAACTGATAGGTTAATGATTATCAGTTTCTTAAGCTAGAGCTAACTGATGTATTGTTTGCCATTATGAGCTCGTTTTAGTTTTGTTTATAAAAGGAAATGGAGTAAGTGAACTGCTATAAGAACAGATTGAAACCAGTAAGAACAATGGCCAGCACCTGGACTTTATATCAATCAATCACAAAGCAGGTGACCTTGGATCAATGCCAGAGGGTCACAGACATGTCTAAGCGAGACCTGCCCCAAAACATCTCAAGGTCTGCTTGTGGGACAACATAGGGGAGTGAAGCTTCCAAGACTGCAGACACAGCAAAGTGAGAGCCCTCCAAATCAATTTCAAGGTCCATTTGTAGGAGATGATAGCCCAGTCAAGCTTCCAGGACTGCAGACTCACCCAAGTGAGAGCCCTCAAATGGACCTTGGTCTTCTTTGGTTGCGGTTGCACTGAGATGTGTCTGCACTCGTGGAATCCTGACTACCCTATGTTCTCCTGGAAATGGACCTTGAGCTTCTATGGGCCGGGGGCTCACTAGAGTGCATCAGCAGTCCTGGAAGCTTGATAAATCTAGGTTGTCAAACAAATTGACTTTGAGCTTCTTTGGGAGGGAGGGGTCACACTTGAGTGCCTCTGAAGTCCTGAAAGCTTGATTAGCTTGGGTTTTCCCTCTAATACACTTGAGATTTTAAGGGGGTGCTCTAACATAGGTCCTTCTGAGGTCCTGGAAGTCACACAGTCATTTGTAGGAGAACGTAGGGTAGTCAAGCTTCCAAGACTGCAGACACACCCAAGTGAGACCTGCCCCAAACAATCTCAAGGTCTGCTTGTAGGAAAACTTAGGGTAGAGCCAAGCTTCCAAGACTGCAGGCACAGCTAAGTGAGAGCCATCCTATTCAAGCTCAAGGTCCATTTGTAGGAGGTGAAAGCCCTGTCAAGCTTCCAGGACTGCACACACAGCCAAGTGAGACCCACAACAAAGCTCAGGGGGCATTCCCAAGGGAACATTGCTTTGTCAAGCTTCCTACACTACAGAGACACCCAAGTGAGACCCAAACCCCACGCCAAACAAGCTCAAGGCCCCTTTTGTTTTAAGTGTTGGAAGCCCTGGAATTTTGACTACCCTGTCTTCTCCCAGAAATGCACCTTGACCTTGTTTGGGAGAGATGGATAGAACTTGGGGTTTTTTGGGGGTCCTGGAATCTTGATTACCCAGTGTTTTCCCACATAGACACTTGAGGTTGTTTGGGGGGGCTCTCACATGGGTCCCTCTGAACTCCTGGAAGTCACTCAGTCATTTGTAGGAGAACGTAGGGTAGTCAAGCTTCCAAGACTGCAGGCACAGCTAAGTGAGACCCATCCTATTCAAGCTCAAGGTCCATTTGTAGGAGGGGAAAGCCCTGTCAAGCTTCCAGGACTGCAGACAAACCCAAGTGAGAACAACAACAAAGCTCAAGGTGCATTTCCAAGACAAAATTGCTTTGTCAAGCTTCCTACACTACAGAGACACCCAAGTGAGACCCACACCTCACTCCAAACAAGCTCAAGGCCCCTTTGTGCCGTGTGTCTGCAACCCTGGAATCTTGACTTCCTTATGTTCTCCTGGAAATGGACCTTGAGCTTCTATGGGCCAGGGGCTCACAAGAGTGCATCAGCAGTCCTGGAAGCTTGATTAATCTAGGTTGTCAAACAAATTGACCTTGAGCTTCTTTAGGGGGAAAGAGGGGTCACACTTGCGTGCCTCTGAAGTCCTGAAAGCTTGAGTAGCTAAGGTTTTCCCTCTATTACACTTGAGATTTTGGGGGGGTGCTCTAACATAGGTGCTTCTGAGGTCCTGGAAGTCACACAGTCATTTGTAGGAGAACGTAGGGTAGTCAAGCTTCCAAGACTGCAGACACACCCAAGTGAGACCTGCCCCAAACAATCTCATGTTCTGCTTGTAGGAAAACTTAGGGTAGAGCCAAGCTTCCAAGACTGCAGGCACAGCTAAGTGAGACCCATCCTATTCAAGTTCAAGGTCCATTGGAAGGAGGTGAAAGCCCTGTCAAGCTTCCAGGACTGCGGACACAGCCAAGTGAGACCCACAACAAAGCTCAAGGGGCATTTCCAAGGGAACATTGTTTTGTCAAGCTTCCTACACTACAGAGACACCCAAGTGAGACCCAAACCCCACGCCAAACAAGGTCAAGGCCCGTTTGTTTTAAGTGTGGGAAGCCCTGGAATTTTGACTACCCTGTCTTCTCCCAGAAATGCACCTTGACCTTGTTTGGGAGAGACGGATTAAACTTGGGGTTTTTCTGGGGTCCTGGAATCCTGATTACCCAATGTTTTCCCACATAGACACTTGAGCTTGTTTGGGGGGGCTCTCACCTGGGTCCCTCTGAAGTCGTGGAAGTCACTCAGTCATTTGTAAGAGAACGTAGGGTAGTCAAGCTTCCAAGACTGCAGACACAGCAAAGTGAGACCCCTCCAAATGAATTTCAAGGTCCATTTGTAGGAGATGATAGCCCAGTCAAGCTTCCAGGACTGCAGACTCACCCACGTGAGAGCCCTCAAATGGACCTTGGTCTTCTTTGGTTGCAGTTGCACTGAGATGTGTCTGCACTCGTGGAATCCTGACTACCCTATGTTCTCCTGGAAATGGACCTTGAGCTTCTATGGGCCGGGGGCTCACTAGGGTGCATCAGCAGTCCTGGAAGCTTGATAAATCTAGCTTGTCAAACAAATTGACATTGAACTTCTTTGGGAGGGAGGGGTCACACTTGCGTGCCTTTGAAGTCCTGAAAGCTTGATTAGCTTGGGTTTTCCCTCTAATACACTTGAGATTTTGGGGGGGCACTCTAACATAGGTCCTTCTGAGGTCCTGGAAGTCACACAGTCATTTGTAGGAGAACGTAGGGTAGTCAAGCTTCCAGGACTGCAGACATAGCTAAGTGAGGCCTGCCCCAAAAATTGTCAAGGTCTGCTTGTAGGAAAACAAAGGGAAGAGCCAAGCTTCCAAGACAGCAGGCACAGCTAAGTGAGAGCCATCCTATTCAAGCTCAAGGTCCATTGGAAGGAGGTGAAAGCCCTGTCAAGCTTCCAGTACTGCAGACACAGCCAAGTGAGACCCACAACAAAGCTCAAGAGGCATTTCCAAGGGAACATTGTTTTGTCAAGCTTCCTACACTACAGAGACACCCAAGTGAGACCCAAACCCCACGCCAAACAAGATCAAGGCCTGTATGCTTTGAGTGTGGGAAGCCCTGGAATTTTGACTACCCTGTCTTCTCCCAGAAATGCACCTTGACCTTGTTTGGGAGAGACGGATTAAACTTGGGGTTTTTCTGGGGTCCTGGAACCTTGATTACCCAATGTTTTCCCACATAGACACTTGAGCTTGTTTGGGAGGGCTCTCACCTGGGTCGCTCTGAACTCCTGGAAGTCACTCAGTCATTTGTAGGAGAACGTAGGGTAGTCAAGCTTCCAGGACTGCAGACACACCCAAGTGAGACCTGCCCCAAACAATTTCAATGTCCTCTTGTAGGAAAAATTAAGGTAGAGCCAAGCTTCCAAGACTGCAGGCACTTCTAAGTGAGAGCCATCCTATTCAAGCTCAAGGTCCATTTGTAGGAGATGAAACCCTGTCAAGCTTCCAGGACTGCGGACAAACCCAAGTGAGACCAACAGCAAAGCTCGAGGTGCATTTCCAAGACAAAATTGCTTTGTCAAGCTTCCTACACTTCAGAGATACCCAAGTGAGACCCACACCTAACACCAAATAAGCTCAAGGCCCCTTTGTTCCATGTGTCCTCAACCCTGGAATCTTGACTTTCTTATGTTCTCCTGGAAATGGACCTTGAGCTTGTATGGGCCAGGGGCTCACTAGGGTAGTCCTGGAAACTTGATAAATCAAGGTTGTAAAACAAATTTACCTTGAGCTTCTTTAGGGGGAAAGAGGGGTCACACTTGGGTGCCTTTGAAGTCCTGAAAGCTTGATTAGCTTGGGTTTTCCCTCTAATACACTTGAGATTTTGCGGGGGGTGCTCTAACATAGGTCCTTCTGAGGTCCTGGAAGTCACACAGTCATTTGTAGGAGAACGTAGGGGAGTCAAGCTTCCAGGACTGCAGACACACCCAAGTGAGACCTGTCCCAAAACATCCCAAGGTCTGCTTGTGGGACAACGTAGGGGAGTGAAGATTCCAAGACTGCAGACACAGCAAAGTGAGACCCCTCCAAATAAATTTCAAGGACCATTTGTAGGAGGTGAAAGCCCAGTCAAGCTTCCAGGACTGCAGACTCACCCAAGTGAGAGCCCTCAAATGGACCTTGGTCTTCTTTGGTTGCGGTTGCACTGAGATGTGTCTGCACTCGTGGAATCCTGACTACCCTATGTTCTCCTGGAAATGGACCTTGAGCTTCTATGGGCCGGGGGCTCACTAGAGTGCATCAGCAGTCCTGGAAGCTTGATAAATCTAGGTTGTCAAACAAATTGACCTTGAGCTTCTTTGGGAGGGAGGGAGGGTTCTCACTTGGGTTCATCTGAAGTCCTGAACACTTTGGCTTTCCCATCCACCATTGTACACACAATTTATTTTTTGGGGGGAGTACATCTTGGCTCCTCCCAAGCCATAATCCACCACCCATCCTCCTTTAAACAATGGTGGATTTTTACACAATCAGAAGAGATCTTCAAGATCCTAGAAACCAACCCAGCCCTAGCACCTCAACAAAACCATGGCACTAAGTGCCACATCCAGTCTTTCTTTAAACACATCCAGGGATCCTGACTCCACCACCTCCCCATCGAAATCTTTGCAGTGCTTTAAAACTTTGAAGTAACAAATATTAGAACATCCTCTGTGAGATAACTAAGTTTCTTATTCTTTATGAACAATAGGTTTTTGCTATTGCCTTTATCTTGCACATCAGCAAAATATTACAATAGTTTGTAAGCAAAGTTTTTTAAAGTTATTGAATTTTTTTAAAGTATTACATTATTTTAGGCAACTATCTAATATTTAGATCTTGTTTTGATATGAGTTATCCTTTTTTTTTTTTAATCTAGAATATTTCTTAAGTAACTCCCTCTACAAATGCAGGGTTCAGAGGAATGGTGGCATTTCTAGGCTTAATTTGAAAGGAGGCTTTCTCCAATGAGACTCTTCAGTTCTATGTAAACTATGTTTCAAGAAGAGAGTCTTACAGTTTGACATGAAGAAATCTTTTTATGTAAGCTAAAAAGCTCTTAACCATAAGAAGGAAAAAACCTTGGTCATAAATGTGAGCCCATTTAAGTAAACAATAAACAGAAACTACCATTACAAGTGAAAAATGAGTCCTGGAGCTTTTTTTTCACCAGTTACTCTTTTACTTCCCACACTCTCACAAAACACATCAAGAATTCCTCAGCCAAACACCTGCCCAGCAGTAACCCATGGGAAAAAAGGGCCTTTAAGAAAGCAAACAGTGCTGTATCACTTATGTCTGCATTGCAACAGAAATACAGGAAATATCAAAGGCCTTCTCTCACTTTGGATGTTTATGCACAATGCACAAGTCTAGCAGGTGTTTGTTTGCTAATGGCTGAGACCTCAAGCACAAAAAAACCCCACAAATAATCCCCAACCAACAGTATAAACCAGCATATAAAAGCTCAACATTTACTGAGTATCATGGCCATAAAGCTGCCCAACAAGGAGAGAGCAAGACAAACTCCATACTTGTATAGCAATCTAAACTGAAAAGCATCAAAATATGCCACATGGAATCACTACTGCAACAACCAAGACAAAAAATCTCTGCTATCAATCTTCAGTAGCCAGCTCTGCTTTAGAACCACTTCTTCCTACAGAATCATTTCCAGGCCCTTACTTCCAGCCTACTATGTTTGATAGATCAGCTACAATATTTTGGTCCATAAAACAACGGAACTCACACCAAATTTTTACTCACCCACAGACTCTGGAAGCTCAGGTTTCATTACTTTACACTCACTGTGTCAGGTTCTCCTACCACCAAGTGTGAAGGTGACAGAGTGAAGGAGCTCCAGAACATTCTGCTCTCATGAAGGCACTTGGTCCAACTGCAGGTGTTTCCTCTCTGTAACAGAAACACATTGATTGATTACAGCTGCCCCTCATTTGTTTCATCACCAGCTTTTCCTGAGGAATAACACTAACTAGCCAAATTTTTAGCCCTGTAGGGGCCAAATCTAAATTACATAAAATTACACAACAAACATCCATATTATTTATAAACTTAAATGTACTTAAATATACAAATTTGTAATTTGTATAACAAAACTATACAATTTAGCCCTATAGGGGCTAAAATTAAAGGGAGAACAAGTGGAAAGACAGGGGAAGCACGGTCTGGCCAAGAAATAAAAAGAACTCAAGGCCCATTAGGAGTTTGAAAGTTTCCCTCAAATAGCAAAGACCACACAAGCAAAATAGAAGTCTCCTAAGTATCTAACAGAAACACTTTGTATAGTTACATCTGTATGTCCACCACTTAATGAAGTAAGTAACAGTTGTTAAAACCCCTCCTCTATCTGTACAAAGACTAATCATGGACAAAAAAGAACATCTGGAAATACAGTCTTGCAACATCCAGGTCTGTGGGAGACAGACCTTCTGGGGATCCCCAAGGTGGCAGCACAATTAATAAATTACCTCAGCAAGAGTCAGCTGCCAAAACTCCCAGGGAAGCACCAGGGCCCAGAGCTGCCCCTCCCAGTGTCATATGGGACAGCTGCAGCTTGTTTGGAGGAATAACTCAAGGTCCTACACCCAGAAGGAAAGTGATCCTACTTTAGGATTAGTCTCTAGTTCTTAAAGGATTGCTAAAGTAAGTGTGCATTTATTTGTATATTTTACACTTAATACTTGCTTGAATGCCCCTCCAAAACTGTTGTTAATCTGAGAACTAAGAACATGCCACTAAAGAAAAAAACCAACTTTTTTTTCTTTCAAAAGTAAAATATTCCTTGTTGTTTTACAACAGGCTCCTCTCCAAATACATGCTGTGGGGTCTTTTTTATGGTAAACTGAAGCAGTACCTAATGATAAATGAAAAAAGTGAAAGGTTCTTACAAGTATTTTTATCTGTAGAATGCAGAGGTCGGTCTGTTACACTCAAAAATTATTTTCAACTTCAACAATTCTGTTGACCTTTCACCTTTGCCAAATCCCTAACTCATGTAGAACTGTAAGAGGTACACACAACATTTCTTGTGAGTAAGTTGCAGCAAACCCTTACAGCAACAAATCCTACAAGTTCCCCCTCAGCAAAGGTGGCAAACACCCCAAGGGAATGTACAACTCACACTCCTTGAAAGTGGAGGAAATGAGATTTGTCCTTCCACCTCAAAGGATGCATGGGGATGACCTGGAGAATATCAAGGATTTGTGGATCATGGCAATTTACAGCGGCTCCTACTTTTTTGCCAAGAAACAGGGAGTCCCAAGGAACCATGTCAACAGTTCAAGGAATGTCTCACAGGCCAGGAAAGGCTCTGACACACTGACTGAAAATACTGAGAGGAGGGAGGACAAGCAACACATCAGCCAATGCAGCTTTTTGGGTGCCTTGGACATTATTCCTTCAGAACAGCCACACTCCACAATCTTTTTCCATAAAGATTCTCCCCAGATACAAATCCAGGCACGATGGTGAAGGGGCTAATTCTTTACCCTATTTAGAATTAGTCAGAGAACTTCATCACTCATGTGCTCCCTTCACTTGAAGCTCCCACAAGACCTTGATGGACAACTTGCTTCAACCTCCAGGAGGTCAAACTTGATAAAATCTTAAATATTGTCCTTTCTAGTGTAATTCCTTAGCCTCCTACATTTGTGAGACCTGCCTATACTGCTGTCTGCTCTAACAACATTGTTCTTCCCTCTTTCTCATCTCACAGAGCTCATTCTCATCTCTCTCCATGCTCTGCTCCAAAGTGTGTTCAAATCAAAGGTTCTCATTTTTTTCCTCTTCCCCTTAATTGTGTTTAATTAGACTATTTTTTTCTTTGAAGTCAAGGGGAAGAGGCCTATTTATTTCAATGAATATTTAGCCCAGCCTTTTCCTTCCAGTGTTCTACCTCACTGCATCTTCAAACACATTGTTCCATAGGGACAGGGAGGCATCCAAATAAAGATTAATAAAAAGGCAATTAATGTGGTATTATTAATTGAAGAAACAGAATCACTTTTTCCAGTGTCAGTGAACTTCAATACACTAATAAAATTAACAAATATCAAAGTGTTTCAGGTCTGAAATAGAAACATTTCCACTAAATCTGAGTAACTTTTCCAAATACTGGGCAAATAGTCATATACACTTTGAAATACAAAAGTATCTCCAGTGCTCCAAGATGAAGCTGAGCAAATTTCACTGAGTGAAATGAGAGTAGACATTATTTGCACCTTCTAAGCATGCATTATATTTTCATCTTGGTGTTTAAAATAAGGCCACTGAAAGGAGAATTTCCACTGCCCCAGCTGTCAGGACCTGGTTTTGTGACTTGCCTGCTGGGCAATTACTCATTTGCCATTGCAAATCTGAAATTACTATTCACTGGGACAGACCTGCTCCTGATTGCACCCTGATGATGTGTCCTCAGTCCAGCTCATGACACTGGCAAGATAAATGTGTAGAACAAGAACAGGGGCAAAACACTGACAAATTTTGCTTAGATCAAAGAGATGCAATCACACCCTTTCAGTACTACCGGAGACCTTCTTGGCAATATTATGAGGCAATGAATGTCCACATGTATTGGCTGATGGAGGTGAATCCATAAGTTCTAGGAGGCAGCTGTCTAAAGCAGGGGAAGCTGATTAATTACCCAGCAACAATTCATTATTAAGACCCTTAGGTCTACTTGTGCACCACAAAGAGGGAAACAACAAAACCTATGAATGCTATTCAGACTAAACTGTTGGCAGCTGTAGCCATAGAGGCACATATACACAGAGAAAATAACACCATCTCAGAAAAATGAGGGGCTTGGAAACAAATTGTCAGACCAAGTGGGCAGTCTCCATCCCATGCAATGGATGTATCAGCACATGCAGCAGCAGCCCCTGTGCTGGAATGCTCACCATTTCTCAGCTCTGCCTGTGCTCTGTGTCAAACCATGATCATACACCCAGGGGCACAAATGAGGAGCCAGTCTGCAAAGCCTTGGGCTTTGATTTCACACTGCTAAACTGAAGCAAATGGACAGGAAAATACAGAAAGCCTGAATACCTCTGCAGATAAAGACCTGTGTGTTAGTACTGATGTTAATTGACTAAACAGAATTTAAAGCTGGTATCTGCCTGCATATCACATACAAGCCTCTTTTCAGGTGTGTACAAAGAATGTGTCTGTTTCCTCTTTTTCCTTTCCTGTGGATCATACAGATGATACATTTCTTGGCCACCACCAAATCATCACCCCTTTTGGCGATGGTTCCCTAAAGAGTTTAAGTACTAGAAGAATGGACTACTGCACAGCATCAAATCAAACTTGCTCTCAATCTTTCCATTACTCTCTGGAAGCTCCTTTACCAACTTTTCTTTCTTTTCCTGTGTTAAGGGACAGAGGAATGGCTCTTCATACGTTTGGAGCATCTTCAGGGAAAATTTTAATAGAACTACTCATGTTTTATTACTACCACAATCTCACATTATATAACACTACCTAAAACAGCCTCTCCTTTGGAATAAATTTGATGTCACCACTGATGTGCCCATTGTACTTTATGACTATCTGAATAGGACTGAATGTTAGATGATCTTGTTTCATTGTTCTAATATTGAGAAGAAAGAAAAGTCAGTTAAAAAGCTTATTGCTGGAAAATGAATTTCTTATGATGCTAAGTGAATAGAGAGACAGATTGCAGCTTGCTTATGAAGGAGGTTACTGGGGAACTGGCTTCTCTAATTCACACTCTCAAATAAACCCATTCTGACAAATGCTCTAAAACACATTTGAAATGGGAGCCTGGTGTCTTATCCCACTGTTCATATTCATGTGAAAACCTTTTGGTGTTAAAAGAAATCAAAAATACATTGGGAGAAAGGAAATTTCCCTAGACAAAGACTCCACACAGTACTTCAAGAAACACTTCAAGTGCAGCCATATGTCTGTGAAAACTGGATTTACACAGTCTCTTATCACTGGAATTCCTTTACTGACAGCACAAAGTACCCAGTAACTGCAGGGTCATCTTGCATTGGCATGCTACTTCCCTCCCACTGACAGAAAAGGTGTTTTGCTGCCATTTCAGGAGTCCTGTTGGCCCTTACCTACAGCACCTTGTTTTTTATGGTAGCTACAAAGCAGACTGGAAGATGGAGGAAATCAAGTGCCCTCTACCAACAAGTAGAATAAAACCAAGCTTAACTCTGCCAGTCTTTTTTGTTGATAATTACACCAGGGTATAGAATTGCTGTTCCAAAAAACATGATCAAACTTCAAGGAATCACACCAAAAATCTGAGGGATTCTAAAATTAAAAGTGAAACAAATGTTTCCAGTTCACTACACAGACACTCATTTCTAATACAGTAAAAATACAGGGCTGACATGGATATTGTAAGAAACCATGGACTGCAGCACATACTTCAGCCAGCCTGAACTCTAATACAGGTAGAATCACCATTTCTTCAGGACAATAAAGCTTGGAACTTGTATACACAATAAAATCCTCCTCTGTGCAATTTACTGGCAGAAATCATCCACAAAGTTGATAAAATGAAAATTTTGAACACTTTCACTTTATATATGCAGCACAAAACATTCCTGCTGCACTACAGAGACACAAATCTTTTAAGAGAGTCACCTATACCATGCAAGGTTGCAGTAAAATAGGACACACTCTTTTTCCAGCTCCGTATTTATCCAGAGGGCAGAACATACAAGGAAGGGGAGAAAAGAATCATTACTTAATTGCAAGGCATTGCTAGCACAAAAGCGGGTTAAGGTGGCAAAAACCCCAAATGCCAGAAACTGGCTGAACAATAGCAACTAGAGACAATTGCCTGAACAATTCCATATGGCTGGAATTCAGATTTGTGACAGCTCAGAGCCAAAGGAGGCACAACGTTTGACTTATTTCTTGCTATGATCAGAACTGCAAAAACAGAACCAGAGACACAGATTCTTGTAATGAAGATACTGAGCAGCTGCACTGATAATGGATCAGAGTTCCTGGCTGCACTTATCAAATGGGACATCATTTCAGAAGTGATCACCTGTACAACACAGTCTGGCTGCCAGGCTCATAAGAGATGATGTGAGCTTTGGGCTAGAAAACAAAAATCCATTACCATGATTACCTTTACACTACAAGTGATTAGAGTTTGTTCCTATCTGAAATCCAAATATCTTGCACATAAGGAACTTGCACTTTCACTTTAAGATCCACAATTACCTGGAAAACCATTTACTGCATCTCTACCAAAAATGTTTCTCACAGCTGAAAGTTAATTACAAAGAAAGGCTCCAATTTAGCTCAAAATTTCCAGCCTTTCCAAAGTACACTTCCATTTGTACACTGGATTTCCATCTTAGATCAATACAGAGGGTGAAAAACAAGTACATCATGCATTCCCTTGAATTTTATCCACAAAAATTAGGAAAACCAACAACACCAAAATACAGCAAACCAAGACTCCAACCTTGTCACTGTTGCAGATGTGCTCTCTAGTAGAGCACATTTCCACCATTTCTGGACTATTTCTTCTCTCCCCTTGACACTTCCTGGTTTTTTCAAAATCCTTTCACACTGAATTGACCATTTAAGTGGGATGTCACCAGTATTAGCACCAAATGCCCCTCTGCTACAACTAAATTCTACCTTTCCTATGAGTTTATCATCACTCAGGTTTTGTCTGCCAAAGAGTCAAACCAAATATTCACAATGAATTTTGAATCAGTGGTCAGGACCTTGTAACCCAAGACAGCCCCTGCTTTGAGCAAATTTACATTCGTTTGTATTAGCACAGCTCACTGAATGGCCCAGTTATTCTGCCTAAGGGCTTCATCTCTCCCATTTACCAAACCTGTCATTTTTCTCATCCCCAATACAAGTCATTGAAATGTTATCATTATTTCCAGTTCAACAATGAACATGCTCAAAGGTGCTCTGCAGGCCTGGACACAGCATCCTGTTTTCCCACACACACCACTTGGAGCTCTCTTAGCCAGCTCCTCACACAGTTAATATGGGATAAAGGACCAGAGTAATATTATTTTGGTAAATTAGGAAATCATATGGCATTTAAACTCTACGAAAACTTAGAGAATAGCTTTTTAACCTTAAACTAGCAGAATTTTCATCACATGTCCACAGTGATACTGAAAGTGCCTTCTTTGCAACATCAAGTACTGCTCTTGTCGATATTACACTTCAGCTTACAAAAGGCAGAGCAATGAAGAGCTTCTAAACAAAACACCAACGGATGACCAGCATCTTTTAAAAAGCTGCACAAAGTGCACAAAAAGCAAATAAACCACGCTTTGAACTCAGATCTCTCACATCTTAAACTACGAGCCACCCACACTATTTGACAGGATTTAAAATTAGCTGGAAAATGACAAATGCCATCAGTTGCAACACATCCTAGCCCAGAATGCCCTCATGACACAAGTCAAGCTTGCCTAGACCCAACACCATCTTTGAAAGCATTTCATTAATGCTGAAAGAACACTTATTTCCACCTACAAGAACCCTAAAATAATCATTTCCAGAAGAAATGTCATTACTACCAGAACATATCACACAAATCTGCCACATCATTTATAAACTGCACTGCACCATGAAAGCAACTGATTTCTACAACACTCTTTTTGATAGATACAATGCTATGGCAGTAAAAATAACATGGGTCAAACAATGAGGAAAGGAGGATATTCTAACCCAGAGATGGCTTACTGGAATTGTCCAACATTTCTCCATCATCCAGAAAGAAACAAGAGCTTCTTTGAAGGTCTAACTGCATCTAGAAAGAAACAAGAGCTTCTTTGAAGGTCTGACTGCAAGTGAAGAGTTTTACACGCTGCCCGGCTCACAGGCTACGAGTCACTCACCCACCACCCCCGGCCTGCTTGCACAAGGGCTGCCCTGGCACAGCTGATCCTGCCAGGAGCACTTGGTGCCTCCAGAGCCTCCTCAGGCCTCCCCCTGCACTCAGCCACGAGGCTGCTCTGCCCAGGGCCAGTGCCCAGCACTGCACACTCACCCCAAACCCTCCAGGAACCCACTGGCACCACAGCAACCGCCCGGCACCCCAAACACTCCACGCACAGCAACCCATGGTGAGCACAGCAACAGCCTGGCACCCCAAACATGCCCACCACCGCTGCCTCCTGGGAAACAGATGCACAACCCAGCAATGGGATTGCCATTTTTTCTTGCACCAAAGACACAGGCTGCCATTGCTACCAAAGATACAGATTCAACCAAAACACCAATGATTTCATTCTGAAGCCAACCACCTCTGATTCAGCTAAGAGAATCATCTTCATTTCTGTGAAGATAAGATCTGCTTCTTCAACCATTCATGCCCAAGTTGAATCCAAATAACTTACATATAGCTAACTGGCAATTTCTCTAAAGAATATCCACACATACCTGGAAAACCATTTACTGAATCTCTACAATAAACAATGTTTTTCACAGCTGAAAGTTAGGTACAACTACAGACTCTAATTTAGCTCCAAATTCCCAGCCTTCCCAAAGTACAGTTTTATTTCTACTCTAAAATTCCATCTTATATCAATACATAGGATGTAAATACAAGTACTTAATGCATTCAGTTTTGTTTAATGTTTTAAACCCAAATGAGAAAGAAAGAACAAGCCCAGACTCCAACCTGGTCACTGTTACAGATATGCTCTCAGACAGACACATTTCCTCCATTTTTTCTTGACTATTTCCTCACTCCTCTCAATACTCTTCATATTGTTTTCAAAATCTTTGCACAGTGATTTGACCATTTAATTGCAATATCACCAGTACAGGTACCAAATATCTCCCCTGATAGAACCATATTCCACCTTTCCTGTGCTTCACTTGGGTCTTGTTTGCAAGAGTCACACCAAATATTCACACTGGATTTTGAAGCATTGGTCAGAGAGGACCTTGTCACCCAAGAAAGCCCAAACAGATGCAGAACCCAGGAATGGTATTGACTTTATCAGCAGTACCACAGACAGGCTGCCACTGCTACCAAAGACAAAGATTGAACCAAAATCCCATCAATTTCAATCCGCTGCCAACTTGTTCTCAATCTCTGCTTTAGTCCTCTTCCAACTTTTTTTTCTTTTTCAGTATTCAGGGAAAAGAGGATGCCTTCTCATTTATTAGGAGAATTTGCAGAGCTCATTTCAATAGAACTACTCATGATTATCATTGCCTCAATTTTACAACACTATAAAATGGCATCTCCAATCAAATAAATTTGCTGTCACCATTGATCTGCCCACTGCACTTCACAACAACCAGATGAAGACCATCTACTAGGTCTCCTTGTTTTATCATTCCAATAGTGAGAAGAAAGAAGTCAGTGAAGAAGCAAACTGCTCAAAAATTCATGTTCTCTGTCAATAGAAAAGGCATATTTCAGCTTACTTTGAAGGGTAGTTACTGGTTACCCTAATTCATACTCACAAAGAAACTCTGAATGCTCCAAAATAAGACACATTTTAAATGAGACTCTGATGGCTGATTCCAGTATTTAAATGGTTATGAAAAGCTTTTGTTTGCATGAAGAAAGAGAAGTATAAATACACTAAGAGAAAGGGAAATATGCACAATTTCTTTCCCCATCTGGTTGGGAACAGGTATACAAACACAGCCCTGATACACAAATATCATGTTTAACATACACAAGACAGTTGCCTGGATCAGCCTGCACAAAAAAGCAAATAAATGCCACTTTCATGTTAGACCTCTCATCTGCTGTTTAAACCAACCAGTCAACCACACTATTGGAGAGGATTTAAAAGTACATCAAAGTAAAAGGCATTATTTCCTTTCTTCAATCAGCTACAAGCCCTCGAGATTCTTTCCAACTCCATGCAATGCTGAAAGGACTGGAAAGCACTCAATATCCATGGATGTCTATGCTGTGTAACTGGAGACACTGCTCTTTTTCCTCCATGAGTCTGCAGCACTACTGGAACAGTCCTGAGCTCTAGCAAACCACTTCCCTAACCTTTCCCTGAATAAGAATCTGACCTTTCTGAACTGATATTCTTCATGTGAGTTCTGTTTGTCTTCATTTACAGCTAAAATAACCATCTTCATGTCTATGAAGATAACATCTATTTCAGATGCCATTTAGTCCTAACTTGAATCCAAATAACTAGCCTATAAATAACTATAAGACAGATTAATAATGTAAATGCCTATTCAAAGTACCACCTTACTTTTTATTCTTTTATGTTTAGGGAATTTTAACCTCAAATACAGTTTTGAATTAGTAATATTCAATTCTATAGAGAGATTATAACTCTTTAGGATTCTTCTGTAGGCACAGTGTAAGCACCAAGAACCCAAATCCAGATTAATACATAGACAGAACACTTGGAACACCACATCCTTGATTGGGCAGAGGTACAAAATTCCCAGGACACAAACCCTTTAAAAGCAGCACCACACATTATAGCATTGCTGAGAAAATCCAGGCTACAATACAGACAACTGTCAGAAGGAAGTTGGTGCTACCCTCATGCAAATCCAGGGAAAACCACACTATTGTCTCTGGATACATCTCCCTTCACATCCCCTGATGGGCACCAGTCCTGTCCCAGATACAAGTAAATGCTATTGCAAGACTATGACACTTGAAAAAATCCCTCAGGGGAGTAAAGTGCAGGTTTACATCCTTTTGGCTCTTCCTCATTAAACCTCTTCCCAAACCCTGCAGGTTTTGAAATCACTTTCTTACACTCTACCTTATTTATAGAAGCAGAAGCTCTCCACTTTCTTTTTTGTCCCTTGTTCCTGATGTGGAAAGCCCCTTTGTAAAGCTTAATTTAATTTTAAAGTTGATATACACATGCATGGTAACCATAGGTCTTTTCAGCACCTTGACTTCCAACTTGTGAACCCTTGTGATCACTCTGTAAACGACAGCAGAGTTTGAGTGTACAAATGACACTGTTTTCTGGGACAGGTACTTGGAATGTGGGACAATTGGGACACCTTGCGGTTGTTCCTGTAATGACTTTGAACATTTTAAGGGTAAGCAGGTGGAAAAAAGGCTGCCACAGTGGGCTCAGTGCAGTGTCCATGGCCACAGCCCCTTGCAATGGCCCAGGGCAGCTTGGGATGATGATCCAGCCTCACTCCTGGCCCAGGCCAGGCCTGCAGTGCCCTTTCCCACAGCCTGGCTGCACAGAAGCACTTCCAGGGCTCTCTGCAGTTCCCTTGCCCTCACTCTTGCCTCACTCACACACCTCCCAACAACCCAGCTGGAGCTTTGAGCTGCAAGGAGTTCAAAGCTTGTCTGTCCTTCAGCAGTTGGTCTAATTCTGCCTTCAGCCAACTCTGGATTTGTGTTTATTGCAGAACTTCCTGTGTGTCTCAAACATTCCTTGCATGGTTCTGCCTTGGGGAAGGGGAACCTCCTTGGTGGCACCTTGGGCTTGGCACACACTTGAGGAGATTGTCTGAAACTTAAGAGGTTTAGATTGCTAAAAAAGGAAGAAAGCTCCTGTTTTGGCTGAGTGCAGCCAGTTCTCCAAGCAAAGCAGGTCCCAGGTGAGTGAGGAGAGACAGGATGGGGTTGGGGAATGTGGAGCAAGGTTGTCCACACTGGGTGAAACATCAAGGCACAGCTTCTCTGAGCAGGCCAGACCTGCTTAGGAGAGTCCCTGGGTTAAAATCCATCACTGAATGCTGCAAACACCTCTTCTCTAAAGAGAAAAATACACCCTTGAAAATAGTAATGTGGATTTCTTAGAAGCTCTTTGAAATATTTCTCCATAACTCTAGGAAAAAAGACTTCCTAATGAACTGCACCAGACCAGAGGGAAATCAAGGCACAGCCATGGTTTGTCAGGACTTGCTTGATCCTAATGAGCCCCGTGGTGCATTTGGTGCTGAGCCCTGGAACCTCAGGGCCTGAGAAGAGATTGCACAAACCTTGCCAGGAGTCAAAGTCAGATGAAAATCCTCAAATTGTCTCAAGGTATTCATGGGTCCAACTGACCAATGCCCAACACAGGCTCCTCATGGAGACCTTGGAGGAGAGAACTGGAGGCCAGGATTGCACAAAAACCTCTCAGAGACTCAGTGGCAAAAAGAAGTACTTCAATTACCCGTGAGTACCTTGAAGTAAGATTAAGCCCTACTGAGTGTTGTTACTGGCTCAGAATCTCTAGGGACTCATTAAAGGAGATAATTGGAGGCCATGATTGCACAAACCTTCCTAAGTCAGTTGTAAAAGGAAACACCAAGTACCCTTAAAATAACTTGAGTACCTTGAAGCATTAATGAGCCCCACTGAGTGTTGTTACTGACAAAGCCTCTCAAGGGACTCATTACAGCAGAGAATTGGAGGCCAGGATTGCACAAACCTCTCAGAGACTCCAAGGCAAAAGCCAAACCCAAAGTCCTTGGAAAAACCTGCAGTCCCTGGCAGCATGAAGGAGCCCCCCAGGGCCATTGCTGACCAAGGCTCCTTCCCCAGGGACTCCTTCCAGCACATCCTGGAGGCCACTGGCATGGCAGGGGGATGCTGAGGGCAGCACAAGGGGCTGACAGTGCCCAGCCTTGCTGGGGCTGTGCCAGGAGGCCCCAGGGCCTCAGGACAAGGGGTCTCCTCAGTGTCCTTGGTGGCACAGAGGCTGCTGTGGCCCAGGGCACCAAGCCTTGGCTTCTCTTTGTCCCCACCTGTCATCACTGCCTGCAGTTCTCTGCTCTGCCTGGGGCCTGGGGACACTTTCTGTGTCGTGTCCCTCAGTGGGACCCATTAAAACTTCCAGAAACTTTGGAGTTGGCTTCTGACTTGGAGTTCTGGAGAGGTTTCTTCAGCTCCCTCTCAGGGACTGATGTTCAGGGCCTCAGCACAAAGCCCTGAGAGGGTCATTAAAGTCCTTGTGCTGTGTCTGTGCTGATGAGCTGGGCTGAGCTCATCATCCAGAGGGAGATCCTGGCAACCAAGAAGAGCTTAAAAACACATTTCTCTGGATGAGCAGCTTTTCTGCCAGCCCAGCAGGGCTGGGGCACTGCCTGCAGCCACCCCGGGCACAGCACACAGGCACACAGGGCTTCAGCTCAGCCTGGGCTGGCAGCACAGAGCAGAGCTCACTCAGGGCTCACTGCAGGAGAAATCCTCCCAGGCTTGCAAACAGTCACTCTCTGGCTGGGGGAAGAGAAGCTGCAGCTCCTGCAGGGATCTCCTGAAGCTGCCACATCCCCCAGCTTGGAGCACCTTCCAGGAGCACTGTGGGAGCTGCTGCAGGGCAGGGATGTGGCCCTAGGGCAGGGCTGGGTTTCCCTGCTGCCCCAGCCCAGGCCCAGCACAAGGCAGCTCCCTGGGGCCAGGCTCTGCTGCAGGGCTGAGCAGCCGGGGCTGCAGCCAGGGGTGCCCAGGGCTGTGGTGCAGAGCAGGGTCCTGCAGCCCAGGGCGCTGTGCTGGCCCAGGGACTCTGCTGCCTGCCAGGGACAGCTCTCAGCCGGCCCGGGGAGCTGCTGCCAGCGCTGGGGAGAAGCTGTGGGGGGAAGGAGCCACCCTGAGCAGGGCAGGGGCTGCTGCTGCTGCTGCTGCTGCTGCTGCTGCGAGGGGCTGTGTGGGGCAGGGCTGCTCCCAGCTCCACACCAGCCTGGGCACAGCTGCGGAGGACACTTGCCAAAAGAAGGTAAGCCTGGCATTGCTGTAAAGATCAGGAGCTTGCCTGAGAGTGATTTCAACTTCCTTCTTGCAGAAGGATGAGAAAGTTGGGGTGATGACATAAACATTTTTGCTTTTTATATATTTTTCATATATTTGTAGCTCTGTTAACTACTATATTATAGTTATAAAACTATAATTCTTTTTAGCGCTATTCAACTACTATTGCATACTTATATAACTATAATCCTTAATTAACTGTAGTATCTTTCCTACCCTTTCTCTTAGATATTAGAAAAAGAGGCTTCTAAATGCATTCCTGAAATACTGTATAGACTTACTATCACAAAGAAGAACAAGAAGAACATTTTGGTTTTTAAGCAGAGTGTGAGCAGTCATAAAATAAGTGGGGCAAAGAAGCCCTTGGACCAACATCAATGGGTTGCCCCAGGGCTGTGCAACTGGGAAAATTCAATTACATTTTGGATGTTCCTGTTAAATATGTTAATTAATAAACATTAAAAGGTTGCTGAACTGAGGGGCAGCGTGTGCCCCATGTCTTTTGGGACACCTGGAAGTTTCCAATAAAGTTCTGCTTGTTACTTTACCTTATAACATTTTTAAAAGGGTTTATTTTCTTTTTTGATTATAGGCAACAGGAGGATGAGAGAAGCAGAACAGGAATTCTAATCACAGACTCACAGAACATTCTGAGTTGAAAGGAACACAGAGAATCATCAAAGTAATGGTTCAACATTTACCGGTGTCTGTGTGTTCCAGGGGAGGGTGTATGGGAAATGGCTTTGATTTTGGTTACAGGCATCTCGTCTAACTCTTCCCTGTCCTTTTCTCCATGGCAGTACCCAAAGCCCAGAGACAGCAAATGTCCAACAGCAGCTCCATCAGCCACTTCCTCCTGCTGCCATTGGCAGACACGCGGCAGCTGCAGCTCCTGCACTTCTGCCTCTTCCTGGGCATCTCCCTGGCTGCCCTCCTGGGCAACGGCCTCATCATCAGCGCCGTAGCCTGCGGCCACCTCCTGCACAGCCCCATGTTCTTCTTCCTGCTCAACCTGGCCCTCACCGACCTGGGCTGCATCTGCACCACTGTCCCCAAAGCCATGCACAATTCCCTCTGGGACAACTGGACCATCTCCTACTCAGGATGTGCTGTCCAAGCTATTTTTCTTTGTCTTCTTCATTGGAGCCGAGTTTTCCCTTCTGACCATCATGTGCTACGACCGCTACGTGTCCATCTGCAAACCCCTGCACTACGGGACCCTCCTGGGCAGCAGAGCTTGTGCCCACATGGCAGCAGCTGCCTGGGCCAGTGCCTTTCTCACTGCATTGTTGCACACAGCCAATACATTTTCCCTGCCCCTGTGCCATGGCAATGCCCTGGGCCAGTTCTTCTGTGAAATCCCACACATCCTCAAGCTCTCCTGCTCCAAATTCCACCTCAAGGAACTTGTGCTCATTATTCTAAGTGCTTTTCTATATTTGGTTGTTTTGTGTTCATTGTTTTCTCCTATGTGCAGATCTTCAGGGCTGTGCTGAGGATCCCCTCAGAGCAGGGACAACACAAAGCCTTTTCCACCTGCCTCCCTCACCTGGCTGTGGTTTCCCTGTTTATCATTACTGCTATGTTTGCCTACCTGAAGCCCCCCTC
Organism: Acrocephalus scirpaceus scirpaceus; assembly: GCA_910950805.1. Lineage (NCBI taxonomy): Eukaryota > Metazoa > Chordata > Aves > Passeriformes > Sylviidae > Acrocephalus > Acrocephalus scirpaceus. The sequence continues at coordinate 1,349,664 of CAJVGK010000043.1, read as the reverse complement.
CATCTCCTCCCCATCCCTGGATCTGGCCCTGTCAGTTCTGTACTCTGTGGTTCCTCCAGCCCTGAATCCCCTCATCTACAGCCTGAGGAATCAGGAGCTCAAGGCTGCAGTGTGGAGACTGATGACTGGATGGTTAAGGAAACATTAAACTGCTGGCCAATTTCTGCAAATCACTAGTAATAAAAGTAATTTTTGATACCTATTGCTAGTTTCAATTTATAGGTTCTTTTTCTTTGTTTTACTATTTTAATACTATCCACTCAAAAAAGTCATAGTTTGTGCCATTTTTCATTTTGTTTCTTTCCACCTTCCCTGGGGCCACAGACTGTGTCAATGAGGGGCTTTGCCCTTGGTGGCTTTGAATTAACCCAAGGATCTCCCAGCCAAGTTTTCTGCAGAGATCCCCCTTTGGTTCCCTTCTCTGCAGCTGCAGCAGCAATGTCTGTGTGCAGAGCTGGGGGCAGATCAGTGCTGGCACAGCAGCTGTGCCCAGCAGCAGCAGCAGCAGCCCTTGGTGTTGGCAGTGCTGCTGCCGTGGCCCTGCCCCGCTGCCCTGCTGGCCCTGGTGTTGCTGTAGGGCCTGAGTGCTCTCGGGGCCGGGCACAGGGCTGGGGGTGGCAGTGCCGGGGCTGCAGCAGGGACAGGCCATGGGCACTGCTGGGGCAGCGCTGACGCCTCAGGCCAGGGCCTGGGGGCTGCAGGCTCCTTGCCCAGGCTCTCTCCAGAACACTTTGCCCAGGCCAATGCTGAGCACAGAAAAGCCCCGGGAGCAGCCCCAGGCTGGCCGTGGGCAGGCTGGGGGCAAACAGCATGGCTGGGGCTCTGCAAGGTGCCTGGGGGCAGCTGGGATCCTACTGGGATCACAGTGGGAGAGCCTGGGCCCATGCTGTGGGAGACTGGGATCATACTGGATCATACTGGCAGCAACTGGGACTGCACTGAGGGTGACTGGGAGTGGCTGTGAGCAACTGGAATCAGGCTGGAAGCAACTGAGGACAACTGGGAGTGACTGGGAACATGCTGGGAGAAACTGGGATACACTGGGAGAGACTGAAACCACAGTGGGGGTAAATGGGAGCAGCTGTGCTCATGCTGGGGTCATACTGGGATCCTACTGGAACCAGACTGGGAGTGACTGGAAAGGTGCTGGCTGGGACTGGAACCATGCTGGAGGTGACTGGGAGCAACTGGGCTCAAACTGGGAGTGACAGGCAGTCACTCAGGGCATGACTGGAATAATACTGGGAGTATCTGGAAGTGACTGGGGTCATACTGGGGGTGACTGGAACCATACTGGGGGTGACTGGGTCCTACTGGGTTCATCCTGGGAGCCACTGGGATTACAATGGGTGTGAACAGATCCTGACTGGGGGTTACTGGGAGCTACTGTTGGGAGGAAAATGTGGACACATTGGGAGCAACTGGCCTCAACTGGAAGGGACTGGGACCATGCTGAGGGAACTGAAACCACAACTGTGGTTACTGGGATCATACTGGGAGCAACTGGGACCACACTTAGGGAAACTGCCAGAAACTGGGATCATGCTGGAGGGAACTGGGAGTAAGTGGGAAAGACTGGGATCATTCTGTGGTAACCAGAACCTTACTGGGATATACTGGGATATACTGGCAGTGTCGGTAACCATACTGGGGAGACTGGAACCACATTGGAACAGCTGGGACCACGCTGGGGAAAACTGGGAGTGCATGTGACCATGCTGAGCGGGATTGGGACTATTCTAGGGACAACTGGGATCATACTGGGAGGAGCCGGGAACAATTGGAGCTATTCCGGCTGCAACTGAGATCATAGTGGGATCACAGTGGGAGTAGCTGAGTTCATGCTGGTTTAGACTGGGGTCACACTGAGGGTGACTGGACTCCTACTGGGATTGACTGGGAGTGGCTGTGAGTAACTGGAGTGACACTGAAAGCAACTGGGAGGAACTGGGAATGACTGGGAGCATGCTGGGAGTGACTGGGATATACTGGGGGAGACTGGGAGCCATGAGGATCATACTGGAGGCTACTGGGGTCATGTTGGAATTGACACGGAGCAACTGGGATCACACTGAGGTCCACTTAATCATACTGGGAGTGACTGGCATCAGACTGGGATTATAGTGGGTGTTAATGGACCCTGACTGGGGGTTACTGGGAGCTACCAGACCCATGCTAAGAGCCTACTGGGGAGGAAATGGGAATAAATAGGAATGACAGGGTGCGTGCTGGTGACGACTGGGATGTACTGGCAGTGACTGGGATAAAACTGGGGGCAACTGAACCATGCTGAGGTAACGGGGAATGACTGGAAATGACTCTGAGAATGTTCAGGGCAACTGGAATATACTGGGAGTGCCTTAGACCATGCAGGTGGTAACTGGGACCACACTGGGAGTCATGGGAATGTGCTCGGGGGAACTGGGACCATGCTGGGGGCAACTGGGCACAAGTGTGAGTGACTGGGGCCCTGCTGGGAGAGACTGGCATCATACTGGACTCATTCTGGGATTGTACTGGGAGTTACTGAGGCTGTGCTAGGGGCAGCTTAGGACACACTGGGTGAAAGTGGGAGCAACTGGGAGCAACTGGGAGCATGCTAGTGGCAAACTTCATCGTAATGGGGAATGACTGGCAGGTACAGGGCTCATACTGGGAGTGCTGAGGAAACTGGAACCTGTGCTGAGGAAAGGTAAATTTGGAATCTAGAAAAAACAAAGAAGCCAATTGCCCATCTCATCCGGTTTCTCAATTAGCACAATGCTCTTGGATTGTTTTGCCAATTGTGTGCCCCTTGTACCTGTAACCTTACCAGCCACGGGTTGCAACTCCCAATGTGATGGCCACTTGTGTGGTGGTATGACTGTCACATCTGATCTGTGTCCATCATTCTCTGGAGTTGGATGAAATCCCCCTCCCTCTTGCGCCAACACCAAATTATGGGTTTGTTCTCTCCCACCATTTCTGTCCAATAGACCAAAAGGTCCAGACCATCCTAGGGCAGTTTGGGCAGTGGTATGGCCTGGGCAATGACTCGGCCCTTTGGTAGGAAGAGGGGAGGATGGACACAACGTGCCAAGAGAGCTCGTTGCTCCGGATGTGATGGCAAAAGTCCTGGACTAATCTTGATCTCAGAGGGAGTGTGCTTAGAATCCCTGATAACAAGGCACTCACTATCAGTCTGCTGTAGGTTGGTCACGTGTCCAGGGTCAACGGTGACCACTTGCCAGTGTGGTGTGTTGAAAGGCAAACCTGTTGTTAACTCAAGCCTAAATGGCTTCCACATCCTCTTGGTTGTTACCAACCCTGAGGGTTCCTTAGGGTCCCACACCTTCCCAGAATTGGGTTGCCTCACAACCCCAAAAACCCGCTGACCTGTCCCATTTTTCTCATCACATGGGAGAAGCTCACACTCCTCCCCTAGTTGTTTGGAACTGGAATGTTCCCTTTCTCCCCCTCCCCCACTTTTCCCACCAGTGTGTGTGATGTTTTATTCTAAAAGGGACAAAAGCACATCACATGTCCCTCCCACCCACACTGGAAACATTTGACCCTCCCAGCCACTGGTGGTCCAGCTGGAATGGTGGCTGGTGCTGCAATCCGGCCTCTGAGCCCAGACCCTTTCCGCTGTTCATCTGGGTCCCTCATGGCTCACTTGGTGCAGGTCTCAGTGAGGAGGTCCAGGGTTGGAGGTGGAGCAACCAGAAGCCCGGAGATGATCCTCTTGCAGACATCACTGGCATTGCTTTGTGCCACTTCCAGGCACCAAGTGGCTTTGTGCCACTTCCAGGATCATCTTCTGTTGCAAATCCTGATACTCTCTCTGGTTTTCCACCACTGCATGAAGTCTATCTATAAAATCTGGGAAAGGCTCAGAAGGGGATTGTTTAATTGAGCTAGAACTCTGCCTAGGATCTTTAGTGGGCCTGATCTGAAATGCCCTTTTGGCAGCATCCTTCATGCAATTTAACACAGGATGGGTTACTGGTTTACACTGGGTTTTACTGGTTTGTACTGGGAAGGTGTGCTGGGAGTTACTGGGTTATACTGGGTTATATTGGTTTGCACCGGTTTATACTCATTTGTACAGAAAGGGGGTGCTGGAGGCATTGGTTAATACTGTATTATACTGGGATGTACTGGGTTATATTGAGATGTACTGCTTTATACTGGGATGGGGCTTGGGACCTACTGGGAGTGACTTCAGGTTGTGCTGGCCTTACTGGTTTATACTGGGAGCTGCCCCCACAGGGCTCACAGGATCCCAGTGCTTACTGGTTTGTACTGGTACCCTCCCAGTATAAACCTGGTAAAAGTGGAAGCCCCAAGACCATACTGGGAGCCCTTAGACCTGACTTTCATAGGTAGACCTGATGTCCCTAAATCCCCATTGACTTCAATGGGGTAGATGTGGTACCCCTTATCCCATACTGGGAATGGGTTTGGGTGCATTAACTCTTACTGGTTTATTCTGGGAGCTGCCACCTCAGGCCACAGGAGCTTGGGGGCAGCTCCCAGTTCTTACTGGTTTGTACTGGTGCCCTCTCAGTCCACACCTGGGACCACTGGCAGGCACTGGTGGCCAGGCAGGACCCCGAGGCTAAGCTGGCCATTTCCAGAGCCCTGCTAAGCCACAACCTCTCCAACTTCTTGGCCTGGCACCACCAGCTGTGGCTCCTGGCTCCTACCAGGAGCTGCAAGAAACACAAGGGTGGGATGCTGTCCCCCAAAAGGCTGAAGGAAGGTAAAAGATTCCCCCAGAAAAATTCCCAGAGGTTTTGTTGGATCCTATCCCCAAAATTCTCCAGTCCCTTGCTTCAAGTTGAGCTCTGTTGGGTTGGATGGGTAGACCTTGGATCCCAAATTTCCCATTGACTTCAATGTGTAGACCTGTTGTCCCTGGATCCCTATTGACTTTAATGGTAGACCTGATGTCCTTACAGTCATAAATGGGTAGACCAGGTGTCCTCAAATCACCATTTCCATTTATGGTTAGAGCTGTTTTTCTGAAATCCCCATTGGTTTCAACGGGCAGACCTGGTGTCGTAAATCCCCCAATTGACTTCAATAGAGATAGACCTGATGTCCCAAAATTTCCCATTCACATCAATGGCTGGACCTCATTTCCTAAACTCCCCACATTAAGGGGTAGACCCAATGTCTCACTGAGCCCATTTGTTTCAGTGGGTAGACCTGATGACCCAAAATCCCCTTTGTCCCTAATGGATAGACCTGATGTTCCTAAAATCCCCATTGTTTTTAATGGCTAGACGGTGTGTCCCTTAAACCCCGTTGGTTTCAATGGCCAGACCTGATGCCCCTAAATTCCCATTAATGCCTGGACCCAATTTTTTAAATTCCCCACATTAGTGGCTAGACCAGGTGTCCCAAAATTCCCTTTGACTTTAAGAAGGAAAATCTGGTGTCTCTAAATCTCTGTTGCCTTCAATGGGTAGACCTGGTTTCCCCAAATCCCCACTGCCCCTAGTAGACATGATTTCCAAAAAATCCCTCTTGATTTTAATGGGTATACCCCATGTCCCTAAATCTCCTTTGGTTTTAAAGGCTAGACCTGTTGTTCCTAAACATTATTGGTTTCAATTGGTAGACTTCTTCTCCCTAAATCCTCATTGGATCAAGAGGCTGGACCTGTTGACCCTAAAAATCTCCATTGGTTTTAATGGGTGGACCTCTTGTTCCTAAATATCTTCATTGGGTTCAATGGGTAGATCTGTTAACCCCAAATCCCCATTGATTTCAATGGATAGACCTGGTGTCCCTAAAAATCCCCATTGGTTTCAATGGGTACACTTGAGCCCCCACACACCTGGGTGCCCCCATTCAGATCTCGGGGGGGGCCCTGGCTGCCCCCCTGAGATTTTGGGGTGCCCTCTTTGCCCCTCCCCAGAGCTGGAGCTGGTGCAGAACGCCGTCTTTACCCACGGACCAAAGTGCCTGGGTGTACCTGCACTGCATCCTCTCAAGAGGTAACTCAGGGCTCCTTTCCATCCCTGGGGCCCTTCCCTGGAGTTTTGGAGTGCCCCCTGAATGTTGATGTGCCCCCTGAATGTTGGGGTGTCCCCTGAAACTTGGGGTGTCCCCCCACAGCCACCATGCCGCTGAAGGTCATCTGTGTCCACGCTGACTAAGAGGACGCGACAGTGGCCGTCATCTTCTCCCAGCCCATCAGGGTGAATGGGGACAGCTGAGAACCCATAAAAATCACCTGGATCCCCCCTTCAAATCACCTTGGTACCCCCAAAACCCTCTGGATACACCTGGGAACTCCCAAAAAATCACCTGGGTACCCAAAATAATCATCTAGATACACCTGGGTACTCCTCCAAATCACCTGAATACCTACAAAAAATTACCTGGGAACCCCTCAAAATTCATCTAGATACACCTGGGTACCCCCAAAAATCTCCAGGCCATCCAAACTGGTGGTTGTGAAACCCATTGCTTTGACTGGGTAGACCTGGTGTCCCTAAATCCCTATTGACTTTAATGGGTAGACCTGGTTTCCCATTTATCCCATTGACTTGAATAGGTGGACCTGTTCTGTCTATCCCCATTTATCCCCAATAACCCTTCCCAGTGCTCCCAGTAATGTCCCAGTTCTCCCAGTAACTTCAGTGCCCTCCCTTAGCTACTCCCAGCACTCTCAGGAATAGCTCCCAGTTTGACTACTTTGCCCTCCCAGTCCTCCCAGTAACCCCTCTCAGTGCTCCCACTTTGCCCAGTTTCCCCCCTTTCCTCCCTCCCAGTGCTTCCAGTTCCCCACCAGTGCTTCCAGTTCCTCCCCCAGTGCTTCCCCTTAGCCTTTCCCAGAGCTCCCAGTTTAACCAGTAACCCTTCCTGATCAAGCCCTATTAATGGACAGCCCTGGTGTCCCTAAATCCCCATTGACTTTAATTGGGTAGACCTGGTGTCCTGTGATAGTTGGACTAGAAGAAAATAAAGAGTAAAACGGGCCTGAACTTTAGAAGTTACAAAGATATTTTATTTACACAGTCTAAAGAATAAAGGAAAAAATAAAATGAAAAAAAATTGAAATTTCAAAACACTTCTCTTTCCCCCACAAACTGTTCACTTTCCCACAACTAACATAGAGAGACAAAACCTGTGATTTTCATAAATAGTTTCAACTATTTAAACATTATCTTACATCACCTTTGGAGAGGAGTCTCACTAGATGTTTAATTGGAGACATTGGCCACAAGAAACAGTCTGGTGGCTCCCAACATCACAAACCTGTCCCGCCTGGAATTTTGCAGATTGTGCCATCTCACCCATGAGCAGCCTTTCTCTTGGCTACTCATGGACCTCTCAGCATTTTGGGGGTATTTGTTTAAGAATGCTTTTTTTAGTATTTCACAAAGATCCTCTTCTTCTATCTTAAAAATCGTCTCTCTCTCAAGAGACCTCCTTTTACTAGAGCTAAAGGGCCAAATCTGTGTCTCAGACAGCTGAAACCTCTTTTTATCTCAGGAGCTGGGGAACTTCCTCTACAACATTCTCAATGAAATCTCAATTACATCAGTCTATTACCTTCAGCTAGAACAGCATTCCCACAAAACAGCATCAATAGATTACAAGAAATAGTCCATTTCTCCGTGGTTTCCATCTAAAGAAGTTCAGTCAGAAATGTCCACCTCCTCAATCCTTCTTCCAGATAACCTTTATCAGTTCTTTCACTGACTGTATCATGCTGTCTCTTTACATTTTAAATCACTCTGGTCTTCTTCTCTCCCCCTGGGAAAGGGTTGGAGTTCTGAAAGCTTCATGTTGCCAGGAAAGGGTTAAATCTGCCCAAGGTCTTTCTCTCTCTCTCGCTGCAGCTCACAGATGTTGGAATGCAAGGCCCACACTGGTGATGGGGGATGCGGGGGGGGAACAGGCTCAGGAAGGGCTGATGGATCACTTCCCCCACCCCTGCTCTGATCCAAAGCAGATCCAGCATCAGAGTCGCTTCTTGGGGCCCAGGGGTGGTGGTGGGGGAGAGATCTTCTCCTCCCCTGGGCCAGCAGCACCAGCAAACCAGGGACCCAGGCCACGGCCCGGCCAGTGCTGCAGCTTTCTCTCTCTTTCCCTCCCTGCAGAGGCTGGCAGGGGAAGGAGCCCCCCGGCACAGGCCAGGCTCGGCAGACCCGGCCAGGCTCAGCCCCGGCCACCCAGAGGGCAGCAGGGCCTGGCCCGGGGTCCCCTGCTGCCTAGGGAGTGCTACTTGTGTTCTTGACCAGAAGGAAAAAGGGAGTTTCTCCTGATCTCCCTGATATTTAAACCCTGTACATCCACGGAGATGTAACTACTTTCAATTGATTCTTTCCTGAACTTCCTGAAAACTCACTTGCTGGTCAAAACCACCACAGCATGGGAACCGATTAAAAAAGATACATGAAAATTTCTGTAAGTTAGACTACGAGCATAAGTAAACGTGTATACATGCCTTATTAACTTTCTGTAAAACTTTTGCCAATTATATCCATTTATAACATATTCAGTGGTGCTAATTGCTTTGCACCAATGAATATGTTATAAATGGATATGATTTGTGCTAACTAAATCGTGTTTATATTAGTATTTTAGAAAATAATTTATAAAGTAGAAAACAAAAAAGTATAAGTAATTAGTGTTACAGAACAAATGGGCCCCTTTTGCAGATGTTACATGGGAAAATGGGATACAGGATATAGTACTGAGATAAGTAGTCCTCTCAAATTAGAGGATTGGCCTTGAAATAGTCAAATTTGGGATTAGTCCAGGTATGGAACCTAAGCTGTTCCTTTAATAGAGCTTGTTTTTGGAACAATGTTTAGTTATATAACGCAATGCTTGGTATGCACGCACAATTGGTGGGGTTGTTCAGAGGACAGTGATGAAGAGCGGGGGTCTTCATCCCAAAGACCACCAAAAGAGGACAGAAGACCCCCTAGCAACAACTGAAGCATGCACCATGAAGAATGGTGATGTAGATTTCTAGAATCGAAAATAGGTGGAGATTTACTGGAAGTATTGATGAATATGTATAGGCATATCATATAAATTTTGTTTGAGGTAATCCTGCTTTGTACGTTAGGTAGGGTGGGAATCCCCCTCCGTACCCCGGTCAGTTTTGCTTATGCGTTATCCAAACCTTAATTTTACTCAATTAATCACTGCTAAACTTTTTATTGTATTTAATCTCAATTAAATTTTTTACAAAATTTAACTTTGTGGTTTGTTGAATTAGACACACAGATCTCAATTTATAACAAATATAATAAGTTATTGTAATATAGTCAATGACTTAAGGTCACACTTTGTTAAGAGTATATAAGCTGGAGAACATGCAGAATAAAAAACTTCTTCTGTTTTGAATCCTGATCACATGTGTGTGTGTGTGTCACATCTGACCTAACAGTAACAGCCAGGGCAGAGCCATCCAGCATTGCCCTCAGCTCCAGGCACTCTGGGTTCACCTGTGGGGGAAAAAGAACAAAATTTGGGGCATTTTCTCACCAAAAATTGGGAATTTCCAACCCTGAAATTGGTGGGTTTGGCCCCAAAATATTTGGGGTATCATGTCTACCCATTGACACAAATGGAGTTTTTTTTGACATCAGTTCTACCCATTGAAATGAATAGCAGGGGAAGGACATGAAGTCTATCCATGGAACTGAATGTAGAAGAAAGGACATCAGGTCTACCCATTGAAATCAATGGATGGAAAAGGACACCAGGTCTACCTGAATAACAGACGGGATTTAGGGAAACCAGGTCTACCCATTTTCAAGTCGATGGGGATTTTACGGCCAGCTCTAACCATTAATAGGGCTTGATTGGGAAGGGTTACTGGTTAAACTGGGAGCACTGGAAAGAGCTAAGGGGAAGCTCTGGGGGAGGAACTGGAAGCACTGGGGAGGAGTTGGAAGCACTGGGAGGGAGAAACGGGGGAAAAAGAGCAAACTGGGAGCACTGGGAGGTGTTACTGGGAGCACTGGAGATGTCCTAGGGGAGGAATTGGGGTTGCTGGGAGATCCAGGGCATTACTGGAAACACTGGTAAGGATTATTGAGGATAAAAGGAGGTAAACAGGACACCAGGTTTACCCCAATAATGTCAATTAGGTCTACCCATTCAAGTCAAAGGGATAAGTGGGACACCGCGTCTACCCAGTCAAAGCAGGGGGGAATCACGACCACCAGTTTGTGCAGGGGCCCAAGAATTTTGGGAGGTACCCAGGTGTATCTAAATGATTTTGAGGGGGAATCCAGGTGATTTTGGGGGGTATGCAGGCAATTTTGGGGGGGATCCAGGTGATTTCTGGGGGTACCCAGGTGATTTTTTGTGGGAACGCAGGTGATTTTGAGAGTACCTAGGTGTACCCAGGTGATTTGGGGGACATCCAGGTGATTTTGGAGGTACCTAGGTAATTTTGGGGGGGTAACTAGGTGAATTTGGGGGGTACTCAGGTGTATCCAGGTGGTTTTGAGGGGGTACCCAGGTGATTTTGGGGGGTATCCAGGTGACTTTTAGGAGTATCCAGGTTCTTTTTGGGGGGATCCAGAAGATTTGGGAGGGTAGCCAGGTGATTTTTTGAGGGTACGCAGGTGATTTCGGGGGTTCCCATGTGCCCTCACTCACCTTGACTGGCTGGGAAATGATGACAGCCACTGTCGTGTCCTCTGGGTGGACGTGGACACAGATGACCCTCAGTGGCAGGGGGGCTGTGCGGGGACAGCCTGACATTCAGGAGGCACCCCAACAATTGGGGGGGCACTGAATCATGATTTTAAAGAGTTAAGATTATAGTTATACAATGGAAGTAATTTATATGGATCAGAGTGTAAATTAGATAAGCAAATGACAGGTTAATGATTATTAGATGCTTAAGCTAGAGCTAACTGTTGTATTGTTTGCCATTATGAGCTTGTTTATAGAAGGAAGTGGAGTAAGTGAACTGTTATAAGAACAGATTGAAACCAGTAAGAACAATGACCAGCACCTGGACTTTATATCAATCAATCACAAAGCAGGGGACCTTGGATCGTGCCAGAGGGTCACAGAGACCTGATGAAGACTCTCCTGACTTCATCCTTTGAGACCACTGACCCAATTCAAGAGAAGAAAAGCCCATGCGTGAAGGACTAATAGCCTCATTTAATACAGAGCAGGGATGGGAGGTGCTGGGGTTATGCACATGTATTGTATGTAAGATCTTGGGAAATAAATAGAGGGCAAAGAACCTTGTACGGGGCGGTCACGCCTTTCAAAGATGACTGCCATGCCTCTTGCTGGTGTTAATAAACATTCCACTTTCTAACTTTAACTAGTTAGAGAGTCTCTGTCCATGATCATATCTGTTTTTAATGATTCACACTTGAGGAGACTGTCTGAAACTCTGGAGTTTCAGATTGCTAAAAAAGGAAGAAAACCCCTCTTTGCCTGAGTGCAGCCAGTTCTCTGAGCAAAGCAGGTCTCAGGTGAGTGAGGAGAGAGAGGATGGGGTTGGGGAATGTGGAGCAAGGTTGTCCACACTGGGTCAGACCTCAAGGCACAGCTTCTCTGACCAAGCCAGACCTCCTTGGGAGAGACCCTGCATCAATATCAATCACTGAATGCTGCAGTCATCTCTTCTCTGAAGAGAAAAATACACCCTTTAAGATAGGAATGTAAATTTATTAAAAGCTCTATGAAATATTTCTCCAGAACTCTAGGAATAAAGGACTTCCTAGTGAACTGCACCAAACCAGAGGGAAATCAAGGCACAGCCATGGTTTGTCAGGACTTGCTTGATCCTAATGAGCCCCGTGGTGCATTTGGTGCTGAGCCCTGGAACCTCAGGGCCTGAGAGGAGATTGCACAAACCTTGCCAGGAGTCAAAGTCAGAAGAAAAACCCAAAGTGTCTTGAGGCAGTAATGGGTTGCACTGAGGTCCATAACCAACACAAGCTCCTCATGGACTCCACGGAGGAGAGAACTGGAGGCCAGGATTGCACAAAAACCTCTAAGACACTCAATGGCAAAAAAAAGTACTTAAATGACTCCTGAGTACCTTGAAGCATGAATAAGCCCTACTGAGTGTTGTTACTGGCTAAAAATCTCTAGGGACTCATTAAAGGAGATTATTAGAGGACATAATTGCACAAGTCTCAGTCAGTGAAGAAAACCCTTTTATTTCCTTACAAACTTGTAGTACCTTGAAGTCATTAATGAGCCCCACTGAGTGTTGTTACTGACAAAGCCTCTCAAGGGACTCATTAAAGCAGAGAATTGGAGGCCAGGATTGCACAAACCTCTCAGAGACTCCAAGGCAAAAGCCAAACCCAAAGTCCTTGGAAAAACCTGCAGTCCCTGGCAGCATGAAGGAGCCCCCCAGGGCCATTGCTGACCAAGGCTCCTTCCCCAGGGACTCCTTCCAGCACATCCTGGAGGCCACTGGCATGGCAGGGGGATGCTGAGGGCAGCACAAGGGGCTGACAGTGCCCAGCCTTGCTGGGGCTGTGCCAGGAGGCCCCAGGGCCTCAGGACAAGGGGTCTCCTCAGTGTCCTTGGTGGCACAGAGGCTGCTGTGGCCCAGGGCACCAAGCCTTGGCTTCTCTTTGTCCCCACCTGTCATCACTGCCTGCAGTTCTCTGCTCTGCCTGGGGCCTGGGGACACTTTCTGTGTCGTGTCCCTCAGTGGGACCCATTAAAACTTCCAGAAACTTTGGAGTTGGCTTCTGCCTTGGAGTTCTGGAGAGGTTTCTTCAGCTCCCTCTCAGGGACTGATGTTCAGGGCCTCAGCACAAAGCCCCGAGAGGGTCATTAAAGTCCTTGTGCTGTGTCTGTGCTGCTGAGCTGGGCTGAGCTCATCATCCAGAGGGAGATCCTGGCAACCAAGAAGAGCTTAAAAACACATTTCTCTGGATGAGCAGCTTTTCTGCCAGCCCAGCAGGGCTGGGGCACTGCCTGCAGCCACCCCGGGCACAGCACACAGGCACACAGGGCTTCAGCTCAGCCTGGGCTGGCAGCACAGAGCAGAGCTCACTCAGGGCTCACTGCAGGAGAAATCCTCCCAGGCTTGCAAACAGTCACTCTCTGGCTGGGGGAAGAGAAGCTGCAGCTCCTGCAGGGATCTCCTGAAGCTGCCACATCCCCCAGCTTGGAGCACCTTGCAGGAGCACTGTGGGAGCTGCTGCAGGGCAGGGATGTGGCCCTAGGGCAGGGCTGGGTTTCCCTGCTGCCCCAGCCCAGGCCCAGCACAAGGCAGCTCCCTGGGGCCAGGCTCTGCTGCAGGGCTGAGCAGCCGGGGCTGCAGCCAGGGGTGCCCAGGGCTGTGGTGCAGAGCAGGGTCCTGCAGCCCAGGGCGCTGTGCTGGCCCAGGGACTCTGCTGCCTGCCAGGGACAGCTCTCAGCCGGCCCGGGGAGCTGCTGCCAGCGCTGGGGAGAAGCTGTGGGGGGAAGGAGCCACCCTGAGCAGGGCAGCTGCTGCTGCTGCTGCTGCTGCTGCTGCTGCTGCTGCTGCTGCTGCTGCTGCTGCTGAGAGGGGCTGTGTGGGGCAGGGCTGCTCCCAGCTCCACACCAGCCTGGGCACAGCTGCGGAGGACACTTGCCAAAAGAAGGTAAGCCTGGCATTGCTGTAAGGATCAGGAGCTTTCCTGAGGGTGTTTTCAATTTCCTGCTTGGAGAAGGATGGGAGAGTTGGGGTGATGACAAAAAGGTTTTTGCCTTTTTAAACATTTTTCATATAGTCGTATCTTTGTTAACTACTTATATATAGTGAAAAATCTATAATCCTGAATTAGCTTTATTCAACTACTATTACATACTTATTTAACTATCATCCTTAATTAACTGTAGTAACTTTCCTACCCTTTCTCTTAGATATTAGAAAAATAAGCTTCTAAATACATTCCTGAAATACTGTATAGACTTATTATCAGGAAGAGGGCCTACAAGAAGAACATTTTGTTTTTTAACCAGAATATGAGCAGTCATAAAATAAGTGTGGCAAAGATATCATTGGTCCAACTTCAATGAGTATCCCCAGGGGCGTGTGACTGGGGAAACTGAGTTACATTTTGGATGTTCCTATTAAATATCCTAATTATTCTACCTTAAAAAATTTGTGGAAATCAGGTGCCAGGTATTCCCCATCCCCACTGGGACACCTGGAAGCTTCAAATAAAGTTCTGGTTTACACTCTACAGTTCTAAACTGTTACAAGCTTTTTTTTTTTTTTTTTTGATTATAGGTAAAAGAAGAATGAGAGAAGCAAAGAGGAATTCTAATCACAGAATCACAGAACATTCTGAGTTGAAAGGAACACAAAGGATCATCAAAGTAATGTTTCAGCATTTACAGAGACTCTCTGCCAGCTGTCTCTGCCCTGCCCTCCCAGGCACAGCACCACCACATCTGCTCTTGTTTCTGCACTGCCCTGATCCTGCCCCTGTCATCTGGTGCTCTCAGGGAGGCTCTGGCCTTTGCAGCAGCTGAGTCAGGCACTGCCCTTGGCATTCCTGCCAGGCAGCTGTGGCCATGGCAATGGGCTGTCCAAGCTTCCCTGTGTCCTGTGGGGCTGTGGGAAAAGCAGTCCATGGGAAAGGGGAATGAGCTGAGCCCCCTCCCTGAGATCCCATCATGGGCACAGCTGGGGATCTCCTTGCTGTGTCCTTGCCAGCTCTGAGCTGCCCTCCTGGCTGCAAATCTGTGCCAGAGCCCCTGGGAGTTCCCTGAATGTGCCACAGGGAAGTGCAGAGATGCCAGAGCTGAGGAAATGCTGCTGGGTTTGCTAAGGGAGCCGGGAGTGTCCTTGGCAGAAGGGGGTGCTGAGACCTTGCCCAGAGCCCTTTGGAGAGGGTGAGACATTGAGGGATCCCTGTGCTCTGGGCAGGGTCTGGTTTATCCCAGGGTGAGAGGGGAGTGTGATTGTGCTCTGATTGCAGCCAAAGCTGCAAACCCAGGGCAGCTGGGAACAAGCCCATCCAGCCCCTCACTGTGCCCTGAGCCACAGGGAATCCTTTGCCTCTCACATCTCTCAGTGTCAAACTGTGAGTGCTGGGGATTTCTGACCTCAGAGAACCAGGAATGATATGTGGGTTGGAAAATAATGGCTAAAATTCCTTCCTGCTCTCCATGTCTTGTAGAAGTGGGAGTGCAGATGGTAACAAGCCTGTCTGCATTAGGAGTGATTCCACTCTCAAATCCTGAATATCCAGCCTTGTCCTTCTGCCACATGGCCACAAACCCAGGGCAGCAGGGCAGGGATGGCTCCTTGAGAGCCCCCATGCAAAGGCCTGGCTGCTCCTGGCACATTCAGACAGAACAACTGGAGCTCAGGCAGGGACCTGGGGGAAGGTTTTCCCAGAGCAGGAACAAGGGTGGGTGAGTCACAGCGGGACAGTCTACAGGGAATGGCCCAGGTTTGGCTCAGAGCAGCCTCTGCTGACTTGTCCCTGTCCTTTATCCATGAACAGGTGCCCATGGCCAGGCACAGCAAATGTCCAACAGCAGCTCCATCAGCCACTTCCTCCTGCTGCCATTGGCAGACACGCGGCAGCTGCAGCTCCTGCACTTCTGCCTCTTCCTGGGCATCTCCCTGGCTGCCCTCCTGGGCAACGGCCTCATCATCAGCGCCGTAGCCTGCGGCCACCTCCTGCACAGCCCCATGTTCTTCTTCCTGCTCAACCTGGCCCTCACCGACCTGGGCTGCATCTGCACCACTGTCCCCAAAGCCATGCACAATTCCCTCTGGGACACCAGGAACATCTCCTACTCAGGATGTGCTGCACAGGTTTTTCTCATTTTCTTCTTCCTGGGAGCAGAGTTTTTCCTCCTGACCGTGATGTGCTACGACCGCTACGTGTCCATCTGCAAACCCCTGCACTACGGGACCCTCCTGGGCAGCAGAGCTTGTGCCCACATGGCAGCAGCTGCCTGGGCCAGTGGCTTTCTCAATGCTCTCATGCACACAGCCAATACATTTTCCCTGCCTTTGTGCCATGGCAATGTCCTGGGACAGCTCTTCTGTGAAGTGCCGCAGATCCTCAAGCTCTCCTGCTCACATTCAGCTGTCAGGGAAGTTGGACTTCTTGCTGTTAGTGCCTGCTTGCTATTTGGCTGTTTTGTGTTCATTGTTTTCTCCTATGTGCAGATCTTCAGGGCTGTGCTGAGGATCCCCTCTGAGCAGGGACGGCACAAAGCCTTTTCCACCTGCCTCCCTCACCTGGCTGTGGTCTCTCTGTTCCTCAGCACTGGTGCATTTTCCTACCTGAAGCCCCCCTCCATGTCCTCCCCATCCCTGGATCTGGCCCTGTCAGTTCTGTACTCGGTGGTGCCTCCAGCCCTGAACCCCCTCATCTACAGCCTGAGGAACCAGGAGCTCAAGGCTGCAGTGTGGAGACTGATGACTGGATGGTTTTGGAAAATATAAACTGCTGCCCATTTCTGCAAATCAATTGTAATAAAAGTAATTTTTGATGTTTCTAGTTGGTTTCATTTTGGAGGATCTTTTTCTTTGTTTTACTTTTACAATATTGGCCACAATGAAAAGCCATTCTTAGTGCTATTACTCATTTTGTTTTTCTCCACCTCATCTCTTGCCACAGACTGTGTCAATGTGGGTCTGCGCTCTTGGTGGCTTTAAACAAACTCAAGGATCTCCCTTTAGCCAAGTTTTCTGCAGAGATCCCCCTTTGGTTCCCTTCTCTGCAGCTGCAGCAGCAATGTCTGTGTGCAGAGCTGGGGGCAGATCAGTGCTGGCACAGCAGCTGTGCCCAGCAGCAGCAGCAGCAGCCCTTGGTGTTGGCAGTGCTGCTGCCGTGGCCCTGCCCCGCTGCCCTGCTGGCCCTGGTGTTGCTGTAGGGCCTGAGTGCTCTCGGGGCCGGGCACAGTGCTGGGGGTGGCAGTGCCGGGGCTGCAGCAGGGACAGGCCATGGGCACTGCTGGGGCAGCGCTGACGCCTCAGGCCAGGGCCTGGGGGCTGCAGGCTCCTTGCCCAGGCTCTCTCCAGAACACTTTGCCCAGGCCAATGCTGAGCACAGAAAAGCCCCGGGAGCAGCCCCAGGCTGGCCGTGGGCAGGCTGGGGGCAAACAGCATGGCTGGGGCTCTGCAAGGTGCCTGGGGGCAGCTGGGATCCTTCTGGGATCACAGTGGGAGAGGCTGGGCCCATGCTGTGGGAGACTGGGATCATACTGGATCATACTGGCAGCAACTGGGACTGCACTGAGGGTGACTGGGAGTGGCTGTGAGCAACTGGAATCAGACTGGAAGTAACTGAGGACAACTGGGAGTGACTGGGAACATGCTGGGAGCAACTGGGATACACTGGGAGAGACTGAAACCACAGTGGGGGTAAATGGGAGCAGCTGTGCCCATGCTGGGGTCATACTGGGATAGTACTGGAACCAGACTGGGAGTGACTGGAAAGGGGCTGGCTGGGACTGGAACCATGCTGGAGGTGACTGGGAGCAACTGGGCTCAAACTGGGAGTGACAGGCAGTCACTCAGGGCATGACTGGAATAATACTGGGAGTATCTGGAAGTGACTGGGGTCATACTGGGGGTGACTGGGTCCTACTGGGTTCATCCAGGGAGCCACTGGGATTACAATGGGTGTGAACAGATCCTGACTGGGGTTTTCTGGGAGCTACTGTTGGCAGGAAAATGTGGACACATTGGGAGCAACTAGGGTCATCTGGAAGGGACTGGGACCGTGCTAAGGGGACTCAGACCACAAGTGGGAAACTGGGATCATACTGGAAGCAACTGGGATGACACTTAATGCAACTGCCAGAAACTGGGATCATGCTGGAGGCAACTTGAAGAAACTGGGAAAGACTGGGATCATTCTGAGGTAACCAGAACCTTACTGGGATATACTGGGATATACTGGCAGTGTCTGTAAACATACTGGGGAGATTGGAACCACATTGGGAACAGCTGGGACCATGCTGGGGAAAACTGGGAGTGCATGTGACCATGCTGAGAAGGACTGGGACTATTCTAGGCACAACTGGTATCATACTGGGAGGAACTGGGAACATTTGGAACTATTCTGAAAGCAACTGGGATCATAGTGGGATCACAGTGGGAGCAGCTGTGTTCATGCTGGTTGAGACTGGGGTCACACTGTTGGTGACTGGACTCCTACTGGGATTGACTGGGAGTGGCTGTGAGCAGCTGGAATCATGCTGAAAGCAACTGGGAGGAAGTGGGAAGGACTGGGAGCATGCTGGGAGTGACTGGGATATAGTGGGGGAGACTGGGAGTCACAGGGATCATACTGGAGGCCACTGGGGTCATGCGGGAATTGACAGCGAGCAACTGGGATCACACTGGAGGCCACTGGCATCATACTGGGAGTGACTGGGATTAGACAGGGATTATAGTGGGTTTTAATAGACCCTGACTGGGGGTTACTGGGAGCTACCAGGTGCACGCTTAGAGCTTGTGGGGATACACTGGGAGCAACTGGGAGGAACTGGGAGGAATTGGGAATGACAGGATGCATGCTGGTGACAACTGGGATGTACTGGCAGTGACTGGGATAAAACTGGGGGCAACTGAACCATGCTGAGGTAACTGGGAGTGCCTGGAAATGACTACAAGAGTGTTCAGGAAAACTGGGATATACTGGGAGTGCCTGAGATCATGCAGGTGGTGACTGGGTCCACACTGGGAGCCACTGGGAATGTGCTCAGAGGAACTGGGACCACACTGGGGGCAACTGGAGACAAGTGAGAGTGCCTGAGACCCTACTGGGAGAGACTGCCATCATACTGGGAGTAACTGGGACTATACTAGTGGCAACTGGGAGAACTGTATGAAAGTGGGAGCAACTTGGAGCAAGTGAGACTGAGGTAAGGCCAAATGGCATCATAATGGGGAATGACTGGGAGTGACTGGGCACATACTGGGAGTGCCCAGGAAACTGGAACCACATGGGGGGAGCAACTGGGCTCATACTGGGAGCAGCCACTTCTGGCACCGGGACCCCTGAACCCCTTTCCAGCCATCCCGCCCCTCCAGCCCCAGCAGCCCCGCCAGGGTCCCAGCAATCCCAGGGAGATTGGCAATCCCAGGATTGCCAAGCACCCAGCCACAATTTTTTTTTTAACCCTTTGCTTTTGTGTCTCTTTTTGTCTTTTTATTAAGCCCTTTTATATTTACCAGAAACATGAACCTTGTTTTTCACACTCCAATCATCCCCCCCAAAACCCCTCAAACCCAGGCACCCCCAGGATATTTGGGATGAGCTCCCTCTCCCCGGGCACCTGCAGGATGGGGGGCAATGGTCCCAGGGGGCTGCAAGTTCAGGGAGCACTGGAGCCGCCCAGTTCTTCCTCTCCTCTTCTCCTCCTGCTTCCTGCTGCTTCTCTGCCTCTTCCTCCCTCCTCCTTCCCCATTCTTCAAACATCTCACAGCTCATTGGTGAAGCAGGGATGGAGCCGGGACTGGTCAGAAGGGGTGGGGGGGGCTGTGCCCTAGAAATGACATCACTGAGAGGGACTGGTTTGTACTGGGATCATACAGTGACTGGGATTGCACTGAGTTTGTACTGACATCATACTGGGATCCTACTGGGAGCAACTGGGCCCATGCCGGGGGAAACTGGGATCACACTGAGGGAGACCGGGATCATACTGGGAACATACTGGGAGTCGGGAGCCTGCAAAGGGCAATTGAGGCCATGCTGGGGGAAATTGGGATATACTGGGAGTGACTGGGATCATGCTGAGGCTGACCAGGAGCAGCTGGGTTCATCCTAGGAGCAACTGGAAGGAACTGGGAGTGACTGGGTGCATGCTGGGGGTGACTGGAAACAATTGGGCTTATACTGGGATGAACTGGGGTCATGCTGGAGGTGACTGGGATCATACTGGCAGTGAGTGTGACTACACTGAGGCTGACTGGAAGTAGTTGTGAGCAAATGGGATCATGCTGGAAGGAACTGGGGTACACTGGGAGAGACTGGGAGTGACTGGAACAAAAGTGAGGGTGAAAGGGAGCAACTGGAACCATGTGGGGTGCAACTGGTTCATACTGGCAGTGACTGGGACCACACTGGGCTCATCTTTGGATCATATTGGGAGTGACTGGACTAATACTGGGAGTACCTGAGAGTGACTGGGAACCTACCCTGCACATCATCCCCCATACTGGGGGTGACTGGGAGCAACTGGGAGCATGCTGGGAGCAAATGGCATCATACTGGGACTGAGGGGGTTGATGTAGCTAGAGACAACTGGGACCATACTGGGAGTGATTGGAAGGAACTAGTGAATCATGATTTTAAAGAGTTGAGATTTGGGCTAAAGGTTAGAAGCTACTCATATTGATCAGGATGTAAGTTAGATAAAAAACTGATAGGTTAATGATTATCAGTTTCTTAAGCTAGAGCTAACTGATGTATTGTTTGCCATTATGAGCTCGTTTTAGTTTTGTTTATAAAAGAAAATAGAGTAAGTGAACTGCTATAAGAACAGATTGAAACCAGTAAGAAACATGGCCAGCACCTGGACTTTATATCAATCAATCACAAAGCAAGGGACCTAGGATCAATGCCAGAGGGGCACAGACACATCTAAGCGAGACCTGCCCCAACACATCTCAAGGTCTGCTTGTAAGATAACAGGGGAGTGAAGCTTCCAAGACTGCAGACACAGCAAAGTGAGAGCCCTCCAAATCAATTTCAAGGTCCATTTGTAGGAGATGATAGCCCAGTCAAGCTTCCAGGACTGCGGACAAACCCATGTGAGACCCACAACAAAGCTCAAGGTGCATTTCCAAGACAAAATTGCTTTTTCAAGCTTCCTACACTACAGAGACACCCAAGTGAGACCCAAACCCCACTCCAAACAAGCTCAAGGCCCGTTCGTTTTGAGTGTGGGAAGCCCTGGAATTTTGACTACCCTGTCTTCTCCCAGAAATGCACCTTGACCTCGTTTGGGAGAGATGGATTAAACTTGGGGTTTTTCTGGGTCCTGGAATCCTGATTACCCAGTGTTTTCCCACATAGACATTTGAGCTTGTTTGGGGGGGCTCTCACATGGTCCTCCTTAACTCCTGGAAGTCACTCAGTCATTTGTAGGAGAACGTAGGGTAGTCAAGCTTCCAGGACTGCAGAAACACCCAAGTGAGACCTGCCCCAAAACATCTCAAGGTCTGCTTGTGGGACAACATAGGGGAGTGAAGCTTCCAAGACTGCAGACACAGCAAAGTGAGAGCCCTCCAAATCAATTTCAAGGTCCATTTGTAGGAGATGATAGCCCAGTCAAGCTTCCAGGACTGCAGACTCACCCAAGTGAGAGCCCTCAAATGGACCTTGGTCTTCTTTGGTTGCGGTTGCACTGAGATGTGTCTGCACTCGTGGAATCCTGACTACCCTATGTTCTCCTGGAATTGGACCTTGAGCTTCTATGGGCCGGGGGCTCACTAGAGTGCATCAGCAGTCCTGGAAGCTTGATAAATCTAGGTTGTCAAACAAATTGACCTTGAGCTTCTTTGGGAGGGAGGGGTCTCACTTGGGTTCCTCTGAAGTCCTGAAAGCTCTGGCTTTCCCGTCCACAAGACACATTGTACACACAATTTATTTATTTTGGGGAGTACATCCTGGCTCCTCCAAAGCCATAATCCACCACCCATCCTTCTTTAAACAATGGTGGATTTTTACACAATCACAGAATCATCAGGTTTGAAGAGATATTCAAGATCCTAGAATCCAACCCAGCCCTAGCACCTCAACAAAACCAGGGCACTAAGTGCCACATCCAGTCTTTCTTTAAACACATCCAGGGATGCTGACTCCACCACTTCCCCAGGGAAATCATTGCAGTACTTTAAAATTTTGAAGTAACAAACATTAGAACATCCTCTGTGAGATAACTAATTTGCTTATTCTTTATGAACAATAGGTTATTGCTATTGCCTTTATCTTGCACATCAGCAAATTATTACAATACTTTGTAAGCAAAGTTTTTTTAAGTTATTTAAATTACTTTTAAAGTATTACATTATTTCAGGCAATTATCTAATATTTAGATCTTGTTTTATTATGAGTTATCTTTTTTTTTTATAATCTAGAATATTTCTTAAGTAACTCCCTCTACAAATGCGGGGTTCAGAGGAATGGTGGCATTTCTAGGCTTAATTTGAAAGGAGGCTTTCTCCAATGAGACTCTTCAGTTCTATGTAAACTATGTTTCAAAAAGAGAGTCTTATGGTTTGACAATAAGAAATCCTTTTATGTAGGCTAAAAAGCTCTTAACCATAAGAAGGAAAAAACCTTGGCCATAAATGTGAGCCCATTTAAGTAAACAATAAACAGAAACTACCATTACAAGTGAAAAATGAGTCCTGGAGCTTTTTTTCACCAGTTACTGTTTTACCTCCCACACTCTCACAAAACACATCAAGAATTCCTCAGCCAAACACCTGCCCAGCAGTAACCCATAGGAAAAAAAGGGCCTTTAAGAAAGCAAACAGTGCTGTATCACTTATGTCTGCATTGCAACAGAAATACAGGAAATATCAAAGGCCTTCTCTCACTTTGGATGTTTATGCACAATGCACAAGTCTAGCAGGTGTTTGTTTGCTAATGGCTGAGACCTCAAGCACAAAAAAACCCCACAAATAATCCCCAACCAACAGTATAAACCAGCATATAAAAGCTCAACATTTACTGAGTATCATGGCCATAAAGCTGCCCAACAAAGAGAGCAAGACAAACTCCATACTTGTATAGCAATCTAAACTGAAAAGCATCAAAATATGCCACATGGAATCACTACTGCAACAACCAAGACAAAAAAATCTCTGCTATCAATATTCAGTAGCCAGCTCTGCTTTAGAACCACTTCTTCCTACAGAATCATTTCCAGGCCCTTACTTCCAGCCTACGACGTTTGATAGATCAGCTACAATATTTTGGTCCATAAACAACAGAACTCACACCAAATTTTTACTCACCCACAGACTCTGGAAGCTCAGGTTTCATTACTTTACACTCACTGTGTCAGGTTCTCCTACACCAAGTGTGAAGGTGACAGAGTGAAGGAGCTCCAGAACATTCTGCTCTCATGAAGGCACTTGGTCCAACTGCAGGTGTTTCCTCTCTGTAACAGAAACACATTGATTGATTACAGCTGCCCCTCATTTGTTTCATCACCAGCTTTTCCTGAGGACTAACACTAACTAGCCAAATTTTTAGCCCTGTAGGGCCAAAATTAAATCACATAAAATACACAATAAAATCTATATCATTTATAAACTTAAATGTTTGTAATTTGTATAACAAAACTATACAATTTAGCCCTATACAGGCTAAACTTAAAGGCAGAACAAGTAGAAAGACAGGAGAAGCATGGTCTGGCCAAGAAATAAAAATAACTCAAGGCCCATTAGGAGTTTGAAAGTTTCCCTCAAATAGCAAAGATCACACAAGCAAAATAGAAGTCTCCAAAGTATCTAACAGAAACACTTTGTATGGTTACATCTGTATGTCCACCACTTAATGAAGTAAGTAACAGTTGTTAAAACCCCTCCTCTATCTGTACAAAGACTAATCATGGACAAAAAAGAAGAACATCTGGAAATACAGTCTTGCAACATCCAAGTATGTGGGAGACAGACCTTCTGGGGATCCCCAAGGTGGCAGCACAATTAATAAATTACCTCAGCAAGAGTCAGCTGCCAAAACTCCCAGGGAAGCACCAGGGCCCAGAGCTGCCCCTCCCAGTGTCATATGGGACAGCTGCAGCTTGTTTGGAGGAATAACTAAAGGTCCTACACCCAGAAGGAAAGTGATCCTACTTTAGGATTAGTCTCTAGTTCTTAAAGGATTGCTTAAGTAAGTGTGCATTTATTTGTATATTTTACACTTCATACTTGCTTGAATGCCCCTCCAAAACTGTTGTTAATCTGAGAACTAAGAACATGCCACTAAAGAAAAACAAAAACCCTTTTTTTCCTTTCAAAAGTAAAATATTCCTTGTTTTACAGCAAAGCAGGCTCCTCTCCAAATACATGCTGTGGGGTCTTTTTTGTGGTAAAATGAAGCAGTACCTAATGATAAATGAAAAAAGTGAAAGGTTCTTACAAGTATTTTTATCTGTAGAATGCAGAGGTCGGTCTGTTACACTCAAAAATTATTTTCAACTTCAACAATTCTGTTGACCTTTCACCTTTGCCAAATCCCTAACTCATGTAGAACTGTAAGAGGTACACACAACATTTCTTGTGAGTAAGTTGCAGCAAACCCTTACAGCAACAAATCCTACAAGTTCCCCCTCAGCAAAGGTGGCAAACACCCCAAGGGAATGTACAACTCACACTCCTTGGAAGTGCAGGAAATGAGATTTGTCCTTCTGCCTCAAAGGATGCATGGGGATGACCTAGAGAATATCAAGGATTTGCGGATCATGGCAATTTACAACGGCTCCTACTTTTTTGCCAACAAACAGGGAGTCCCAAGGAACCATGTCAACAGTTCAAGGAATGTCTCACAGGCCAGGAAAGGCTCTGACACACTGACTGAAAATACTGAGAGGAGGGAGGACAAGCAACACATCAGCCAATGCAGCTTTTTGGGTGCCTTGGACATTATTCCTTCAGAACAGCCACACTCCACAATCTTTTTCCATAAAGATTCTCCCCAGATACAAATCCTGGCACAATGGTGAAGGGGCTAATTCTTTACCCTATTTAGAATTAGTCAGAGAACTTCATCCCTTATGTGCTCCCTTCACTTGAAGCTCCCACAAGACCTTGATGGACAACTTGCTTCAACCTCCAGGAGGTCAAACTTGATAAAATCTTAAATATTGTCCTTCCTAGTGCAATTCCTTAGCCTCCTACATTTGTGAGACCTGCCTATACTGCTATCTGCTCTAACAACATTGTTCTTCCCTCTTTCTCATCTCACAGAGCTCATTCTCATCTCTCTCCATGCTCTGCTCCAAAGTGTGTTCAAATCAAATGTTCTCATTTTTTTCCTCTTCCCCTTAATTGTGTTTAATAGGACTATTTTTTCCTTTGAAGTCAAGGGGAAGAGGCCTTGACTCGGCCTTGACCCGGCCCCTTCCCACCTGCTCCTGCCTCGGCTTCCAAGGGGTTTTCCAGCTGAATTCTGGCATAGAGCAACAATCACCCACAAACAGCCCTGATTCCTCAGGGCCTGGCTGTGCTGCCCTGAGCCACTGTAAGGGAAAAAAAGGATCTGGTTCCAGTGATGTTTGTAGCACTGTTTTACTCACCCTGAGGTGACAGCAGGAGGCTGCTGGTGCCTCTGCCTTGGGAATTGTAGATCATGGCTGCTCTTGCCCCTCTTCTGCTTGCCACTTGAATTTTATCTGTACAACTGCAATTGCCTTTTTGATCAATGCCACCCAGAGCACTTTTGTGATGGGAAGCTGGCATAATGAGTAGCTGATCTCCAAATGTTCACAAGTCCCTGAGCACAAAGTTGAGGAGAATTAAAGCCACAAAGGCCATATTTACAGCACTCAAAGCCAGCCCTGTTGCTTGTGCTGCTGAAATATAATCAACTGACAGAGACCGTCATAGAAATTGTCTCTGCAGTGTCAAATGAAATGAAAAAAATCCACCAGGAGAAAGAGAAACCAGAACTTCTCAACTTGCTTCATTGTTTCTTCTGAGCAGCAGCAGAAAGTGGAGATATCCAGAGATATTTCCAGCTGCTGCTGATCCCAGTTGGAGCCCAGCCTGCTGCCCAGTCCCAGCAGGAACCTGAGCCCAGCCCGGGGAGCTCCCGCAGTGTCGGGAGCTCAGCGCACGCGGGGCCAGGCCCAGAGCCCCGGGCACGGCCGCCGATTGCGGGGCAGCGGCGCAGGCAGAATGTCCTGTGGCCCAAACCTCCTGCTCCTGCCACACAGCGCCCATCGTTCTCCTCCTCCTCCTCCTCTCCCAGCATGGCACAAATTCCATCTTGGAGGAGGCTTTACATTAACGAGCTAAATCAATTATTAGAAGTGGCAAATGTTACTGTGAAAATATCCAATAGCACATCCTCTGAGCTCCAACAAACACGAATGAAGGCACTACAGAACTGCAAGGCCTTGGATTATCTGCTTGTTGGCCAGGGACAAACCTGTGCTAATCTAGGCCAGGAATGATGCAGGAATCAGAACTGAGTTTGAAGTCCAACAATCAGGAGTCACTGCACCAAAAGTGATTTCAGCTTGTTTGTTTAATGTTAGGCTTTCTCACAGTGAGGTTGGAGCCTCACCTGTGGCTGGAGGCACCTGCAGGAACTCCCAGTGTCTGGGAATAGCTCTCCAGTCCTTGGCTGTTACAGCTTCCCCCAGCTGATGTGTGGATGTGGATGATGGTAAAGTCTGAGGGTAAATGGTGATGGATCTTTCTTAATCACTGTGGACAATCTTTGGTAGTGATGATTGGGTGCGTTGCTGAGCATCTCCTTTTTTAATTCTTTGAACTTTTGCATTATAATAAATGACACAATTTCTTCAATTGGTGTCTATGTCTTTGGTGCTGACCCTCCCCACTGGCAAAACTGACACTGAGGGCCCCATAGAACCAAAGGTGCCTTGTGAGACTGTGGGGCCTCATGTGACAAGGGGACCATAGTGACTCTGAGGTGTTTCATGGAAACAAAAAGTGTCTTGTGATACTTTGGGGCTCCGTGGAGCAAAGGGGCCATTGTGACACTTTGGGGCTCCATAGAAACAAGGGGCCATTGTGACACTGCAGAACCAAAGAGACCATTCTGACCCTCTGGGATCCCCTGGAACCTCGGGGCCATTGTGAAACTGCAGGGCCTCATGGAACCCTGGAGACAATTTTGTGGGGACTCATGTAACCAAGGGTCTGTTGTTTTCCTCTCCCTGGCACTGCCCAGTCCAGCCTCTCCATATCTCTGCCCCAGCCCAGCAGAGCAAGGGAGCAAGGCTGGCCCTGCAGTAGGAACTGGAGGCTGTGGAGGTCAGGGGCAGCAACTCTGGGTCTGGAATGCTCAGGAGATGTTCAGCTCAGGCAGCTCCTGCAGCCCCAGGGCCAGCCAAGCTGCCCAGCACAGCAGCAGAGTGTTGCCCCCAGGGCTCCTCAGGCAGCTTCTGCAGCCCCAGGGACAGGGCAGCCTCTTGCCAGGGCTCCTCTGCACACCCACAGGCTCCTGCTCTGCTCCTGCACATGCCAGCTGCCCACAGAGCCTTTCCCAGGGGAACACGTCTGTGCTGGCCTGAGCAGCCATTGCTGCAGCCCCTGCCCTGCTGCCCACAGCCCTGAGCTGGGGCTGCTGCTCTGCAGAGCACAAGGGCTGTGCTGCCCAGGGCCCTGGGCTGCCTCTGCTGGGCTCTGCTGCTCAGGCTGGGAGACAGAGGCAGCTGATGGTGCTCCCTGCACTGACCCTCTCCCACACAGGCTCTGCTGAGGCCATGGAGGGTGCTCTGAGGTGCCTGCCTTGCTCCAGGGCTGCCACATGGCCTTGGGACTGGATCCTCCTGGGGAAGTTCCCTGAGGGTCAGAGGAGTCAGTGCCCAGACTTCTTTCCTGTCCCTGCTGTGTCCCCTGGGGCTGCAGAGCTCTCCTGGGTCACAGCAGACATTCAGTCCCTGATCTCTGGGTGACCCCACCCTGGGCAGGATTCTGCTCCAGGGCTCCATTCACTGCTGACCTGATGGGCTGGGCTGTCCCTGCAGATCCTCTGTGCTCTCCTGGCAGGTTCTGATTTCCTACACAAAAGTGCTCACCTGCCACCACAGCCATGAGGAGCTGCAGAGCCCCAGGAAGGTGACTTGGAGATCATTTGTTATCTCCATGGGCACTGACCACTGACACAAAACACCTGACCCTGCCCTCAGTCCCTGCAGTACCACAGTGGGACCCTGATCTCAGCACTGGATCCAGGGACAAACCAGCAAAGCATTGAGACTGCAAAATCCATTCTTTGGGCTCCTTCTGGAGATTACTTAATAAAAATACTTAAGCCTTTGGGCACTGAACTAAGGAAATCCCCTTTGCAGATGGAGCTGCTGTGCTGGAGCCCAGCTGTGTCCCAGCAGTGCCCATGGCCTGTCCCTGCCTGCGGTCACAGCACGGACACGCAGCAGGACAGGAGCTGAGCTGCCAGAGCACTCAGGCCTTGGACAAGGACAATAATGGAGAGGGTGGGAGAGGAAAAAGTGCAGCTCTCAAAAGAGCAAGTGCTGCTGCTCCCTTGCAGTGCTGCTGGGCTGGGACTGCTTTCCTCTCAACCTCTGCACACAGACACTGCCCTAGCAGTTGAAGATGAGGTAACAGAGGGAGGATTTTTGTCTCTCCAAGAACATTTACTTTCTTAAAACACACACAGAGCATAATTCCTAATTTACACAATCTGTGAGTTAAATTAACGAGGTAGACAGTGAACTCAGTATGGGAATATGAATAAATTAGCAGTGTGAACATGATCACAAAGAAAAAGTAGAAAAGCCTGGCACCCACTTCCAGCACTATTAAAAGCTTTAGAAGGCAGGCTGGGCATGTCATGTATTACACAATAAAAACTCTGCAGAAGAAAATAAAAAAGTTGTAACTTCTGAAAAGTTACAAATCATGCCTTTCCTCATGGCATCCTTGAGCTCCTGGTTCCTCAGGCTGTAGATGAGGGGGTTCAGGGCTGGAGGCACCACCGAGTACAGAACTGACAGGGCCAGATCCAGGGGTGGGGAGGAGATGAAGGGAGGCTTAAGGTAGGCAAACATAAAAGTGCTGAGGAATAGGGAGAGCACAGCCAGGTGAGGGAGGCAGGTGGAAAAGGCTTTGTGCCATCCCTGCTCAGAGGGGATCCTCAGCACAGCCCTGAAGATCTGCACATAGGAGAAAACAATGAACATAAAACATCCGAGTCCTAAAAAGACCGAAAGCACAAGAAGCCAAAGTTCTCTGAGATAGGATTTGTAGCAAGAGAGTTTCAGGATCGGGGGAATTTCACAGAAGAACTGGCCCAGGGCATTGCCATGGCACAGGGGAAGGGAAAATGTATTGGCTGTGTGCAGGAGAGCAATGAGAAAGGCACTGGCCCAGGCAGCTGCTGCCATGTGGGCACAAGCTCTGCTGCCCAGGAGGGTCCCGTAGTGCAGGGGTTTGCAGATGGACACGTAGCGGTCGTAGCACATGACAGTCAGGAGGAAAAAGTCTGCTGAGATGAAAAAGCAAAAGAAAAAGAGCTGTGCAGCACATCCTGAGTAGGAGATGGTTGTGGTGTCCCAGAGGGAATTGTGCATGGCTTTGGGGACAGTGGTGCAGATGGAGCCCAGGTCGGTGAGGGCCAGGTTGAGCAGGAAGAAGAACATGGGGCTGTGCAGGAGGTGGCCGCAGGCTACGGCGCTGATGATGAGGCCGTTGCCCAGGAGGGCAGCCAGGGAGATGCCCAGGAAGAGGCAGAAGTGCAGGAGCTGCAGCTGCCGCGTGTCTGCCAAGGCCAGCAGGAGGAA
Organism: Acrocephalus scirpaceus scirpaceus; assembly: GCA_910950805.1. NCBI lineage: Eukaryota > Metazoa > Chordata > Aves > Passeriformes > Sylviidae > Acrocephalus > Acrocephalus scirpaceus. Next base: position 1,320,243 of record CAJVGK010000043.1, on the reverse strand, counting down.
GTGGCTGATGGAGCTGCTGTTGGACATTTGCTCTGGCTGGCCATGGGCACCTGTTCATGGAGAAAGGACAGGGACAAGTCAGCAGAGGCTGCTCTGAGCCAAACCTGGGCCATTCCCTGTAGACTGTCCTGCTGTGACTCACCCACCCTTGTTCCTGCTCTGGGAAAACCTTTCCCCAGGTCCCTGCCTGAGCTCCAGTTGTGCTGTCTGAGTGTGCCAGGAGCAGCCAGGCCTGTGTGTGGGGGCTCTCCAGGAGCCATCCCTGCCCTGCTGCCCTGGGTTTGTGGCCATGTGGCAGAGGGACAAGGCTGGGTATTCAGGATTTTTCAGGGAAATCACTCCTAATGCAGACAGGCTTGTTGCCATCTGCATTCCCACTTCTAAAGGACATGCAGAGCAGGAAGGAATTTTAGCCATTATTTTCCTACCCACACATCATTCCTGGTTCTCTGAGGTCAGAAATCCCCAGCATTTCTGCTGCACTCACAGTTTGCCACTCAGAGATGAGAGACAAAGGATTCCCTGTGGCTCAGGGAAGGTGAGGGGCTGGATGGGCTTGTTCCCAACTGCCCTGGGTTTGCAGCTTTGGCTGCAATCAGAGCACAATCACACTCTCCTGTCACCCTGGGATAAACCAGACCCTGCCCAGAGCACAGGGATCCCTCAATGTCTCCCCCTCTCCAAAGGGCTCTGGGCAAGGTCTCAGCACCCCCTTCTGCCAAGGACACTCCCGGCTCCCTTGGCAAACCCAGCAGCATTTCCTCAGCTCTGGCATCTCTGCACTTCCCCGTGGCACATTCAGGGAACTCCCAGGGGCTCTGGCACAGATTTGCAGCCAGGAGGGCAGCTCAGAGCTGGCAAGGACACAGCAAGGAGATCCCCGGGTGTGCCCATGATGGGATCTCAGGGAGGGGGCTCAGCTCATTCCCCTTTCCCATGGACTGCTTTGCCCACAGCCCCACAGGTCCCAGGGAAGCTTGGACACCCCATTGCCATGGCCACAGCTGCCTGGCAGGAATGCCAAGGGCAGTGCCTGACTCAGCTGCTGCAAAGGCCAGAGCCTCCCTGAGAGCACCAGATGAAAGGGACAGGATCAGGGCAGTGCAGAAACAAGAGCAGATGTGGTGGTGCTGTGCCTGGGAGGGCAGGACAGAGAAAGCTGGCAGAGAGTGTCTGTAAATTTTTTAAGCATTACTTTGAGGATACTGGGTGTTCCTTTCAACTCTGAATGTTCTGTGATTCTGTGATTACAATTCCTCTTGTGCTTCTATCATCCTGCTGTTACCTATTAAAAAAAAAAAACCAAAAAAAACCTTGTAATACCTTTGGAACAGTAAAGTGTAAACCCGAATTTTATTGGAAGCTTCCTGGTTTCCCAGTGGGGATGGGGAACACCCAGCTCCTGAGTTCAGAAATCTATTAAAGGTAATTATTAGGATATTTACCAGGAACATTCAAAATATAATTCAGTTTTCCCAGTTACACACCCCTGGGTCAACCCACTGCAGTATGTCCAAGGGCTTCTTTACCTCACTTTTTTATCACACTCTGGTTAAAATCCAGAATGTTCTTCTTGTAGGTCATCTTCCTAATAAGACTTTAAAGTATCTCAGGACAGTATTTAGGTCTAATAATGGTTTTAAAATCTATGAGAAAGGGTGAGAAACACAGTAGAGTTAATTAAGGATTATAGTTATAAAGGCATATAATAGTAGCTGAATAGAGTTAATTAGAATTTTATTTTTATAACTATATAATAGTAGTTACATAGCTATGAATATATGAAATATGTATAAAAACCAAAAATCTTTTCGTCATGACCCCAACTCTCCCATCCTTCCCCAAGCAGGAAATTGAAAACACTCACAGGAAAGCTCCTGATCTTTACACCAATGCCAGGCTTACCTTCTTTTGGCAAGTGTCCTCCGCAGCTATGCCCAGGCTGGTGTGGAGCTGGGAGCAGCCCTGCCCCACACAGCCCCTCTCAGCAGCAGCAGCAGCAGCAGCAGCAGCAGCAGCAGCAGCAGCAGCAGCAGCAGCAGCAGCTGCCCTGCTCAGGGTGGCTCCTTCCCCCCACAGCTTCTCCCCAGCGCTGGCAGCAGCTCCCCGGGCCGGCTGAGAGCTGTCCCTGGCAGGCAGCAGAGTCCCTGGGCCAGCACAGCGCCCTGGGCTGCAGGACCCTGCTCTGCACCACAGCCCTGGGCACCCCTGGCTGCAGCCCCGGCTGCTCAGCCCTGCAGCAGAGCCTGGCCCCAGGGAGCTGCCTTGTGCTGGGCCTGGGCTGGGGCAGCAGGGAAACCCAGCCCTGCCCTAGGGCCACATCCCTGCCCTGCAGCAGCTCCCACAGTGCTCCTGGAAGGTGCTCCAAGCTGGGGGATGTGGCAGCTTCAGGAGATCCCTGCAGGAGCTGCAGCTTCTCTTCCCCCAGCCAGAGAGTGACTGTTTGCAAGCCTGGGAGGATTTCTCCTGCAGTGAGCCCTGAGTGAGCTCTGCTCTGTGCTGCCAGCCCAGGCTGAGCTGAAGCCCTGTGTGCCTGTGTGCTGTGCCCGGGGTGGCTGCAGGCAGTGCCCCAGCCCTGCTGGGCTGGCAGAAAAGCTGCTCATCCAGAGAAATGTGTTTTTAAGCTCTTCTTGGTTGCCAGGATCTCCCTCTGGATGATGAGCTCAGCCCAGCTCATCAGCACAGACACAGCACAAGGACTTTAATGACCCTCTCAGGGCTTTGTGCTGAGGCCCTGAACATCAGTCCCTGAGAGGGAGCTGAAGAAACCTCTCCAGAACTCCAAGTCAGAAGCCAACTCCAAAGTTTCTGGAAGTTTTAATGGGTCCCACTGAGGGACACGACACAGAAAGTGTCCCCAGGCCCCAGGCAGAGCAGAGAACTGCAGGCAGTGATGACAGGTGGGGACAAAGAGAAGCCAAGTCTTGGTGCCCTGGGCCACAGCAGCCTCTGTGCCACCAAGGACACTGAGGAGACCCCTTGTCCTGAGGCCCTGGGGCCTCCTGGCACAGCCCCAGCAAGGCTGGGCACTGTCAGCCCCTTGTGCTGCCCTCAGCATCCCCCTGCCATGCCAGTGGCCTCCAGGATGTGCTGGAAGGAGTCCCTGGGGAAGGAGCCTTGGTCAGCAATGGCCCTGGGGGGCTCCTTCATGCTGCCAGGGACTGCAGGTTTTTTCCAAGGACTTTGGGTTTGGCTTTTGCCTTGGAGTCTCTAAGAGGTTTCTGCAATCCTGGTCTCCAATTCTCTGCTTTAATGAGTCCCTTGAGAGGCTTTGTCAGTAACAACACTCAGTGGGGCTCATTATTACTTCAGGGTACACAAAGTGTGTAAAGAAAAAAAGGGTTTTCTATACTGACTGAGACCTGTGCAATCATGGCCTTCAAAAATCTCCTTTCATGAGTCCCTTGAGATTTTTAGCCAATAACAACACTCAGTAGGGCTTATTCTTGCTTCAAGGTACTAAGGGGTAATTTAAGTACTTTTTTTTGCCACTGAATCTCTGAGTGGTTTTTGTGCAATCCTGTCCTCCAATTCTCTCCTTCAGAGTCTGTGAGGAGCGTGTTGGGGATGGGCCTCATTACCGCCTCGAGACACTTTGGGGGTTTCCTCCGACTTTGACTCCTGGCAAGGTTTGTGCAATCTCCTCTCAGGCCCTGAGATTCCAGGGCTCAGCACCAAATGCACCACGGGGCTCAGTAGGATTAAGCAAGTCCTGACAAACCATGGCTGTGCCTTGATTTCCCTCTGGTCTGGTGCAGTTCACTGGGAAGTCTTTTTTTCCTAGAGGTTTGGAGAAGAACTTCTAAGAAATACACATTCCTATTTCCAAGGTGTATTTTTCTCTTTAGAGCAGAGGTGATTTCAGCATTTAGTGATTGATATTGACCCAGGGTCTCTCCTCAAGAGGTCAGGCCTGCTCAGAGAAGCTGTCCCTTGAGGTGTGATCCTTTGAGGAAAACCTTGCACCACATCCACCAACCCCATCCTGTCTCTCCTTACTCACCTGGGACCTGCTTTGCTTGGAGAACTGCCTGCACTCAGTCAAAAGAGGGTTTTTCAGCAATCTAAAACTCCAAAGTTTCAGACAATCTCCTCAAGTGTGTGCCAAGCCCAAGGTGCCACCAAGGAGGTTCCCCTTCCTCAAGGCAGAACCATGCAAGGAGTGTTTGAGACACACAGGAAGTTCTGCAATAAACACAAATCCAAAATTGGCTGAAGACAGAATTAGACCACGTTCTGAAGGACAGACAAGCTTTGAACTCCTTGCAGCTCAAAGCTCCAGCTGGGTCGTTGGGAAGTGTGTGAGTAAGGCAGGAGTGAGGGCAAGGGAACTGCAGAGAGCCCTGGAAGTGCTTCTGTGCAGCCAGGCTGTGGGGCAGGGCACTGCAGGCCTGGCCTGGGCCAGGAGTGAGGCTGGATCATCATCCCAAGCTGCCCTGGGCCATTGCAAGGGGCTGTGGCCATGGACACTGCACTGACCCCACTGCTGCCTTTGGGTGCCACGGCAACCCTGATCAGTTCAAGTTTCCTTGGAAAGCAGCCCAAGGAGCCATTTCTGCAGCCAGGTTCTGTGGCCACTTGCATGCAGAGCTGTCGCTGTCCTGGGCTGCCATGGCAACCCTGGGGACAAAGCGGTGCCAGGGCTGTTCCAGGTCCAATGGCACTGACACTCGTCGGTGCCCTCAGGTGCCAGAATTGGATCCAGCCACTTCCAGTCTCCTCTCATTGATGGAATTTTAGATGGCCCCCTGGAGGGGTTTGAGGATCCATGGTGGCTCTTGGGTGTCATTTCTCCACCTCATGACTCAGCAGGAATTTCTCCAATGAAGAAATGAAGCTTTTCCCTGAGGCTCCCACTCTGCCCATGACAGGAACCCCTGGGAGTGCCTGGGACATCCCGGCTCTTTGGCAGCCTGGGGACTCCTGGGATGTCACCCTGGAGCCCCCGTGAGTGCCTGTGACAGATGGGTGCCTTTGCAGCACAAGTTGACCTGGGATGTCCCCATGGAATGGCTGTGACTGCCTCTGAGCACAGGGCTCTTTAGCATCCCCAGAAATCCCTGGGAGGTCTCCAGGATCCTCGAGTCCAACTCCTGGCCCTGCACAGGACACCCCAACAATGCCAGCCTGGGCCTGGCAGCGCTGTCCAAACGCTGCTGGAGCTCCCAGAGCCCTGGAGCTGGGACCCTTCCCTGGGAGCCTGGTCAGTGACCCAGCAGCCTCGGGGGGAAAAACCTTTTCCTCAGATCCAACCCAAACCTGCCCTGACTCAGCTCCAGCCCTTCCCTCCACTCCTGTCCCTGGGCACCAGAGGGAAGAGGTTCCCACAGCCCCAGCCAGGGACCCACTCCCAAGGCTGTTCCAGGGCAGCCAGGGCTGGCACCAGCTGGGATGCTCGGTTTCCACGGGCCGGGGTTTGGGAATGGGATTCCCCAATTTCGTGTTTCCGCTAAAACCATTCTGTTTCCACTCGCTGCCCTCCAGCCTCCCATTGAAAGTACAAAAGGCAAAGATCCCAGGATGGGATAAGAACAATTTACTGAGAACAGCAACAACATAAGCAAAAAATAGGAACAGAAACAATATTAAGGAATATAACAATATTAAAAAAATAAAATATAATAGAAATTATATAATAATATAACAATTAAAACCAACATAGGAACAGAAGAATAAGACGTAAGATATAAAATGAAAAATTAAACATGAACGACTGGCTCTTCCAGGCCATGTTATTCCTCCTGCCTGGAGAGGACACCCTTCTCATGGGGAGAGAGAGAGAGTCCTTTTCCTGCCCCTTGAAATGACCTGAGATGGGATCAAATACAATTATGGGGCCATGGCCAGACCCTTACATTCTTCAATCCCACCTCACATCATTTCCAGGTTAATGGAAAGGGACAGGTGTCCTCCCAGAATGAATGACAGGGAACTGTGGCTCAGCAGGGCTCTTCCCAGTGTGCATCCTCTGATGGGGGATGAGGTTGGAGAAACACATGAAGCTGTTCCCACAGTAGGGACACTTGCAGGCTATCCCTTATTTGTGCCTCCGTTGGTGTCGGGTACAGTGAGAGCTGGCAGTGAAGCTCTTCCCACACTGGGGACACTCGTAGGGCCTCTCCCGAGTGTGGATGCGCCGGTGCCTGATGAGGGTGGAGTTGTGCTTGAAGCCCTTCCCGCAGTCAGGGCAGTGGAAGGGCCTCTCCTCTGTGTGAATGCGCTCGTGAAGGAGGAGATTTGAGCTTGTCTGAAACCTCTTCCCGCAGTGGGAACACTTGTAGGGCCTCTCCCCAGTGTGGATCATTTGGTGGATGATCAGCAGGGACCTCTGGTTGAAGCCCTTCCCGCATTCCCCACATTTGTATGGCCTTTCCCCAGCGTGGATGTTCTGGTGTCGGATCAGGCTAGAGCTGTGGCTGAAGCTCTTCCCACATTCCCCACACTCATACGGCCTCTCCCTGGTGTGGGTCCTCTGGTGAACAGTCAAGCTTGAGCGATGGCTGAAGTTCATCCCACATTCCCCACACTCATACGGCCTCTCCCCAGTGTGGGTCCTGAGGTGGACAGTCAGGTTGGAGCTGTCTCTGCAGCCCTGCCCACATTCCCCACACACGTAGGGCCGTTCCCCAGTGTGGATCCTCTGGTGGCGGATCAGGTGGGAGTTCCTGCTAAAACACTTCCCACATTCCAAGCACTCATAGGACTGCTCCCTGTCATGAAGCTGCTCATGGACCACCAGCTCTGAGCTCTGGCTCGATCTCTGGCCACGTTCCTGGCACAGGGTGGGTGTCCTACCTCCTCTGAGCACCCTGGGATGGGTTTGGAGCCCCTCCTCCTGTGGGATCTCCTGGGCTTTTCCTCCCTGTTGGATTCCTGTGCCAGGGAGCCACTCAAAACAGCCTCTTCCATGAGGTTCTTCTGAGAGGATTTGTCCTCCCTGGTCTCCATGCTCAGCTCCTTGTCTGGGGGAAGAAGGACAAGGAGAGGATGAGATTTTCCTCCCTGCCAGAGGGAAGGGGAAGGAGATCCCCCCAGGGAATCCCTGTAGGAACAGCGTTGGCAGCGGGATTGTCCTGCAGCCAGGGGCCATGCTGGGCTGGGAGATCAAGCAGGAGAGAGGGGGAAAGGGGCAGTGACTTCCTCCTCACCTGCCTGGCTGTCCCAGGGCATCTTCCTCTTCCTTACAGCTTCCTCCTCCATCCAGGTAAGGTTTGGCAATGGGAAATGCTGGTTTGGGGAAAAATAAGGGATGAATACGTTGAGTTTGAAAGTCCCTTTGCTCAAGTCCAGCTCTACAAGTCACCAGCAATCTGGGGTCTATAAAAACCTCCCAAACACCAAGATTCAGCCCTGAAAATATGTCCCAGGATTTCCCTGTCTCTGGTCTCTCCTCTTTGCTGTTTGAGGATTCCTCCCTGTCCCTGCTGCTCGGGGTCACGCTAGTACTGGGGGTCCTCCATCTACTCAGTCTCCACCCTCCCCAGGCTGCTGGGAGTCTTAGCAATCTGAAAAGTTCCCCTCTTTTCCCTGTCCGCACTTAGGGATGCTGAGGGATTTGGAGGTCCCGGGGTCCCTCTCCCCTTTTTCTCTGCTTTGGGGTGAAGTGTGTCCAAGGATTTCCCCCTGCCCCTCTCCAGGCTGTTGAGGGTGCCACAAATAACAGCACTCCCCCCTCTCTGGGCTCCCCACTTTGGCGTCCTGGGGGACACAGGGCTCTGCTCCTCCAGGTTGCCTCTGCCAGCAGCTGCCACTGTGACCCCTCAATGTCCCCCCAAGGGGCATTTTCCACTCAACTTTGCAGTTCTTCATTTTCCAAAAATCACCCCCCAAAGAAACCCAACTCAGGGACCACGCAGAATATCTGGGCCAAGCTCCCTTCTTGGGTTAGAAATACAGGTGTCTGCTAAGGAAGGCAGGAGCCTCCCTTGATATGGAATATAGAAACCCCCACATAAAACCCACATAATTTTGAAATTAACGGGCTCTCATGCAAAGATATGGGAATAACATTTCTTTAGTAAGAAAATTAAACTAAAAATGCAGTAGTAAAAGAAAAAGAAACACTGACAGAGTCAGAATCCAACCTGACACCCGGTTAGGCAGGGTGTTGGTAGCAGTCCAATCAAATCGTGGCTGCAGTCCTCCTGGAGTCACAGATGTGGTTTTGTTGAAGCAATGATCCTGTAGAAGGGTGTAAATTCTCCTGAAGGTCCAGTGGTGGTGTAGATGGGTCAGGCCTTCCTCTGGGAATCCAGTGGAAACAGGCTGCTTCTGGTGTGTTAAATCTCAGATTATATCCAGGTAGGAATGCTTGGCTCCTCCCCCTGGGTGGAGCATCTCACAATGGGATGATGGAATTTGATCAGTGATGCAGTGAGACTCAATGGCCCATTAACAGAAGATATCTCCCTGGAGGGAGGATGGGTGGTGGAAGAGATAAAGAACACTGCCCCACCTGGTTTTAACAGCTGGCCCATTAACAGAAGATATCCCCCCAGAGTTATGAGAAATGGGTCATGGAACAGTTCTTACTTGGGATCTCCTGTTGGTTTTGTTTTCAAACTGGCACACTGGGGAGAAGTGGGACCATGCTGGGAACTGCTGTGAGCAGGTTGGAGTGACTGGTCTACACTGTGGGCAACTGGGTATGACCAGGACCATTCTGGGAGAGACTGGCATCATACTGGGAGTGACTGGGACTAGACTAGGAGCATGCTGGGAGCAACTGGATGAAAGTGGGAGCAATCTGGACCATGCTGGGGGCAAACTGCATCATAATGGGTAAGGACTGGCAGTGACTGGGCTCATAATGGGAGTGCTGAGGAAACTGGAACCACACGGGGGGCAACTGGGCTGATACTGGGAGCAGCCACTTCTGGCACCAGAAAGCCCAAACCCTTTTCCTGGCCACTCCACTTCTCCCAGGCCCACCATTTTCTTTGACCCTGGGCCCCCTGCACTCCTATTCCTGCCTTTCCCAGCTCCCAGCCCCGCCTTCCCTTATCACTGAGGATGGGACCTCATCACTTGGTACCCCTATTCCCAGCCCTCCCGGGTTGTCCCACCTATTGATGGGAATGGGGACACTGGGGACCCTTGGAGCTCCCTCTCCTAACTGCAGGGACCCACTTAACCCCACCCATCCCACATCTACCCTTCCCCAGCCTCCCCTTTTCTAAATACTGGAACCCCCAAACCCCCTTCCCTGCTCTCCCAACTCTCCCTGTTCCCCCTTTCCTTCACCCGTGAACCTCCAGACCCCAAATCTCTGTGTCCCCCCAGTTCTCCTCTCCCTGCAGTCCCTGCCCGTGGCGCTGTCGGAGCCCAGCCCGGGGTTCCCCCAGTTCCTGTCCATGGGGTCCCTGGATGGGATCCCCTTCCAGCGCCGCCACAGCCAGCGGGGCCGGGCGGAGCCGCAGCCGCCGGGGATGGCGGCCGGAGCCGAGCCGGGATATTGGGATGGCCGGAGCCGGCACAAGGAGCGGCACCGGCACGGGGCCAGCAGGGAGCTGCAGATGCTGCAGGAGCGGCACAGCCAGAGCGGGGCTCAGGGCGGGGAGCCGGGGCTGGGGGATCTGTGGGGCTGCCATGGCACCTGTGGGACTGCAGTGGGGATCCGTGGGGCTGGGCCGGGATCTGGGGCGCTGGGATGTGCATCCATGCGGATCCAAGGGGCTGGGATGAGGCTCTGTGGGTCTCCATCAGACTCTGGTGCTCGGTGGGGCTGGAATGGGGCTCTGTGGGGCTGGGACACAATTCCGAGGGTCTCCATGGGCCCAATCCCTTCTCAGGTCTCCACACCTGCAGGAGGTTTCTGGCTGTGACCTCCTGTCCCACGGGAGTGTCCGTGGATCCAATCAGCTCAGCTCTGACAGGCAGAAATTCCTCTCCTTCCAGCTGGGATCCGGGGGATTTGTGGTCACCATTCCCATGAGAATTCTGTAGCTGGATCTCACTGCCATCCCATTCCCATGGAATTCCACTGCCACGGAAGCTCCAATCCGGTTCTCCCCCCAAACCCATCCTGGGGGTCGCCCTGTTCTTTGCCCTCCCCACCCCTCACAAGACTCCTGCGGGGTTCCCCACGACCCACCCAACCCCCCCAAATTCCTTCTGAGTCCTCCCTCATCCCCACACGGGGATTCCTGGGAGTCCCCCTGTGTCCCCTCCCCCAGGACTTTTGGGCCCCCCCCCACCAGTCCGTGCCCCACCCCCGTTTTTGCCCCCCTGTGATGGTGGGGTTGGGGCCGAGTGCTGGTGCCCCACTGCCTGCAGCAGATGCAGCAGTGAGGGGAGTTCAGGGGTATCCCTGAGCATTTGGGGTTCCCATGGGATTTGGGGTGACCCCCTGGTCCCCCAGGATCTCCCTGAACACGCTGACACTGCCCGTGCACAGTGAGAAGGGTCAGACCTGGAACGGGGTCCCCAGCTCTGTCACCAGCATGGCCCAGGTACCCCCAAAAACTCCCAGGAATCCTCAAATCATCCTGGGACACCCCAACCTCCCCATGATCCCAAAAACATCCTGGGACCCTCTAAAAACTCCCCAAGATGCAAAATCCATAGAGACTCCCTTTCCAAATCCTCTCAGGACAGCAAAATTCCCACAGGACCTCCCAACACCCCCGTCAGACCCTCTTGAGAAGGTTCATACCTGGCACGGGGTCCTCATCTCTGTCACCAGAAGGTACCCAAAAACAATCTTGGGAACCCCCTGGGATCACCTGTTTTTAGGACCCCTAAAAACCCCCTTGGGAACCTCCAAAAATGCACCGTGACCCCAAAATCCCCCGGGATCTGTAAAATCCTCCCCAGGAACCCCTCACGCATATTTACATCCAACAAGGGGTTCACATCACCATCATCAGCATCACCAGGTACCCCTGAACCCTCCTGGGACCTACAAACCCGTCTTGGGACCCCCAAACCCTCTAGGGACCCCCAAACCCTCTCAGGACCCCCAAAACCCACCTGGGAAACCCAAACACCCCAGGGCTTTGTACTGGAATCAACGGGAGTGGTGTTGCCCTTTTAAGGGCAGTTATAGCAGGACCCAACAGGAGCAGGGGCTCTTAAAGCAGCTGTCTTGGTTTTGAAAGACAGTTGTCTGCCAGGGAGAGCCAGAGCTTCCCTTGGAATGGAGAATGTCACCCCCCTCCCCTCCAAATTATTATAATTTTGAAATTAGGGGCTTTCAGGCAAAGATATGGGAATAGGAGTTACAGTTCTTTAATAGGAATAAAACAACAACAACACCACCAAAATACAAATGCTGTAGTACAAAGACAAGCAAGCAAGCAAACAGAAGTCCTAGAAAAAAATCCTGACAGAGTCAGGGATACAACCTGACACCCTGTTGGTAAGGGTGTTGGAAGCAGTCCAAATAAATCCTAGATGAGGTTCTGTGGGATACAGATAATGGAGTAGGAAAAGTCCAGTGGTGGTGAGATGGGTCAGGTCTTTTTTCCTCTGGTGGAAAAAAACAGATGCCTGCTGTTCCTGAGTCTCAGTTTTTATCCAGGTAGGAATGATTGGCCCCCCCACACTGGGTGGAGCATCTCACAATGGGATGATGTAATGTGTCATGTCCTTGATGAGCCTTAATGGCCCATTAGCAGAAGATATCTCCCTGGAGGATGGACAGGAGGTGAAGGAGATAAGAAACACTGCCACACCTGGTTTTAACAGCTGGCCCATTATCAGAAGGCATCTGCCCCCCTCCCCCCTGGAGTTACAAGAGATAAAGAAATATCTGCCTTTACAACAGATGAAATTGAAAACAAATCTCTTGGCTACCCAACCCAAGACATTATCTACCCATTATTCTATTATCATCTGTATCAATAAACTCTACTATACACAATGAACCCTTAAACCCGATTCTCACTTAGGATTAGGTTTCCCTGTGGTACACAACGGGTTTCTCCATTTTTCTGCATTACTCACTAAGTGGAACTATGTCTTTGAGCAAAAACCCACGAATGGGTCTGCTTTTGCCTGAGGTGGGGTTAATCCAAATAGTCTTTCCTAAAATACCTTTCATGCATACAACAGGGATGTTGTATCTACTCTATCTACTCTACTATCTATCTTTATCTACAGTGCACAAAGTTTCACACTGGGCAGGACCAGATCGACTGATGGAGCCTCGGCTGTTGACTCTCTAAGTGGCTTTTGCTAAGTTCACTTCTTAAGTTTTGAAGGTCTCCCTGTCAAGTGCCTTCAGGGTAGTCTTGAGTAGTCTATTGCACCGTTCAACTTTCTTGGCAGCTTGTGCATGATAAGGGATGTGATATATCCATTCAATGCCATGTTCTCTAGCCCAGGTGTTCATAAGGCTCTTCTTGAAACGGGTCTTATTGTTTGATTCGATTCTCTCAGGGGTGCTGTGTCTCCACAGGACTTGTTTTTCAAGGCCCAGGATGGTGTTCTGGGCAGTAGCGTGAGACACAGGGAAGGGCTCTTGCTATCTAGTGGTGGCTTCTACCATGGTCAGCACACAGCGCTTGCCTTGGTGGGTTTGGGGAAGGGTGATGTAGTCAGTCTGCCAGACTTCTCCATACCTGTATTTAGACTACTGTCCCCTATATTATAGGGGCTTCAGCCGCTTAGCCTGCTTGATCAAACACGTCTCACAGTCATGGATAACCTGAGAAATACTGTCCATGGTTAGATCTATCCCTCGGTCTCGTGCCCACTTATAGGTGGCATCTCTGCCCTTATAACCTGAGGCATCATGGGCTCATTGAATAGGAACAACTTTGCTTTGTGTTGCCGGTCTAAGTCTATCTTTGATACCTCTATCTTGGCAGCCTGATCTACTTGCTCGTTGTTTCAGGGCTCCTCATTAGTTCTACTCTTGGGGACATGGGCATCTACATGGCGGACTTTCACAGGTAACTTCTCTACCTGAGTGGCAATGTCCTTCCACTCATCAGCAGCCCAGATTGGTTTTCTCTGATGCCAGAGGAATGGAGAAAAATGCGTTAGCAATGTCAGTCGTGGCATATCATTATTCTGCCTTGGACTCTAGCTCATACTGGAGTTCCAGCATGTCCAGCACAGCAGCGCTCAGAGGCGGAGTCACTTCATTCAAGGCACGGTAACCCACAGTCAGTCTCCATTCTCCGTCAATTGCACACATGCTAGATGAGGCTGTTGAAGGGTGAGTGGATTTTGCTGACCACCCCTTGTGTCTCCAGCTCTAAGATCATCTTGTGGATGGGGTTCACGGCATCTCCATTCATCCAGTAATAGTGGCGCTGCACCCTCGAGGTGGCCACTGGTACTCGTTGTTCTTCTACCCTTCAGGAGTCTCACTGCAGATGGGTTCTCTGACAGTCCAGTCAAGGTTTTCAATTTCTTGATGCCCCCTGCCTTCACAGCAGCTATTCCAAAAGCCCATCTGAGTCCCTTAGGGTCTCAGGTAATACCCATTCCTGAGGAAGTCAATGCCCAGGATACACGGGGCCTTTGGGCCTGTTGCAATCAGATATTTCTGCCACTCCTTCCTGGTCAGGCTCACCTCAGCTTCCACCAGAGTCAGTTGCTGTGATCCCCCTGTCACCCCAGCAACGGAAATGGGTTCTGCCACCACATGTCCCGATGGCATCAGGGTATGCTGTGCACCAGTGTCAACCAAAGCTTCATATTTCTGTGGCTCTGATGTGCCAGGCCATCGAATCCACACATTCCAAAAGACTCGGTTTTCCCATGCCTCTTCCTGGTAGTGGCAGGGCCCTTCTAGCACTGGTTATTATTCTCTTCCTGGGCATACAGAGTAGAGGTTCCCTCAAGGGGATCCAACACAGCATCCTCACTTCTGTAATACCTGGTGACTCGGTCATGGGAGGCTGAGGCTCCCTTCATTTTAGTGGGACCCCCTCAGTGAGTGTTTGTCTCCTTGAGCTCACACACCCGTGCTGCCAGGACAGAAGTGGGTTTCCCATCCCACCTTCCCATGTCTTCCCCATGGTCACACAAGAAATACCACAGGTCAGCCCTTGGGGTATACCCTCTCTCTCTAGCTGGAGGGCATTGGGCTCTGACTCTGGGGTCTGTGACTCACACTGGTGCCGCATGGGAACTGTTCCTGCTCATCTCCTCCCTCATCCCCCATCATCTCCTCTCTGAGTTCTTTAACTACAGCAGAGATCAGAGCCTGCATTGGGATACTGATCATACTCTCAAAATTCCTGAGCCTGTTGTCTTCAGAACCCCATCTCTCGGTTGTCTTCAACATTAATTGTTGCAATGAATGTGGCATATTGAGATGGCCCTAGGCTTGCCAGACTCCACAACATTTGCCCTGTGCATCTAACCTTGTCGGGGTCATTGTCATGCTGTCCACTCCTCCCAAAAAGTACTTCCAATACCTCCACTTCCCTCAGCTGTTGGATCCCCTCCTCAAGGGTCTTCCAGCACATTCTATGATGGTGCTCCTGCATTCTCTCTCTGTGGACAAACCTCTCCCCTAAAAACTCATTAAAAGCTGCTCCCAGAAGGAAAGCAACCCTTGCTCCCTTACAAATACCTGATTCATACCTGAGTCCTGGGTCAAGGGTCCCAAATTCCTTGCCTCACCACTATCCAGTTGAGCGCCTGTACCCATAAGGTTCCAGACCCAAAGTAATCAGGCTGTATAAGCCTCACATCCTTGTCATGCAATGTCTTTTTGCAGACTATGGAGACTTTCATACATCAGGGACTCAGTGATGATATCAACCTCTGGCTCCCCTGTTGGTTAGGAGGGTCCTCATCCTTATTACCCGGGTGCTGTATAAGATTTCATCTTACACTTCTTTGTTTCCACAAAGAAGCAGCAGGCGACTGCAGCTGGCTGTGACTGCCCCCGTGGTTCATCTGGAACCTGGATGGTTTTAACGTCTGTGGGTTCCACTGCTGCACCATCAGACTCTCCGTTTTCAGGGCAGGGGGAGGGTTTCCCACCAGCTGGGGCTAATGAGGCCACCACTGGGGAAATGTACTCCCTCAGCATCTGGCCCATCTCATGCATTTCTTTCACCAGAATCCCCACCCAATCTGGCTGGTTTATTTCTGAGGCAGGCTGTGGGGCAGTAACCTTATCCAGAGTGGTTTACCAGGTCAATCCCCCTTTATCCCTGAATGCTAAACACAACAAGCTTAACAGGAGTTGCAATCAGCAACACCAGCCACTGTATGATGTCATTAGCATTCAGAGAAGATTTGAACCTTTGGAAAACTGGTGGGGTAGACCTAAAAAATTGGGAGAGGGGCTCAGAGAAAACTTCCCCGGCATCATTTCCCTACAGTATGTACCATTGTTAATGTAACCCCAAAAAGTTAGTGTATGATAGCTTTGAATCCTTGTGCCTGCCTTCCAGAGGAAGTTAAAAATCCATGAGTTCCTCACCTTATTAACCCATAAAATAAACTGGATGACAGCCACAGTAGCCTTAGTTATAGGACCCATGTTTAAATAAGGACCTGCAAACGGCATAAACACTCCTACAACCACATGCCACCCGAACCAGGGTAAGCCAGACAACATGATGCTACTTAATGAGGTTTCTATATCCAGTACCCAAAAAACGTAGGCCCCTTAAGAGCTGTTACTCCCTTTTTCTCTCAATGCCCTTGTGCCCATCCTTTTGGGTGCCAAAATCTGTCTTGGTTTTGAAAGACAGTTGTCTTTCAGGGAGAGCTAGAGCTTCCCATGGAATGGAGAATGTCACCGCTCTCTCTTCTAAATTATTATAATTTTTCAATTAGGGGCTTTCAGGCAAAGATATGGGAATAGGAGTGACAGATCTTTAATAGGAATAAAACAACAACAACAACAACAAAAACACCAAGAAAAAAATGCAGCAGTACAAAGACAAGCAAGCAAGGAAAAGAGATGTCCTGGAAAAAATCCTGACAGAGTCAGGGATGCGACCTGACACCCTGTTGGTAAGGGTGTTGCAAGCAGTACAAATAAATCTTAGATGAGGTTCTGTGGGGTACAGATAATGGAGCAGGAAAAATCCAGTGGTGATGAGATGGGTCAGGTCTTCCTCTGGTGGAAAAAAACCAGATGCCTGCTGTTCCTGAGTCTCAGTTTTTATCCAGGTAGGAATGGTTGGCCCCCCCACACTGGGTGAAGCATTTCACAATGGAATGATGTAATGTGTCATGTCCTTGATGAGCCTTAATGGCCCATTAGCAGAAGGTATCTCCCTGGAGGATGGATGGGAGGTAGAGGAGATAAGAAACACTGCCACACCTGGTTTTAACAGCTGGGCCATTATCAGAAGGCAGCTGCCCCCCTCCCCCCCGGAGTTATAAGAGATAAAGAAATATCTGCTATTACAACAGATGAAATTGAATACAAATCTTTTGGCTACCAAACCCAAGACACAGTCCCTTCCAGTTGATGCCAGTTGCTCCCAATGTGTCCACATTTTCCTCCCAACATGGGCCCAGTAGCTCCCAGGAACCCCCAGTCAGGTTCCATTCCTACCCACTGCAGTCCCAGTGGCCTCCAGGATGATCTCAATAGGACCTGTAGTCACTGCCAGTATGGTTCCAGTCACTCCCATTACAATCCCGGTTTTTCCCAGTCACTCCTAGATACTCCTGGTATTATTCGAGTCATGCCTACAGTGACTCCCTTTCAGTCCCAGTGCGGTCCCACTTCCAGTATGGTTCCAGTCACAGCCAGCACCTTTCCAGTCACTCCCAGTCTGATTCCAGTATGATCCCAGTCCCTCTCAAATACACCCAGACCTATTCCAGTCACTCCTAGTATGAATCCAGTCAGTTCCAGTGGGATCCCAGTATGACCCCAGCATCGTTCCAGTTGCTCCCATTTCTCTCCACTGTGGTTTTAGTGTCTCCCAGTGTATCCCAGTGGTTCACAGTCACCCCGAGTTGCCCTGAATTGCTTCCAGCCTGATCCCAGTTGCTCTGAGCACTCCCAGTCACCCTCAGTGCCATTCCAGTTGCTGCCAGTATGGTCCCACCCTACCCCAGCATGGGTCCAGCCTCTCCCACTGTGATCTCAGTAGGATCTCAGTTGCCCCCATCATGGTTCCAGTTGCTCCCTGTTCCTCCCAGTGTGTTTCCAGTTGCTCCCAGGTGCCCCTGGTCTAGTCCCATTCACTCCATTGATGATCCCAGTGTCTCCCAGCACGGTCCCAGTCATGCCCAGTTGCCCACAGTGCAGACCAGTCACTCCAACCTGCTCACAGCAGTTCCCAGCATGGTCCCACTTCTCCCCAGTGTGCCAGTTTGAAAACAAAACCAACAGGAGATCCCAAGTAAGAACTGTTCCATGACCCATTTCTCATAACTCGGAGGGATATCTTCTGTTAATGGGCCAGCTGTTAAATCCAGGTGGGGCAGTGTTCTTTATCTCTTCCACCACCCACACTCCCTCCAGGGAGATATCTTCTGTTAATGGGCCATTGTGTCTCTATGCATGACTGATCAAATTCCATCATCCCATTGTGAGATGCTCCACCCAGAGGGAGGAGCCAAGCATTCCTACCTAGATATAACCTGAGATTTAACACACCAGAAGCAGCCTGTTTCCACTGGATTCGCAGAGGAACACCAGACCCATCTACACCACCACTGGACCTTCAGAGGAAAACTGCACCCTTCTACAGGATCATTGCTTCAACAAAACCACATCTGTGACTCCAGGAGATCTGCAGCCACGATTTGATTGGACTGCTATCGACACCCTGCCTAACTGGGTATCAGGTATTCTGACTCAGTCACCTCTTTTTTTTTACTACTGCATTTTTATTTTGCTTTTCCTACTAAAGCACTGTTATTCCTATTCCCATATCTTTGCTTGAGAGCCCATTCATTTCAAAATTATAATTCAGAGGAAGAGGGTTTATGTTTTCCATTTCAAGGGAGGCTCCTGCCTTCCTTAGCAGACACCTGTCTTTCCAAACAAAGCTGGGCCCAGATATCTTGGGGGGTCCCTGGGCTTGGTTTCTTAGGAGGGATATTTGAAGAATGAAGAACTTCAAAGATCAGTGGAAAATGCCCCTTGGGGGGACATTGAGGGTCCTGGTGGTGGCTTACAGTAGAGGCAGCCTGGAGGAGCAGGGGGGACTCCTTGGACCCCCTGCACCCCACAGCCGAAAATAAGGGGAGAAGGTACTCTAGAGACCCCAAAATCCCCTGCATCCCTAAATGGGGAGATGGATAAGGGGGGAACTTCTCCAATTGCTGGGACTCCCAGCAACCTGGGGAGGGCTGGGACTGAGTAGATGAGGGACCCTCAGTACAAGCATAACCCCCAGCAACTGGTACAGGGGGGACGCCTGAACACCAAAGGGGAGAGACCATGGACGGGGAATTCCTTGGAGGCATTTTCAGGGCAGAATATTGGTGTTTGGGATGTTTTTATGGACCCAAGATTCCAGGTGACTTTTAGAGATGGACTTGGTCAGGCAGATCTTCAAACTCAATGTGCTCATCTGTTGTTTTTCCCCAGACCAGGATTTCCCATTGCCAAACCTTACCTGGATGGAGGAGGAAGCTGTGAGGAAGAGGAAGATGCCCTGGGACAGCCAGGCAGGTGAGGAGGAAGTCACTGCCCCTTTCCCCCTCTCTCCTGCTCCATCTCCCAGCCCAGCATGGCCCCCGGCTGCAGGACAATCCCGCTGCCAATGCCGTCCTGCCAGGGATGCACTGGGGGGATCTCCTTCCCCTTTCCCCCTGACTCGGAAGCAATTCCCATCCTCTCCTTGTTCTTCCTTCCCCAGACAAGGAGCTGAGGATGGAAACCAGGAAGGACAAATCCCTTCAGAAGGACCTCAAGGAAGAATCTGTTTTGAGTGGATCCACAGCACAGGAATCCAATGGGGAGGAAATGCCCCAGAGATCCCACAGGAGGAGGGGCTCCAAACCCATCCCAGGGTGCTCTGAGAAGGAAAGACCCACCCTGTGCCAGGAACGTGGCCAGAGATCGAGCCAGAGCTCAGACCTGGTGGTCCATGAGCAGCTTCATGAGAAGGAGCAGTCCTATGATTGCTTGGAGTGTGGGAAGAGCTTTAGCAACAACTCCCACCTGATCCGCCACCAGAGGATCCACACTGGGGAACGGCCCTACGTGTGTGGGGAATGTGGGCAGGGCTGCAGAGACAGCTCCAACCTGATTGTCCACCTCAGGACCCACACTGGGGAGAGGCCGTATGAGTGTGGGGAATGTGCGAAGAGCTTCAGCCATCGCTCAAGCTTGACTGTTCACCAGAGGACCCACACTGGGGAGAGGCCCTATGAGTGTCCCCAGTGTGGGAAGAGGTTTTACACCAGCTCCAGTCTCCTCCTTCACGAGCGCATTCACACTGAGGAGAGGCCCTTCTGCTGCCCTGACTGCGGGAAGGGCTTCAGGCACAACTCCCATCTCATCAGGCACCGGCGCATCCACACTGGGGAGAGGCCCTATGAGTGTCCCCAGTGTGGGAAGAGGTTTCAGACCAGCTCAGATCGCCTCAAGCACGAGCGCATTCACACAGAGGAGAGGCCCTTCCGCTGCCCTGACTGCGGGAAGGGCTTCAACCGCAACTCCACCCTCATCAGGCACCGGCGCATCCACACTGGGGAGAGGCCCTACGAGTGTCCCCAGTGTGGGAAGAGCTTCACCGCCAGCTCTCACTTGACCAAACACCAACGGAGCCACAAGTAAGGGATATCCTGCAAGAGTCCCTACTGTGGGAACAGCTTCATGTGTGTCTCCAATCTCATCCCCCATCAGAGGATGCACACTGGGAAGAGCCCTGCTGAGCCACAGTTCCCTGTCATTCATTCTGGGAGGGCACCTGTCCCTTTCCATTTACCTGGAAATGATGTGAGGTGGGATTGAAGAGTGTGAGGGTCTGGCCATGGCCCCATCATTGTATTTGATCCTATCTCAGGTCATTGCAAGGGGCAGGAAAGGGACTCTCTCTCTCTCCCCATGAGAAGGGTGTCCTTTCCAGGTAGGAGGAATAACATGGCCTGGAAGAGCCAGTCGTTCTTGTTTAATTTTTTCCTTTTATATCGTTTGTCTTATCCCTTCTGTTCCTATGTTGGTTTTAATTGTTATATTACTATATAATTTCTATTACATTTTATTTCTTTAATATTGTTATATTCCTTAATATTGTTTCTGTTCCTATTTGTTGCTTATTTTTTTGCTGTTTGAAATAAATTGTTCTTATACCAGCCTGGGATCTTTGCCTTTTGTACTTTCAGTGGGAGGCTGGAGGGCAGCGAGCAGTGGCACGGTTTTAGCAGGAGCACAAAATTGGGGAATCCCATTCCCAAACCCTGGCCCATGGAAACCGAGCATTCCAGCTGGTGCCAGCCCTGGCTGCCCTGGAACAGCCTTGGGAGCGGGTCCCTGGCTGGGGCTGTGGGAACCTCTTCCCTCTGGTGCCCAGGGACAGGACTGGAGGGAAGGGCTGGAGCTGAGTCGGGGCAACTTTGGGTTGGATCTGAGGAAAAGGTTTTTCCCCCAGAGGCTGCTGGAGCACTGACCAGGCTCCCAGGGAAAGGTCCCAGCTCCAGGGCTCTGGGAGCTCCAGCAGCATTTGGACAGCGCTGCCAGGCCCAGGCTGGCATTGTTGGGGTGTCCTGTGCAGGGCCAGGAGTTGGACTCGAGGATCCTGGAGACCTCCCAGGGATTTCTGGGGATGCTAAAGGGCTCTGTGCTCAGAGGCAGTCACAGCCATTCCATGGGGACATCCCAGGTCAACTTGTGCTGCAAAGACACCCATCTGTCACAGACATGCTCGCCAGACGGGCACTGTTCCTCCATTTTTTTACTATTTCCTCTCTCCCCTTGACAGACTTCCTATTGTTTTCAAAATCTTTGTCCACTGATTTTCCCATTCAATTGCAGTATCAGCAGTACAGGTACCAAATATCTCCCCTGATAGAATCATATTCTACCTTTCCTGGGCTTCACTTGGGTCTGGTTTGCAAGAGTCACACCAAATATTCACACTGGATTTTGAAGCATTGGTCACAGAGAGGACCTTGTCACTCAAGAAAGCCCCTGCTCCCAAGCAGCACTCATTACCAGAAAATAAAATTGCATTGAGCAAAATTACACACATTAGCAATAGCACTGCTCACTAAAAGCACAGAATTCTGCCTAATGTCATCATCTCTGCCATTCACCAAACCACCCCTTTTCCTCATCCTCAATACAGGCCATTCAAATGTTACCATTTCTTCCAGCTACACAATGAACACACTCAGGTACTCTGCTGGCCTGGCCAGAGGATCCTGTTTCCCCACACACTCTTTGCACTTCTCCTAGCTGTCTATCAAAAGTCTAGGAACATTTAGAGAGGAGTGTTTTAACCTTCACTTATTTGAATTTACCCCCAAGTCCACAGCAGTATTCAAATGCTTTCTTCACAACATCAAACACAGCTACTATCCCTATAATTCATCAGCTGATAAAGGACAATGCTACAGAGAGCTTTGAAACCAAACACCACTGACATTGCATCATCATCGTCACTTGGAAAGCGTTTGATTTTGTCCTTGCACTGATGCTTAAACCTGATTACTCAGAAACAACTCTGGAACCAGATGACAAATAGTCTCTGAGATGTAAACCTTAGATACCTTAGAACCCATTTCATTCTTAAGATTAATTGTTTCAACTCCTATTAAAAATATCTCCTTATTTAGTTCTTTTTTATCTAGAAACTTCTTCCTGATGCTCCAGAAGAACCGGCTCAGGGTCCTTCTGCTCAGCCTCCAACTTCCCTGCTCCTTTGGGTACATCCAAAACACGGCTCAGCTAACGCTGACTTTTCTGTCCAGCACACAACTAAAACTCTGATTCAGCCAAGAATCACAACTGCAGAACCTTGTCCATAGCAAGTTTGGTCTGATCTCACAGGGCTCATTGTGCATTTATACACTTTGCATTTCTCCGGGGGGTTAAGGAACAGAACCACAAGATTGCAAATAATCAGAGATATAAAGCAAAATAAATTTAAAAAAACCTTATCCAATTGTTACTTCACACTCTTCAAATGAGTCTATTCTAAGGCTCAGAAATTAGCTGGAAAATGACAAATGCCATCAGTTGCAGTGCATCCTAGCCCAGAATGCCCTCATGACACAAGTCAAGCTTGCCTAGACCCAACACCATCTTCTGAAAGCATTTCATTAAAGCTGAAAGAACACTTATTGCTACCTACAAGAACCCTTAAAATAATCATTTCCAGAAGAAATGTCACTACTACCAGAACATATCACAAAAATCTGCCATGTCATTTAGAAACTGACATGCACCATGAAAGCAACTGATTTCTACAACACTCTTTTTGATAGATACAATGCTATGGCAGTAAAAATAACATGGGTCAAACAATGAGGAAAGGAGGATATTCTAACCCAGAGTTGGCTTATTGGAATTGTCCAACATTTCTCCATCATCCAGAAAGAAACAAGAGATTCTTTGAAGGTCTGACTGCATCTAGAAAGAAACAAGAGCTTCTTTGAAGCTCTGACTGCAAGTGAAGAGTTTTACACGCTGCCCGGCTCACAGGCTACGAGTCACTCACCCACCACCCCCGGCCTGCTTGCACAAGGGCTGCCCTGGCACAGCTGATCCTGCCAGGAGCACTTGGTGCCTCCAGAGCCTCCTCAGGCCTCCCCCTGCACTCAGCCACGAGGCTGCTCTGCCCAGGGCCAGTGCCCAGCACTGCACACTCACCCCAAACCCTCCAGGAACCCACTGGCACCACAGCAACCGCCCGGCACCCCAAACACTCCACGCACAGCAACCCATGGTGAGCACAGCAACAGCCTGGCACCCCAAACATGCCCACCACCGCTGCCTCCTGGGAAACAGATGCACAACCCAGCAATGGGATTGCCATTTTTTCTTGCACCAAAGACACAGGCTGCCATTGCTACCAAAGATACAGATTCAACCAAAACACCAATGATTTCCTTCTGAAGCCAACCACCTCTGATTCAGCTAAGAGAATCACCTTCATTTCTGTGAAGATCAGATCTGCTTCTTCAACCATTCATGCCCAAGTTGAATCCAAATAACTTACACATAGCTGACTGGCAATTTCTCTAAAGAATATCCACACATACCTGGATAACCATTTACTGAATCTCTTCAATGAACAATGTTTTTCACAGCTGAAAGTTAGGTACAACTACAGACTCTAATTGAGCTCCAAATTCCCAGCCTTCTTAAAGTACAGGTTTTTTCTACTCTAAAATCCCATCTTCTATAAATACATAGGATGTAAATACAAATACTTAATGCATTCAGTTTTGTTTAATGTTTAAACCCAAATGAGAAACAAAGAACAAGCCCAGAGTCCAACCTGGTCACTGTTACAGATATGCTCTCAGACAGACACATTTCCTCCATTTTTTTGGACTATTTCCTCACTCCTCTAAACCACCTCTGATTCAGCTAAGAGAATCATCTACATTTCTTCTGAAGATCCAATCTACCTCATAAACAATTTATTCCCAGCTTCAATCCAAATAAGTTGCATCTAAATATCTTTACCATTTCCCTAAACAATATCCACATTTACCTGAAAACCACTGACTGCATCTCCACTAGAAATAGTATGTTACATAACTTAGTTACAAATACAGACTCCAATGTAGTTCCAGGTTTCCAGCATTTCCAAAGTACAGTTCCATTTTTAACCGAGATTTCCATCTTAGATCAATACAGAGGATGCAAAAGCAAGTACACAATGCATTCAGGTCCCCTTAATTTTTTAAGCCAAAATTAAACATCAGAAAAAATCCAGACTCCAGCAGGGTCACTGTTACAGACATGCTCGCCAGACGGGCACATTTCCTCCATTTTTTGACTATTTCCACTCTCCCCTTGACACTCTTCCTATTGTTTGCAAAATCTTTGTACACTGATTTGCCCATTCAATTGCAGTATCACCAGTACAGGTACCAAATATCTCCCCTGATAGAACCATATTCCACCTTTCCTGGGCTTCACTTGGGTCTTGTTTGCAAGAGTCACACCAAATATTCACACTGGATTTTGAAGCATTGCTCAGAGAGGACCTTGTCACCCAAGAAAGCCCAAACAGATGCAGAACCCAGGAGCAGTATTGACTTTATCAGCAGTACCACAGATAGGCTGCCACTGCTACCAAAGACAAAGACTGAACCAAAATCCCATCAATTTCAATCAGCTGCCAACTGGTTCTCAATCTCTGCTTTAGTCCTCTTCCAATATTTTTTTTTTCAGTATTCATGGAAAAGAGGATGCCTTTTCATTTATTAGGAGCATTTGCAGAGCTCATTTCAATAGAACTACTCATGATTATCATTGCCTCAATTTTACAACACTATCAAATGGCATCTCCAATCAAATAAATTTGCTATCACCATTGATCTACCCACTGCACTTCACAACAACCAGATGAAGACCATCTACTAGGTCTACTTGTTTTATCATTCCAATAGTGAGAATAAAGAAGTCAGTTAAGAAACAAACTGCTCAAAAATTCATGTTCTATGTCAATAGAAAAGGCATATTTAAGCTTATTTTGAAGGGTAGTTACTGGTTACCCTAATTCATACTCAGAAAGAAACGCTGAATGCTCCAAAATGAGACACATTTTAAATGAGACTCTGATGGCTGATTCCACTATTTAAATGGTTATGAAAAACTTTTGTTCTCATGAAGAAAGAGAAGTATAAATACACTAAGAGAAAGGAAAATATGCACAATTTCTTTCCCCATCTGCATCAGAACAAGTACACAAACACAGCCCTGATACACAAATATCATGTTTAACATACACAAGACAGTTGCCTGGATCAGCCTGCACAAAAAAGCAAATAAATGCCACTTTCATGTTAGACCTCTCATCTGCTGTTTAAACCAAACAGTCAACCGCACTATTGGAGAGGATTTAAAAGTACATCAAAGTAAAAGGCATTATTTCCTTTCTTCAATCAGCTACAAGCCCTCGAGATTCTTTCCAACTCCATGCAATGCTGAAAGGTCTGGAAAGCACTCAATATCCATGGATGTCTATGCTGTGTAATTGGAGACACTGCTCTTTTTCCTCAATGAGTCTGCAGCACTGCTGGAACAGTCCTGAGCTCTAGCAAACCACTTCCCTAACCTTTCCCTGAATAAGAATCTGACCTTTCTGAACTGATATTCTTCATGTGAGTTCTGTTTGTCTTCATTGACAGCTAAAATAACCATCTTCATGTCTATGAAGATAACATCTATTTCAGATGCCATTTAGTCCTAACTTGAATCCAAATAACTAGCCTATAAATAACTATAAGACAGATTAATAATGTAAATGCATGTTCAAGGTACCACCTTACTTTTTTATTCTTTTATGTTTAGAGAATTTTAACCTCAAATACAGTTTTTGAATTAGTAATATTCAATTCTATAGAGAGATTATAACTCTTTAGGATTCTTCTGCAGGCACAGTGTAGGCACCAAGAACCCACATCCAGATTAATACACAGACAGAACACTTGGAACACCCCATCCTTGATTGGGAGGAGGTACAAAATCCCCAGGACACAAACCCTTTAAAAGCAGCACCACACATCTCAGCATTGCTGAGAAAATCCAGGCTACAACTCAGACAACTCTCAGAAGGAAGTTGGTGCTACCCTCATGCAAATCCAGGGAAAACCACACTATTGTCTCTGGATACATCTCCCTTCACATCCCCTGATGGGCACCAGTCCTGACCCAGATACAAGTAAATGCTATTGCAAGACTGTGACACTTGAAAAAAATCCCTCAGGGGAGTAAAGTGCAGGTTTACATCCTTTTGCCTCTTCCTCATTAAACCTCTTCCCAAACCCTGCAGGTTTTGAAATCACTTTCTTACACTCTACCTTATTTATATAAGCAGAAGCTCTCCACTCTCTTTTTTGTCCCTTGTTCCTGATATGGGAAGCCCCTTTGTAAAGCCTAATTTAATTTTAAAGTTGATATACACATGCATGGTAACCATAGGTCTTTTTAGCACCTTGACTTCCAACTTGTGAACCCTTGTGATCACTCTGTAAACGACAGCAGAGTTTGAGTGTACAAATGACACTGTTTTCTGGGACAGGTACTTGGAATGTTGGACAATTGGGACACCTTGCAGTTGTTCCTGTAATGACTTTGAACATTTTAAGGGTAAGCAGGTAGAAAAAAGGCTGCCACAGTGGGCTCAGTGCAGTGTCCATGGCCACAGCCCCTTGCAATGGCCCAGGGCAGCTTGGCATGATGATCCAGCCTCACTCCTGGCCCAGGCCAGGCCTGCAGTGCCCTTTCCCCACAGCCTGGCTGCACAGAAGCACTTCCAGGGCTCTCTGCAGTTCCCTTGCCCTCACTCTTGCCTCACTCACACACCTCCCAAAACCCCAGCTGGAGCTTTGAGCTGCAAGGAGTTCAAAGCTTGTCTGTCCTTCAGCAGTTGGTCTAATTCTGCCTTCAGCCAACGCTGGATTTGTGTTTATTGCAGAACTTCCTGTGTGTCTCAAACATTCCTTGCATGGTTCTGCCTTGGGGAAGGGGAACCTCCTTGGTGGCACCTTGGGCTTGGCACACACTTGAGGAGATTGTCTGAAATTTAAGAGGTTTAGATTGCTAAAAAAGGAAGAAAGCTCCTGTTTTGTCTGAGTGCAGCCAGTTCTCCAAGCAAAGCCAGGCCCAGGTGAGTGAGGACAGACAGGATGGGCTTGGGAAATGTGAAGCAAGGTTGTCCACACTGGGTGAAACATCAAGGCACAGCTTCTCTGAGCAGGCCCGACCTCCTGAGGAGAGTCCCTGGGTTAAAATCCATCACTGAATGCTGCAAACACCTCTTCTCTAAAGAGAAAAATACACCCTTGAAAAAAGCAATGTGGGTTTCTTAGAAGCTCTTTGAAATCTTAATCCATAACTCTAGGAAAAAAGACTTCCTAATGAACTGCACCAGACCAGAGGGAAATCAAGGCACAGCTATGGTTTGTCAGGACTTGCTTGATCCTATTGAGCCCCGTGGTGCATTTGGTGGTGAGCCCTGGAACCTCAGGGCCTGAGAGGAGATTGCACAAACCTTGCCAGGAGTTAAAGTCGGAGGAAACATCCAAGGTGTAAAAGCATTCGTGGGTCCCACTAAGGTCCATCCCAAACACAGGCTCCTCATAGACTCTTTGAATGAGAGAATTGAACGACATGATTGTACAAAAACCTCTCAGAGAATCAGTGACAAAAAAAACTTACTTAAATTACCCCTGAGTACCTTGAAGCATGAATAAACGCTACTGAGTTTTTTTACTGGCTAAAAATCTCAAGGGACTCATTAATGCAAATAATTGGAGGCCATGATTGCACAATTCTGTCAGTCAGTATCAAAAACCCCTTTTTTAAAAATCTTTTAGTACCATGAAGTTTTATTGAGCCCCACTGAGTGTTGTTACTGACAAAGCCTCTCAAGGGACTCATTACAGCAGACAATTGGAGGCCAGGATTGCACAAACCTCTCAGAGACCCCAAGGCAAAAGCCAAACCCAAAGTCCTTGGAAAAACCTGCAGTCCCTGGCAGCATGAAGGAGCCCCCCAGGGCCATTGCTGACCAAGGCTCCTTCCCCAGGGACTCCTTCCAGCATATCCTGAAGGCCACTGGCATGGGAGGGGGATGCTGAGGGCAGGACAAGGGGCTGACAGTGCCCAGCCTTGCTGGGGCTGTGCCAGGAGGCCCCAGGGCCTCAGGACAAGGGGTCTCCTCAGTGTCCTTGGTGGCACAGAGGTTGCTGTGGCCCAGGGCACCCAGACTTGGCTTCTCTTTGTCCCCACCTGTCATCACTGCCTGCAGTTCTCTGCTCTGCCTGGGGCCTGGGGACACTTTCTGTGTCGTGTCCCTCAGTGGGACCCATTAAAACTTCAGAAACTTTGGATTTTTAACCTCACTTTGAGTTGTGGAGAAGTTTTCGATCACTCTCTGAGGGACTGAGTCTGATGTAAACAGCACGAAAGCCCCGAGAGGGTCATTAAAGTCCTTGTGCTGTGTCTGTGCTGCTGGGCTGGGCTGGGCTCCTGGCACAGAGGACCATCCTGGCAACCAGGAAAAGCTTAAAAACACATTTCTCTGGATGAGCAGCTCCTGTGCACAGTCCAGCAGGGCTGGGGCACTGCCTGCAGCCACCCCGGGCACAGCACACAGGCACAGAGAGCTTCAATCACTCAGGGCTGGGAAGGTGCTGAGAAGGGACTGGGGGAGAATCACTGCCAGCCCTTGGCACAGGAACCTCTGGCTGCAGGACAATGCAGCTGCAGCTCCTGCAGTGATCTCCTCAAGCTGCAACATCCCAATGCCTACAGACTGTGTGAGTACAACTCTCTGAGTATTTCTGGTGCAGGGGAGGTGAAATGCTCATGAAGCTCTGAAACACTGAGAGCTTCTGCCCACTCCCAAAATATTTCCAAGACAAGGATTTTATTTTTAAATGAGGACATTACCTGAAACTTTTTTTTCATTTTGTAAGTTTAGCTAGTGGGGGAGAGGGGGAACAAATCATAAAGTTACCCTTAATTATGACAAGTCCCTGGGACATCTTAACTCAGTGATCAAGCTTAGTCTGAGCTGTCTTTTCTCTAAGCTGCAAACAGAACCTGCCCCCAGCCAGTGCCCTGCAAGCAGGCAGGGTTCTGTAGGGCCAGGGAGAGTGCACAGAGATTTGGGCTCTGGGAGTGCTGGCAGGGAGAGCTCAGGCACAGGGAAACACCTGCAGGTGGAAAATCTCCAGGAAGCACAGAGAAGATGAGAGAAATGAGGCAATGAGAGAAAACAAAAGCCAGGAATGTTGTGGCAGGGAGACTTCAGAGATGTCCATAGGGGCCCCTGCAGTGCAGCCCCTCCCTCTGAACAAGCCCCCTCCCTCCTTTCCCCCAGCCAAGCCTCTGCCCTCAGGGCCGGGGCTCCAAGGCGTGCAGCCCCTCCTGTGCAGGCAGAGCTGCAGCAGAGCCGTGGGGCAGCTGTGCAGCCCCGGGCCCAGTTCCCTCTGCAGAGCACAGGGCTGGGAGCAGCTGCCCAGCACTGGGGGGCTCTGGCAGGGGGCACAGCTGGCTCAGGGTGACGCTGTCCCCAGTGCCCGGCTGTGGGCAATGCTGTCAGTGCAGCCAGGGCAGGAGCTGCATCTCCCTTAGTCCAATGCCATCCTAAGGACACTTGGGAGTCTCCTTGATATTTCAGTGCAAGCTGGGAGCTTCAATGCAGGATGCAAACCTGTCCTGCAGCATCTTTGTGTTATCTGAAAGACCCACGGGGAAAGGCAGAGGTGTTGTGACACTGAAAATGCTGTTGGGGTGGTGAAATAAGCAATGTTAGCGTTTTGCTATAAAAGTTTTACTGGACTGTGGTGGATCCATCTCCTCCTTGTAATATCTGTTGATCTTTAAAGAAAACATGGGAGTGTGAACATCTATCACTTGAGCAAAGTGAAAACCCAGGGAATATCTGAACAGAATGAAGTGACACACCATCTCTCCTAAGCCTTTACCCGTAATCTTGCATCGGGGACCTCACTCTGTTCTACCAGAAGGCAACAGAAATTCTGAGGGTTTCTGGTACCAAGATTAACCAGAAAGATGTGAGGGGACATTTAAAAGAAAACTGTAGAAATCTTAAACACAAAAGGGTGTCTGTGTGTTCCAGGGGAGGGTGTATGGGAAATGGCTTTGATTTTGGTTAACGGCATCTCCTCTAAGTCTTCACTGTCCTTTTCTCCATGAACAGATGTCTATGCCCAGGAACAGCAAATGTCCAACAGCAGCTCCATCAGCCACTTCCTCCTGCTGCCATTGGCAGACACGCGGCAGCTGCAGCTCCTGCACTTCTGCCTCTTCCTGGGCATCTCCCTGGCTGCCCTCCTGGGCAACGGCCTCATCATCAGCGCCGTAGCCTGCGGCCACCTCCTGCACAGCCCCATGTTCTTCTTCCTGCTCCACCTGGCCCTCACCGACCTGGGCTGCATCTGCACCACTGTCCCCAAAGCCATGCACAATTCCCTCTGGGACACCACAACCATCTCCTACAAAGGATGTGCTGCACAGCTCTTTTTCTTTCTTTCTTTCATTGGAGCAGAGTTTTTCCTCCTGACCGTCATGTGCTACGACCGCTACGTGTCCATCTGCAAACCCCTGCACTATGGGACCCTCCTGGGCAGCAGAGCTTGTGCCCACATGGCAGCAGCTGCCTGGGCCAGTGCCTTTCTCAATGCTCTCATGCACACAGCCAATACATTTTCCCTGCCCCTGTGCCATGGCAATGCCCTTGGCCAGTTCTTCTGTGAAATCCCACACATCCTCAAGCTCTCCTGCTCCAAATCCCACATCAGGGAACTTGGGCTCATTGCAGTTAGTGCTTCTTTAGCATTTGGTTGTTTTGTGTTCATTGTTTTCTCCTATGTGCAGATCTTCAGGGCTGTGCTGAGGATCCCCTCTGAGCAGGGACGGCACAAAGCCTTTTCCACCTGCCTCCCTCACCTGGTCGTGGTCTCCCTGTTCATCAGCACTGCAATGTTTACTAACCTGAAGCCCCCTTCCATGTCCTCCCCATCCCTGGATGTGGCCCTGTCAGTTCTGTACTCGGTGGTGCCTCCATCCCTGAACCCCCTCATCTACAGCCTGAGGAACCAGGAGCTCAAGGCTGCAGTTTGGAGATTCATGACTGAATGTTTTCAGAAACATTAAACTGGTGACCAATTTCTGCAAATCATTTGTAATAAAAGTCAGTTTTTATACATCTTGTTGGTTTCATTTTGGTGGTTCTAATTCACTGTGGTTTATATATTTACTTATGTCTACAAAGAATTGTTATTGTTTGTGCCATTTCTCATTTTGTTTCTCTCCACCTTCCCTGTGGCCTCAGACTTTACCAATGAGGAGGTGCACTCTTGGTGGTTTTAAAGGAACTCAAGGATCTCCCAGCCAAGTTTTCTGCAGAGATCCCCCTTTGGTTCCCTTCTCTGCAGCTGCAGCAGCAATGTCTGTGTGCAGAGCTGGGGGCAGATCAGTGCTGGCACAGCAGCTGTGCCCAGCAGCAGCAGCAGCAGCCCTTGGTGTTGGCAGTGCTGCTGCCGTGGCCCTGCCCCGCTGCCCTGCTGGCCCTGGTGTTGCTGTAGGGCCTGAGTGCTCTCGGGGCCGGGCACAGGGCTGGGGGTGGCAGTGCCGGGGCTGCAGCAGGGACAGGCCATGGGCACTGCTGGGGCAGCGCTGACGCCTCAGGCCAGGGCCTGGGGGCTGCAGGCTCCTTGCCCAGGCTCTCTCCACAACACTTTGCCCAGGCCAATGCTGAGCACAGAAAAGCCCCGGGAGCAGCCCCAGGCTGGCCGTGGGCAGGCTGGGGGCAAACAGCATGGCTGGGGCTCTGCAAGGTGCCTGGGGGAGACAAGGGGAAGGAGCAGCAGAGCAGGGGCTGATCCATCCCCACTGCGCTGGACACCCCAGGGCAGCGTCCCACAGCGTCCTCATGCACCTGCCAACAACATCCCCCCTCTGCAGCCCTGGCCTCTCCCCCAGCTCACACAAGTGCCGCATCCTTGCAGGCACAGACACGGCAGCACTGCCTCAGGAGCCCCTGTTTGCACTGCCCAGAGCAGGCGTCAGCACCCCCATGGTGTTGGTGTGGGGAGATGAACCTGAGGGAGCACAAATGCCATCAGCCCCTGGGGCCAGGTAGGGCTGGGGGACAGCAGGGAAACCACTCAGGTTTGTGGTGGCCTCTGAAGTCACACAGAAAGTTTGTTCCCATCAGCTGGGAGTTTCCTGTGCCACTGCAGATGTTATTACTCAGAGCCAGGGCTGCCTGGCAGCCACCCCCAAACTCCCCTCAGCATTTCCTTTTCTTCACCTTGGCTTTCTTTACTCTTACTCCTCCAGATATTTTTCTCTTGCCCACCCCTGTTCCCTCCCATGCAAACATCCCATCCCCGGTTGCCCTTTTCCTCTCTGGCCCCACTCCCCATTTCAGTTCCTGAGTTGGCACCATGGGAACGTCCCTTGGGGAGCAGGATCATCCTCCAAGTGCTGCAGGAATTGTCTGCAGGCTCCTGCAGTTCCTCGTGCTGCTCTCTTGCCAGAGGCATCCCAGGCCAGGGGGACCCATCTGGCCTGGTGTGTCTGGCTGTGGGGCTCCCTGTTGTGGGCAAGGAGGAGGAGCTGCAGAGGCTCTGCAGGACTGACAGGATGGGCTTGGGGGCTGTGAGGCGAAGCTGAGGTACCTGGGCTGCTGCACCTTTTGAAGAGGAGGCCCAGGGCTCATCCTGCAACTGCTGCAAGGGTGGTTTCAGAGAATCCCAGAATCAGCAAGGTTGGAAAAGACCTTGGACATCATCAAGTCCAACCTGTGCCCTGACACTGCCTTGTCTCTTCTGAGCATCCTCTTCTCTAGGATAAACAACCCCAGCTCCCTCAGCCAGTCCTCACAGGACTTGTGCTCCAGACCCCTCACCAGCCTTGTTGCCCTTCTCTGCACACGCTCCAGCCCCTCCATGTCCTTCCTTAATTGGGGGGCCCAGAACTGGACACAGCCCTCGCGGTGCTGCCCAATCAGTGCCGATCACAGGGGAAGAATCACTGCCCTGCTCCTGCTGGCCACACTGTTCCTGATCCAGGCCAGGAGCCATTGGCCTTCTTGGACACCTGGGCACACTGCTGCCTCATGTCCAGCCTGCTGTCCATCAGTCCCTGCAGGTCCCTTTCTGCCTGGCTGCTGTCCAGCCACTCTGTCCCTTGCCTGTAGTGCTGCAGGGGTTGTTGTTGCCAAAGTGCAGGACCCAGCACTTGGACTTGTTAAACCTGACGTTGTTGGATTTGGCCCCTGGATCCAGCTTGTCCAGGGCCCTGTGCATCACCCTCCTGCCCTCCAGCAGATCAACACTCCCAGCCAACTTGGTGTCACCACGGTTCCATGAGGCCTTAGAGTGTCACAATGGTCTCCATGATTTCATGAGACCTTCCAGTGTCACGATGTCCATTTGGTTTCGTGGGACCCCCTTAGTGTCACAAAGTTCCTTAGATCCTTGGGCCCCACAGTGTCACAATGGTTCCTTGGTTCCATGAGGTCTGGCACTGCAGCAATGGTCTTCTTGCTTCCACACTGTCACAATGGCCTCTTGCTCCCAAGGGGCACCACAAAGGTGTCAAACATGTTTCCCTCATTCCAGGAGTCCCTGAGGAGCAACCCTGGCCCCTTTGTTCCGTAGGGCCCTGCAGTGTCACAGTGGCCCCATCATGACACCAGGTCCTGCTCTGTCCCATTGCTCTGCAGGGTTCCACAAGGCCCTGCAGGGTCACAGTGGCCTCTGGGTTCCATGAGGCCTCAGAGGGCCACCATGAATTCCTTGGTGCTGCAGGGTCACCATGGAGCCCTGGTCACACAAGATCCTGCAGTGTCACCAGGGACCCTTGGTTCCATGGGGCACCCCAGGGTCACAGTTGTTCCCTCAGTTCCAAGAGTCCTTGCAATGGAACAATGGCCCCTGGATTCCACTGGGCCCCAGGCTCTCCCAAGGCTCTCCTTGGTTCTGCAGTGGCACAATGGCCCCTTGGTTCAACAAGGCCCCACAGGGTCACCGTGGCCTCTGTGGTTCCACCAAGCCCCAGACTGTCACCATGGACTCCTTGCTTCCATTCAGCCCCACAGTGTCACAATGGCCCCTTGGCTCTATGGTGCCATGTCATACACAGTGTCACTCTGGTTCTCTCAGTGCCACCAGGCCCCACAGTGTCACAATGGCCCCTTGCTTCCCCAGGGCCTCGTAGTGTCACCATCATCAGAGAATCCACCAGGCTGGAAAAGGCCTTGGAGAGCATCAAGTCCAACCTGTGACCCAACACCACCTTGTCACCCAGACCATGGCACTCAGTGCCACATCCAGTCTTTCCTTAAACACCTCCAGGGATGTTGACTCACCCATCTCCCTGGGCAGCTTATTGCAATGGCCAGTCACTCTTTTTGGTGAAGAATATTTCCTAATGTCCAGCCTAAACAACCCCTGGTGCAGTTTATGGTAGTGTCCTCTTTTCTTGTCACTCTTCAATCAGAGAAGAGCCCCACCCCCACCTTGCTGCACGCTCCTGTCAGGGAGTTCAGAGAGTGATGAGGTCTCCCCTGAGCCTCCTCTTCTCCAGGAGAAACACCCCCAGCTCCCTCAGCCTCTCCTCAAAAGACTTGTGTTCCAGACCATTTACCAGCCTTGTTGCCTTTCTCTGGACACAATCCAGCCCCTCCATGTCCTTCCTAAATTGGGGGGCCCAAAACTGGACACAGCACTCGAGGTGCTGCCCAACCAGTGCCAAGCACAGGGGAAGAATCACTGCGCTGCTCCTGCTGGCCACACTGTTCCTGATCCATGGGAGTGCCAGGGGTTGAAAAAGGGAAGTGGTTGGGAGGGGGTGGGGACAAATTCTGATTGATTGTCAGCCATGAAGGGTCTTGATTTTCAGATCTGTTCAGACTGCATTAACAGATTCTGGGGGTCAATATCAATTGACATTGCTGATATCAATCTATAAACATTAAAGGAAACTTAACAGGACAAAAAAGTTCTCTCTTCATTTTTTTGCATATTGTATATTCACTTTGAATACACTTCTGACATCTAATTGACCACATAAGAATTTAAAACAAAAATTAGTCCCAGTGGCTTTTCTTGTTCAGACGTTTTGAACAAATGTTTATGCAATTTTCTCACTGAATTCCCGAACTGAAAAGCTCAAGAAAGTACAGGCCTCAGGAGTCATAAAATTCATCAGCAAACTCCAAGTGGCTGAAGATCTTTCCACATCAGAGCGGCAATGAACAGAAATGGGCACAGCTTTCTGGCTGCCCCAGCTTTGGCATGGGCCCTGGGCCTGGAGCAGGAGCAGCTCTGCAGGGCCCCAAGGCCGTGGCTGTTGTGCTGGCCTGGGCAGATGGGATGGCAGCAGGGGCTGCAGAGCTCTCAGCACCTCAGCCAGAGGGGAGCAGGGCACACAGGGAGCCTCCTTTTCCCTTGGCCCAGCCCCTTGCCCATGGCTGGGGCTGAGTCCTGTCTGAGCTGCAGCTGCTGCTGTGCCCTTGCCAGGGGCTGAGGCCGTGGGGCCCCTGCCCAGAGCAGCGTGGCCTGAGCAGAGCTGTGGGGCCAGAGGCGGCTGGGCTGTGCTGGGGAGAGGCCCTTGGTGCTGCCCAGAGCTCAGGGCAGCTGGCAGAGCTTGGAGGGAGCTGGGCTGGGCTGAGAGAGCCTGGCAGAGAAAGCATCAGTGTCCATCTCAGCCTGGGTGAGCGTGCAGGGGCAGGACTCAGCCCAGGCCTTGTGGGGCAGGGCCAGCGCCTGGGGAAGGCATTGAAAACAGGCAAGGGGCCCAGAGAGGAGGCTGCTCTGTGCCCTTGGTTACATGGCCAGAGCAGGGAGGGGGCCCAGGACATTTGTCAGCACCAGCCTCTGTCCCCAGCCCTTGCCAGCCCTGGCTGCTCAGCCCAGGTTTGCGGGGCACTTTGGCTGTGG